>LFRF01000045.1:47963-106873 GCA_001189435.1 Tolypocladium ophioglossoides CBS 100239 | reverse complement strand
GAAGCTAAGATAGGAGGACTATATTAGTAGATTAGCTCTAAGGATAACCGAGAACGCCGAGGAGTAGATTATCAACTCCTTCTATACTTCGGATACCGAATATTACGAGGGGGTTTAGAGATCGAGACTATATAATAGAATATAGAGAACTAAGATAGCGTAACATTAGGCTAACTTCGGGGATGCCGATGCCGCGCAGATCATCATCGACGCCATGCAAGAGGAAGACACGCACAAGCGCCACAAGCTGCTTCACAAGGTATTTGACGGCTACGAGGCCACCACCGACTTCCCGGGTTCTGGCCCATTGACGACTTCATGGACATGTATCCAGATGCGCCCCTCATCCTCAACCAGCGCAATGAGGGCGGTGCTGCCTGGTTCAAGAGCTTCGAGGGCAACCTGGGCTTCTTCCGGAGCTTGACGTACTACCTACTCTACTTCCCCATCAAGTCGGATCGCCTACACTAGACCATCCACCAGATCGCCGGCCGCAACAGCGTCAAGAAGTTTGGGGTCGGCCTCAGCCCAGAGTTCTACGACGTGTACCAGGACTTTGTGCAACTGGAAGCCGAGAAGCATGGCTGCAAGGTGCTTATCTGGAAGGCGGCGGACGGCTGGGAGCCGCTGTGCAAGTTCCTGGACAAGGAAGCGCCCAAGGACGAGCCGCTCCCGTGGGTCAACGACTCCGCCGCCATCCGCCATGAGCACCGTCAAGAAGGTTCTCGTCGCGCGAGGCATCCTGTCGTTGGCAGCCTGTCGTGGGCAGCCATCCTCGGCGGCGCCTATGCTGCCTGGAGGTATGGGCCGCAGCTTGCGGGCTTTGCCTCGAGCAGAATGGGCCACATGTTGGGAAACGCGGCGCTGTTTAACTGAAGCACTGGCCTGGTGAGAGATGGGGGGTGTCCAACAAAGGGGGTTTTGGATGTATGGGATGGGATCAAATACCCGCGCAATCACTTCATATTGAGCATGAACATAGTTCCAAATACCTTGTACAAAGAGGTTGTTCGTCGCAGAGGGTGCCGGCACTTGATGCAGTCTTGGAATTGAGACCAGTGTGTCCAGTACTTCAAGGACACAGCTTGGGACACTCTGTCCACTGAAGTTTGAAGATCAGGCAGTGCTGGGTGACGTCGGCCTCGAAGGTTATGAGTTCGGATATCCGCTTTGGGCAACGTCCGCACAGCCGACGTGTTCAATGCCAGCCACGCAGGCAGGCTGGTGGATGTTGATGTTGATGAATGCTCCGCATGCGTCATCGCCAGAGCGACGGAACAAGTTAGCGGGAGATATACTCCGTAGATGCTTTGCAGAAGAGCGTTGCACTGGAGCAATGGAAGCCCATGTGCTCTGCACCACGGGTGGCACAGCTGCAGCATGGGACAGAGGCGCGCCGTCGTTGCGCTCACCTGGGCCGCTCACCTGGGCGTCCGAGCCAGCAGGCACCAGCAGCCCGACGAAGCCGCGCATTCTGGTGTATATGAACGCGTCATTGCCTGCCCCGTCGGCCAGCACGCAACGTGTCTCTCCGGCCAGGCGGGTATTTAGGCGGTCGGCGTCCGTCGATGCCGTCCGAGAGCACTTGAGTATTGCAAAATATACAAAGTAGCCGGCCTGCAATTTCAGGTCCTTTTGTCTCTCCGCCGAGCTCACGGGTCGCGTGCCGCTCTCATTCGGCCTCACGAGCCCCCCATTCCGTCTCTCAGCACCCAACTTGGGCCACTGAGCGCCCTGGGCTGACGTGGGGTAATATCGCTCCAGGGCTCCGAGGCCGCTTTTAGCGCATTTAGCGCATCAGGTGCCGCTGCGTTAGGTCGCCCCGCTGTTAATTACTTCCACGATCGCTTCCGCGCTGAGGGAAGCCTGCTGGTGCGACAATCAGCTGAACCCGTCCCCCTGCGCGACATCGCTCTTCTTCCTTTTTCCTCCTCCCTCCCACTCTACCTCTTCACGTCTCCGCCGCGGAACGGCTCTGTTGTTCAGACCTCGGCCCTCTCCCCAGCATCTCGTAAAACCCGCCGTCGCCTGCGGACTGAGAGGCTCGGCCTCGTCCGCTCCTCGCAGCCATGTTCGACCTCTTCGCCATGATCTTATCGTGCGTGCCCCGCCATGTCGTCACACCCCGCCGCCCGCAATCCGCTCAGTCGAAGCGTTTGCTGACGATGATTATGCAGCTCCGTCGCCTCTTTTCTCTCCCCCATATTCGCCTCGTACAAGGCGCTTAAGACGTCCGACCCGGCACAGCTGACGCCATGGCTCATGTACTGGGTCGTCTTCAGCTGCTGCCTCCTTGTCGAGTCATGGGTGTCCTTTGTCCTCACCTGGTGCGTCGCAACCCCAGATCTTGCATCCACGATGTGAACCCTCGCTTACCGTTCTCCGCAGGGTCCCGTTCTACGGCTACATCCGTCTCCTCTTCTTCCTCTATCTGATCCTGCCCCAGACGCAGGGCGCGCGCACCATCTACGAGGAAAAGATCCACCCCTTCCTCGAGGACAATGAAGCCAATATCGACGACTTCATCGCCGGCGCCCACGAGCGACTCAAGGCGGCTGGCATCACGTACTTGCGCCAAGCCATCGAGTATATAAAGACGAACCTCTTCGGCCTGCCCCCGACCGAACAGCCGCCTGCGTCCGAGCCAGTCGGCGCCCAGGGCTACACGCAGTCGCTCCTTGCGCGGTTTAGTGTTCCGACGACGAGATGGGCCGGCAGCACCGGAAGTGAATTCTACAGCTTTGTGGCCAGCGCCATGTCCGCTGCCGCGACTGCGGGCGGAACTGCTGGTGCCGGAAGCTCAATGGACAGAGGTATGGCGGGCCGGGGAACGCTCATTCCGCCCAACTTGCGCGGCTCGGCCGAGAAGATGAACTTCATTGCCGCCCAACGCGAGCGCCTCAACATCGCCCTCTCCGCCCTCGACCGCGAGGCGCAGGAGGTCCAGCGCGGCGACGCCACCAAGCCCCAGGACCGCGGCGCCCACCCTAGTACGTTCACGACCAACGTCGACGGCCACCCCGAAGACGATGCCGCCCAGCGACCGCCTAGTGGACAGAGCGTGTGGAGCGCCTTGAGCAAGAGCCGCAGCGAGACCGACTTCGAGAAGGTCGAGGCCGAGAGCGGCGCCGAAGACGACGGCAACCTCCGGCGCCGGCATGCCTCGGGGGGCGGAAACCGAAATTCGTGGGTGGCTTGGGGATTTGGCAGCGGCGCCGACGCCGGTGTAAGCTCGGCCCGGGAGGAATAGGAACTCCAGACGGGCTGGATCGAACGGGAGTTTGGGTGTTTGATGTAGATTTGGCTATAGAACTGCAACGGCTCTTCCGTCTGGGTAGTCCCGGGTGCCTCCTCGCGGAGGAAACTTTGCAAGGTTGCCATTTTTGGGGATACATAGAACCTGTATTACTGTATTTAACCTGATGTCCCTGCCCTGTATACGACCAGGCTGTGTCGTTATTAACCAGAGAGGGAGTCTTGACCGCAGCCTGTGCCTATCAAACGCCGTCCACATCCCCGTAGCTGAGACTGTACATGCCAAATATCGTACACTGGCGTCCACTTGTTCTCGACGGCCCCCCGCGCCATGCCGTGTACATGCCCCTCTTGCAGCCAAGAAACGCCGCCGTCAAATCAATGCGCCGCCCCGTCCGCGCCATGTGTCGATTGCGCCGCTTACCCTGACCGCGCCAGCTTGTACGGATACGCCACGTCCACCTCGCCCTTGCGGTACCAGAAGGTGCGCTTCTTCTTTTTCGTGGCGTGCTCGACCCAGACCTCCTCCATCTGCGTCTTCTTGAACCAGCGGACAAAGTGCGGGTCCCACAGCTCGGAGCCGATGCCCAGGTCCTTGCAGCAGCGCATGAGCGCGTTGGACTTGCAGCCCTCGACGGCCGAGGGGAGCTGGTCGGGCGTGAAGAAGGAGTTTTCGCCTTGTGCCTGGGAGACGAAGCTGGGTGGGTGCTGTTAGCCATGGGGGGGTCGAAGCGCGGGTATCCAGACGTACCGGCCGTCCACAATCAGGGCGTACTCCCGCGTCACGATGGTGCTGCCCACGACGGGTTCGCCCTTGGGGATCATGCCCCATCCCATGGGCCCGAACGCCTCGTTGAGCCTCCTCCTGTACTTGATCTCGGGCAGGTAGATGACGCCGTCGGGCTTGACCTCGATGTCCTTTTCGCTGATGGGCTGCATCAGCACCTTGAATTGCTCCTCGGACACGGGCCGGGCCGAGATGCCGTGGAAGCTGTTCGCCCAATCGACCATGGGCGACCCAGCCGCGTCAAAGGAGGCAGCTGTTTGCGCTTGCGCCTGGTGGGCTATCGTCCTGGCCTGGTACAGGACCTCGGAGGGCAACGGGGCGGTCGTCTTGCCGGCGGCGGGTGTGGACGCGGGCCTGGCGCTCTTCGTCTTGGCCCATTTGGATGCCGCGGGTGTGGTCTTTGCCTTTGCCTTTGCCGCGGCCGCCGGCGCCGGGTCTTGCGCGCCGTCCCCGACGGCCTCGGGCGTCGCGGGAGAGGCTGCCTCGGTGGAGTACCGGCGAGCCAGCGGAACAACGGAGCTGGCGCGACGTGCGACGTGCCGGGGAGCCGCGGCGACGGCCCTTCGAGGGAGGAACATGGTTTCTGGGGTTGGATCCCGACTGGCGGGGACGGGCGCGGCCGCAGACGGTTATGTTGGGGGCTTGAAGCTGGCGACGGGAGCTTTTATCACGTTGCGGGAGCTTTGGCGGTTGGTTGCAACAGCAGAGGTGGAGGCTCCGCAACAGCTCCGGGGTCAAGCTTGGGTCCTGGCCAACCACACGACGTCATCATTCGCCCTCGCGAAGATGGCCATTGAGTCTTCCCCGAATACTAAAATACAGTGTTGCCAGAGTGGATAGTGTACAAGACAGAGTAGAGACAGATGCTGGCTGTGGAATCCAGATCCAATAATCGTACACCGCTGCAATCACACCAGTCGCGTCCCGGTCACGCATCCTTGCTCGACGTGCGCTCGTCATTCCCATGGCGCTTCCAGCACTGTTTGAACTGCTCCATCTGTGGCGCGCTCAGCATCAGACCAACACATCGGCCTCTCAGCCCAGAAAGCTCGGGAAACGAGGCCAAATTCGGCGACATTTAAACCAGGGAACGTACCTCCGCGGCGCAAGCCCGCCAATCCTTCTTCTCAAAGTAGCAGTCCGTCATTCTGGCGTTTTCGTCTGGTGGCGCCCCATCAAGTCAGCCTTCTGTCCTCAACAGTTTCAACGACGGCCAAGAACACGCCCCGAAATATCCTCCCCGCCGGGAGACGGAAGCCCGGGGCTGCTGACTGCGACGGACCTGCCGCCCAGCAGCGAATGCGCCCGCTCACCTGCGCAGCCTGTGCTGAATATCCGCTTGTCCCTGCACACAGGAGAGCGTTAGCAGCGGCAGCGTGAGTCGGAGCGCGGCTTAGCGTCGGTTTGGCGACGAGACGTGCCCTGGAGCCGGGGGCAGCAACGCACCACTCATCCGGTTCATCGTCGTCCGCAGCGTCCGTCGGCGGCGGCATCTTGCTCTCTTCCTGCGGCATCGTCGGGCTCGCTGGTTCTGGGCGTGAGGATTGAGATCCCATTGAGTTGGTGCAGCCCGCGTTGGTGGTGCAAGGAAGAAAAGTAGCTGAAGCTTAGGTCACCGGGACGACTCATCTCAGTCCTCATTCCGATATCTCAGCAACGCCATGGCTCCCAAGAGGCTCAACGTCCTCGTCTACACAGGTGTGCTCTCTCAACCGCTCGTTCGCCCGATGGCCGCATCTGACTTATTTTACCAGGCACCGGCACCACTGCCGAGTCCGTCCGGCAATGCCTGTACACGCTCGGCCGCCTGCTCTCCCCCAACTACGCCGTCATCCCCATCAGCGAGTCCGTCATCCTCAAGGAGCCCTGGGCGCCGACCTGTGCGCTCCTCGTCATCCCTGGCGGCGCAGACCTGGGCTATTGCCGGGTCCTCAACGGCGAGGGGAACCGCCGCATCAGCGAATACGTGCGCCGCGGCGGCGCGTACCTCGGGCTGTGTGCCGGCGGCTACTACGGCAGCGGGAGATGCGAGTTTGAGGTCGGCAACAGGCCACTCGAGGTCATCGGGGGCAGAGAGCTGGCCTTCTTCCCCGGTACCTGCCGAGGCGGCGCGTTCGAGGGCTTCGAGTATCGGACCGAGAAGGGGGCCAGGGCCGCCGCGCTGAGGGTCACCACGGGCGCCTTCAAGGAGCAAGTGACGGAAACTTTTACATTGTATTACAATGGTGGTGGCGTGTTTGTCGATGCGGGCAGCATCAAGGGCCGCAAGATTGAGGTCCTAGCATCGTACGACGGGGAGCTCGATGTGGACGGCGGGGACGGGAAAGCCGCAGTGGTGCTCTGCCACATTGGCGACGGCAAGGCGATGCTGTCCGGTCCTCACCCCGAGTAAGTTCTCTTTCCCCTCGAATCGGGCGCTTGAGGTATTGATGCCGTGCAGGTTCGCTGCCGTCAACCTCCACCGGCACCCAGACGTTGCAGGCTACGACGAGCTGATCCGCAGGCTCACTGCCGATGACCAGGCCCGCATCAGCTTCTTGAAGGCGTGCCTGGGCAGACTGGGCTTAGAAGTGAGCCAGGAAGATACGACCGTCCCACCGCTGTCTAGCCTGCATCTATCGGCCGTCGACAACACCATGGTGACAGAGCTGCTCTGCGCCTGGGAAGAAGTTATGGACAAGGAGGACGGCCGAGAGCTCATCAGGGCAGAAGCAGACACGTTTCATGTCCAGAGCGAAGAGAATTCCCTCGGCGTCGAGGAGCTGCAGCACGCGCTGCCTTCAACAGAGGGTGAAAGTGCCAAGGATGGCGGCCTCGTCGACTACGCCGCCATCACGAAGAGGATTATCCCCCACGAAAAGTCGCTGCCGAACCCCGATTTGACACCACGCTTCAACCACAAGCAGTTCTACTCAAGCCTCAAGCGGTTCCAGGCCACAGAGGAGGGTGCCGAGGAATGGGGCAACATACTCTTGTACGGCGACGTCGTGACGAGCACAAACTCCCTCCTGGAAAAGTACGCCCCCCTTCTTTAAGCCTAGGCTTATACACGTTGCTGACCATCCCACGCCAGAAACCCCAAGCTCACATCCAAGCTGCCCACCGGATTCACCTTCTCGGCATCCACGCAGGTCGCCGGACGCGGTCGCGGAACAAACGTCTGGGTTGCCCCTCCGGGCGCTCTCGTGTTCTCCACCATCATCAACCACCCGGCACACCTCGCCGTCTCCCGCCCCGTCGTGTTCATACAGTACATTGCTGCCGTGGCCATCGTCGAGGCCATCCGATCGCTCGACGTGGGATACGAGAACCTGCCTGTGAAGCTAAAGTGGCCGAACGACATCTGTAAGACCTCATACATGGGGGCACCGCATTGTTAGCTGACCCTTTGCAGATGCCCTCGACCCGACCAAGCCCGCCGCCAACAAACAATACGTCAAAATCGGCGGCATCCTCTCCCAGTGCAGCTACTGCGACGGCTCCTACCAGATCGTCCTCGGCATCGGCATCAACGCCATCAACCCCCGGCCCACGACCTCCATCTCCGACCTCCTCCCCGCCTCTGCGCCGCCCCTGCGCCTAGAGGCCCTGCTCGCCCGCATCCTCACGCGCCTCGAGGCCGCGTACGCGCAGTTCCGGCGCGAGGGCTTCTCCGACGACCTCGAGCGCCGGTACTACCGCCACTGGCTGCACACGGGGCAGGCCATCTCGCTCGAGGCCGAGGGCGGGCTGAGGGCCCGCGTGCTGGGCATCACCCGGGACTGGGGGATGCTGCGCGTCGAGCAGACGGACGCGGAGGGGAGGGGCACGGGGAGGATCTGGAGCCTGCAGAGTGATGAGAACAGCTTTGACTTTTGGAGGGGCTTGGTCCGGAGGAAGGGGTAGGCCATCGGCGACTTGTAACGTTAAATTAGAAATATATACTCCGTATGTGCTGAAACTAGAGAAAAGTCCTTGTCCGAGAATGATACAGGATCTCTGCTTGTGGCGCGACGGGCAGGGATGGAGTGAGACGCGTTGTTGGTTGCTGGTCGCGATGGATGCGTGCGGCTACCCTATACTTCCCACATGTTCGTTCATACCTAGCAGCAACAGCCATAACCGGGTGATGGGTCTTATCTATGTTATTTCACGGATTTATAAGGATATGCCTCATTGTTTTCAATGCTTTGTTGCGTTGAGAGGCCAAAGAGTGGGAGAACGTTGTAATTTACGCTGTGCTATCATCACCATCGTTAAGACTCACGTGATTATTGGGAAGAGCGTCCACAACGTTGACATGGAGAACACAACTTTACAACCGAGTGACTGGTCGAGGCAATCACTAATACAAAAACATAGCTTGAACACGGGCATTGCAGCCCGCAGATTCACTCCGTATCGTACAGTATATTAAACACATAACTGAAGCTCCCCTCTTTTTTCTAGTCCCAATATCCAGTGGCTGCATGCCTCTACATGGCCACCCAGAAACGCCGTGCCATGCTGCAGTCGAGTGAAGATGTACATGTATAAAAAAGGACGTCTCATCCCTCAAACGTGGTTGTAACCCTCGCGGCTCTGTCGTCCGGCGAGTCCATCCACCTTTCGTCTGCCGCGCCGAAAACACCGCGTCACGGCTGCGCATGCTGCATCGCATCGTATCGCTTGTTCCGCAGTGTCGCGTGCGGTCAGCACTGCTCTCCCGTTCGGCCTGCCTACCGGTCCTTGTAGACCTTGGGCTTCCACCCCTCCTTGGTCTCCGCCTCCTGTTCCACCTTTTCTCTTAAAGGGCCGAGCTCTCTCTCGAAGCGCTCCTTGGCCCGCACGATCTTGCTCTGGAGGTAGAAGCTGCCGCCCTTCTGGGGCTCGTTTGCGTCGAACAGGCGCTTGTACCGCTCGAGCACCTCCTCCACGTTGGCCTGCCCGCCGGCCGGGGGCTTGACGTTGAGGATGCGGCAGGCCTCGTCGAGGGTCATGCCCGACGAGAGGGACGCCCGCGCGGAGGCGCCCGACCCGCCGTTCACCTTGGCCTGGGCGCGCTGGTAGTTGGACGCCGCCTGGGTCTGCTTGTACGCGGCCACGAACGAGCGCCCGAGGATGCGGGAGCCTGTCAGGAAGGCGGTGATGACGAAGCGGTGCGCCTGAAGCGGGCGGGTTAGCAGGATGCTTGGAGACTGGCGCACGTCGGCCGAGCAAGCGCGCCGAGTCGAGCATGCGCATGTATGCAGCTCAGCTCGTCCGACTTCCGCCGCAGGGGGGGCAAGAGAGCTCGTACCATTGTGACAAATGAGCAGCTCAACTGTAATCGCTCGCGATCAGGGCTCCTGCCACAGAATGGCCCGGTGTGTTGGTCGTCGGCCGCCAAAGGGAGATGCGTCCCTCGTCTCGTCGCTGGCCGGGATCGTGGGAATGGGGGTTCGGCGTTCTCGATTTTTCCACCACGCCGGCGCGAATGTTTCCGTTGGTCGGAATAATCTAGAGTTTAGCCGAATATGTGCCGTCCACCGCGGTGAGAGCTCGGTGAGCCTCCCAGGACACTGCGCGCGTCGAAGCTGCCTGATTGGTTGGCGTCACATGTCATAATTCCTCGAAACGAGCATCTGCTGACTTCGTTTCACAAGGCGATCGACCGGTATCATTCCAAGCTATTTTTTTCCAGGAGAAAATTGGAACTGCGTAACGCTGCGGGCCTCAAGTTCACTGTGGGGTTGGTGCTCGAGTTCTACGTATCAACCCACTGCCAGACGACTCCGGCGGCTGCCCTCGAAGCGCCATGACTCCTCAAGATATCGAGGCTCTGCTTCAGCAGCACGGAAGTGGCCAGTCCCAATATGAACACGACGAGGCATCTGAGCCAGCCGGTGCCCCCGAGCAGAGGACGGCCCTCCTATCGCCCGTCTTGAGTGCCTGTCGGGACGCATGGTCTTCTAGGTCAGACGAGCTTGATGTCATGGCGCAGAAACTGGGGGACGGGAGCCGAGATGGTGAGTGCGATTTCCACTCCTTTGCCTCGAGGACGTTAGCAAGATGTCCCCGTGTGGCCTCAATCGCTCCAAATTTGAGCCCCGTCGAAGAAACGCTACTCACTCTGCCACAGTCGCTTGGCGCCTGCCATTCGGTGAATCTGGCATTCTCGAGTTCTTCTTGGGCGTTTTGGCAGAGGACGGGCTGAGCCAGGGACTGCAAGTCCAGTCTCTGCGCCTGGTGGGCAACTCGTGTGCCGACACGGATAAGAACCGGGCCCTCGTCGTCCAGGACAATCGGCTCGCGTCCGTAACTCGCCATCTCCAGAACGAGAGTCTCCTTCCCTTTACCATCCCAGTCCTGTACAACATTCTAGTAGACTTTGGTAAGAGTATTCTTTGTCATTGGAACGATGCCGTCCTGTCCCGCAGCTTCATCTAACTTTGATAGAACCGGCCCAGCTGTTGGCCTCGCAGTCTCGACTTAGCAGCAAGCTCGTTGCTCTGCTATCATCGCCCAGCCTATCAAAATATGACGCCTTTGTTCCATACGTTTGCAAGATTCTCGCCCTGCTCATATCACAGGAGGGCGAAGCGTCCGTCGCGGACCCCTCTACCGTCAGCATCCTTCTCAACCTCGCCACGAACTCGCCAGCCAAAGAGGACCTGGACGATGTCATCTCCCTCGTCGGCGTGGCCGTCGCCTATCTTGCCAACGAGGGCATCCAGTCTATGCTCATTACTGAGAATCACATGGGACTATTCATGGAAGCGTTCTACCTCGCGCATGCCGGGTTCGAAGTCAACCAAATTGAGGACACAGACACGGCAACGCAGTTGAAACAGCTCCGAGCCTCCCTCCTTGCGATCCTCGCAGACTTGTCGGCAAACGATGTATTCTGCTCTTACTACCCGCTTTCTTCGCCCGTGCCCCCGTCGTTCTTGGCTTGGATTCAGGGCGCACATCCTCTCTTACAGTCCGCGGCCTGTCTCGCCTTAGGCAATCTCTCGCGCTCCGACGAAGCCTCGATTGCGCTCGTCGAAAGAGACGCCGTTCATGTTCACCTGATCAAGCTTCTCTCCAACTCTGCTGTTGGCGACCCTCAACTACTTCATTCGGCGCTATCTTTCCTCAAGAACCTTGCTATTCCGATTCAGAACAAGAAACGGCTCGGTGGCCTCTTGGAGCCCTCCTGTGTCCCACGAATCTACTCCCTGGATACCTTGCCGCAGGTGCAGTTCGCCGCTATATCCTTGACAAGGCTATTACTTGTCAACTGCCCTCCCAATGTCCGTCGGGTCTGCACTCCGTTGAGCGCCGATCTATCCAGCCCAAACCTCGAACGCACCACCGTCACCAACATCGTCGGTCTGTTTGACCGGTCCGATGCTGAGCCTACCAGGCTCGAAGCATCTCGCTCCATTGCCGCCCTGTGTCGCGTTCTACACTCAACGGCCTTGTCAGACGTGCTTCCCGACTGGTACGAAGCGAACTTTGTGTCAGACTCCCCGGCAGATGAACCATTGCCATCTGTGCACGGTCAGCAAGCCAACTACGAACAAACAGATGACGAAAAGCGCCGAAGCTTCTTCTACAAGAAACACGATCTGAGCAAAGCCCTGGGGTTCCTCATCACCCAGCAAAAGTGGCCCACGCTGCGCTCCGAGGCCTGGTTCGTCTTTGCTCTCATGAGCCGCTCCTGGGACGGTGCCGCCGTCATCATCACCGTGTTCCAGGTCCACGGCACGCTCGACGTCCTCATGGAGGCCATCACCGGGCGCAGGGAATCAGAGATCCCGCCGGGCGCGAATAATCAAATCGCTGGGGCTCCTGGTGCGACACAAGCTGATCAGGCTGTTACATCTATGGCCGCTGGCTTGCGGCTTGAGCCGCAACAGGTCGACCCGAAGCAGCAAGCCAACATGGCCAAGGTTGATAGAGAGAATGCGCTCGTACTGTGCACAGAGCTGTTGAGGAATTGGGAAGGTGAGCTACCACCGCTGAGACTCAGCCTACTGCAGGACTTGGTCAAGGAGGGAACAGAGTTGGTTGTTGCAGAGAGATCACAGGCATAATCCGTGGCTCAGTCGAGGAGAGATGCTGTTGTGAGCTACCTAAACCAGAAGGCATATACTTGGGATACTTGCTGTGGCACCGTGAAAATCCAAGGGACAAAGGAATTGGAACATCCACAAGATTCGGCGGACTTGCAGACGAGACGGTCCTTTCGCTCACGTAATGCTTCCATTGATCATCTGAATACAGGGCAGAGCCGGTGATCATGCAATAATTCTTTGACCTGGACCCAGAGTACCTTTCCTCCTGAACCCGGTCAAGAACTCCATAAGAGCCTCGAACCAACGTTGCCACTCCCTTAGAGACGCAAAGAGCAAAACCCTCAAACACCAATTCCCTTTTCGCCAGTTTATTTCTTGGCGCTCTCGGCCTCGGCCTTGTCCTTCAGGCGCTTCTCGCGGGCACCCTGGTACCGGGCGTTGCTTCGGGCCATGCGCAGCTTCGTGTAAGCACCACCCTCGATAGCCTCAGGCATCTCGCTCTTCTTGATGTACTTGACGGCAAGGTCGGTAGGGGCGATAGGCAGGATAGCGGAGACGCGGCTGGCCTTGTCAACCTTGGACACGTCGGTCTTGGTGTCACCCTTCTTGGGGGCGTTGGACCGGCGGGGCAACAGGATCAGGCGCTCTTTGAAGGCCTTGAGGCGGGCCACGTTGATGGCCAGGCTCTCCTCGCTGAGGTTCTGACGGCGGTGGTCGACGGCGATGCCGATGGTAGGGGCGAGAGGGCGGGAGATGCCAGCCTCCTGTGCGTGGTTGTCAGAACTTCATCCTCCATGCAATGCGTCGCCGTCCAGCCTCGCAGTGCTCGCATCGCTCGGTGGACGGGGCCTCGAACAGTTGCGTACCTTGAGCTCGGTCAGGGTGAAACCCCGGCCGGCGCGGACCTTGCGGTTATACTTGATGGTCGGGCATCGCACAATAGGGCGCAACTTGTCGACGGGACGGGGAGCCACGGCAGCAGCCTTGGCCTGACGGGCAGTGCGTCTCGACGTCTTCTTTCCGGGCTATTCCAAACAGTCAATACCGATTTCCAACGCAGCGCACTTCACTCCTTGCCGAATTCGCATACCTGGTCGAAGTGGGTGCGAACCCGTCTCTGCCAGTCCTTGCGGAAGTCTATGAACGGGGTCAGTCGCTCTGTTCGTCGTCTCGTCGCTCGTCGGCGAATGCTCACGGTTGTTGACAAGCTTCTGGTTGTGCTTGATCGCCTGGAGAGGGAATGAATGTTAGCATTGAGTCTCCTCTGTCATAATTGCGCTCGATTTCGGCTCGGGTTTCGCACCATTGTGTCTGCTTGCGATCAAACTCGCTCCGGTTGTCGATGTTCGGTTGGCGTTGGAAATTCGGAGATGGAGGCTCGACAAATTGATTGAAGGGTTTTCGTGCCCTATAGAAGATACGTACCTGGTGGGGTGTGCCCTGCCGTGGAGCAAAAAATCCAAAAGTGTGCGTCACGTGGCCATCGCTTACCTCAGCTGCAGGTTGGCCTTGCCGCCTTGGTGCCTGGCGGCGCCTGGGCCAGTGGCTGCCTGATCCAGTGGCTGCCTGATACAGTGGCTGCCTGATACAGTGGCTGCCTGGGGCATCCACGCCGCGCCTGGAGCTATAAATTCATCGCGCAGCTCCGCGCTTTGCTTGTTTTTTTTCTTCTCTTCTTCATACTTACCTTGTTTCGAACTCCCCAGCTCAAGATTCGGGGGGTTCAGTGAGGGAGGCCTGCATTGCACGTCGCGGAGTCGTTCCTCTCTCCATTGTCCTTCGGGGCCATGGGAGGCGCAATTTTTGATTTTCACCAACTGTTTTCATTGTGAGCGTCGCCTTGAGCGGCGCCACGAAGAAGATGCGTGGCTTGTGATTACCTGGTTAGAAATGTGATTACCTGGTTAGAAATGCGTATGTGAACTGCAGATGGCCCTGGACATGGTAGATGAGTTGATTCAGGAGCTTCGTGCCACGTGGCTATTGGCACATGTGCTCCTGAAACTGGAGGGCTCAGACAAGCTATGATTGAGAAGAACGAAGCTCGCTTTGCCACCATGCTGTACGAAGGCCCCTTGTCGAAGCGGGAGCACATTTTTAGCAGTGTCGATTTGATGCCTAAAGGGACGTGATAGATTGGAAGCACGATTACTTGTAGCGGTGGTGGCAGCTTGCCGACGCCGAACTCTGCTAAGGTTGGCAGGCTTACGATGCCAAGCAGCTGTCTGTAGCATTGCCGTCCTGGCAACGTAGATTCCACAGCATGTATAATCTCGCCGGCTAGGCGTTCCTACGCACTCTGTAAATCGTTCTCCCGTTTTCTCCTGCGGCAGCTCTCCCTTCTACAAAACCTCATCGTGGCAGCTCCAGCGCATTTCCCTGGTGTAGCTCCTATCGCCGGACTTACTCCGCCCCAATCACAGCGCGCGAATTCCACTGTTCAGCTTCCCACCTCGCTCGCCCGAAAAATCTCACGGCTAAAAGAATCAGCCCATCATACATCTTCTGCCCCCGACATTCTCGCGCACCTCGCTCCTTGCGCCGTTTTGCCCTTCCCATCATGGCGTCCAGAATGGGGCCCCGGAGCGTCAAGGACGCCACGCGCTTCACCTCGACGATCCCGCAGGCAACCTCCAAGACTGCCGGCGGCGCTGCCGGTGGTGCCGCGCCGAAGCCGTCGCCGAGGATCCCTGGCGAGACGCCCGAGCAGCGGGTGCGGCGGCTGCGGCAGGCACATATCGCGGCGCAGAGGGCTCAAATTAGCCGGACGGACCGGGTCGTCGATGCGTCGAGGAGGTTTTTGGACGTGGCGCACAGGTGGACTGTTGGGGGCATCGTCGTCTTCACTGGTACGTCGACTCGTGGCTCCTCGGGAGCAGCGAAGGCCTCTTTGATGGCGCGGCGCTAGAGGAAGGGACTGACAAGTGACATAGCTGTTGCCGGTGTCGTCAGCATATACTCTGTATGGGACATGCTGCGGTACAATCGCGCTCGCCGTGTCGAGTGGGTTGAGGCCCAGAAGAAACTTGAAGCCGACTCCCTCTCCGCCGCCCGCATAGCCTACCTCAAGGGCACAGCCACCGAGGAACAGATCACACTCGTCGAAGAGGCCAACCGCGAGGCCGAGGAGAAGGGCGTCAAGCTGCCTCCCCTGCTGTCCCCGGCCGAACACCGAACACACTTCGAGGAGCACGTCCAGCCCGCCTTCCAAGGCGGCCAGGGCGCAGACAAGAAGGACGGCAAGGGCATACTTGGCCTCATCTCGGGCCTTTTTGGCGGACAAAAGGCCAGCGAGGATGTAGCGCCAGCGCCCGCTGTCGCTGCCACTAGCGACGCAGTGCAGTCGATCGAGGCCGAGGCAAAGGATGCCGGGGAGGCAGAGAAGGAAAACCAACGCCGGGGAGGCAGCCTAGACCAGCTCGGACTGGACGCCGGGAGTTCAGGGCAGGCCTCCTCGGGGAAGAAGGGCTGGTGGCCGTGGTGAATGGCTGTCTAAGGATGGTTGAATTCTTACAAACTGTTTGTGATCGAGCGAGGCATGGGAGGAGGAAGGGAAACATGTACCATACCCCGTGTAGATGTGCTGTGCATTAGATGGCGTCAGGAGTCGTTCTTTTATGTACCACTAGGGGAATTGATCCCAACTACGCATTAACATGATATGGGCGACATGAGCAATACAGCGATTTTGCCCATTATCAGACTATAACAGAGTGCAGTATGGCGGAACAGCGGAAAGATGATGCAAGCTTCTATGTATTGAAGCTATATGGACAGTGAGTGCTGTGATTCTCTCGTATCCCCATCTCCCGGTCCCGGATAGTCGAATGCAATAATATTCCGTCCTGTTCACCGTATGATACCGATACAAAGCAAATTCGCTGTGTCAAAACAAAAGCACCCCGCTTCAGCCTGATGATGCGAGTTCCGCCACGACAAAAATAAGGAAAGAAAACAAATGAATGCAGTGCCAACACAGCCCCCCACAGAAACGGGCCTGTGGGTAGGCCCAAGCAAGCGGCCCTCATATCAGATCAAGACAACTTGGTGCAAACATCCCCGTCGACCACCCTCCCCTGCTGCCGCCAGAGCGTGCGTTTGCGCTTCTCAAACGACGCGAATCCAATCTATGCAGGCCTGTCGGGCAGTGCCAGTGCCTGCCTGTAGACAGATCGAGGCGGCCCGTGGTTCGATGTCATCACCAGAGGTATAACGGCCACTGCAGGGCCTCAGCTTTCGCCGCTTCTCCCGCCAGTCCAGCGGCCTTACAGCACTGTCCTAGAGCTCCATATCGTTCTGGGGATCTACCAACCGTGTCTCTCCCCCCTATGAGATGATGATATGGTTGAAATGACCGGGGACTTTGAGCCTGCACTTCTCGCAGTCCGACCTGTAACCTATACTGAAGCTCTTCTTCATGCCGGGCTGCCACGTCCAGGAGTTCACCGTGTGTTTGCTCCTAACATGGCCCCTCCGCCCGGGGGAAGGCGAGGAAGGATCGGCGTCGGACTCGGATGGCTGAACTGGCAGCTGCGACTCGACATCTATCATGGCATTGGGGTGATCCATGGCATGTGGGGGCGAGGGGTGCATGCACAGAGAGGACTCAGGCGGCTCCGCGTTGTTGTCGTCGTCGAGCATCATGTTCGCTGATTCGGCAGTATGGCGCAGGGAGGAGTCCCCAGCCTCTAATATTGGCGAGGGTAGCCGTCGGTTGCTTTGCACCGCATGCCAATTCGCCTCGCTGGCCATTCCCCGTGGCACGCATTGGTCGTCAGAGAACCCAGTCTGGTGGTGACCCATATTCACGATGCCATTGAGAGCTGTGACAGTCGGCCCCGGGCCAGCCCATTCAGAGTGTTGGCCCTTGAACTGTGCGGCAAAGCTGGGCTGAATCGGTGTGGGCATCCGGGTCGCGGCGTTACGGTCACGGGGGTCGAGGGTCGCTCGGTTCTCGTCAACTCGGTATGGCGATGGAGGGGTGGCCGCATCAGTCATGTCCACCTCAGCGTCTTGCGGCTGGGAGCCGATCGCAGGAGACGATGACCAGGGAGAGAAGTGGGATCGGGGGCTGGGTTCGTTCGCGCTCGAGTGCAGCGGCATGACGGCCGACGAGGGCAGCCATTGCTGGCTAGCTTTGGGCGACGTCCGGAAGGGAAGTGACTGTAGCCGTTTCTAAATCAAATAGTTAGCAAGTTCATGGTTAGCAGATGGCATCGCCGGCAAGCTTACATTTCGATGCTCCCCAAACCCCATGGCGCTGTTGGCCGCCTCTTCATCGTCCCTCAACCGCTTCCTCCCCGGGTCGGTCATGGCATCCATGTAGTGTTGCGTAGCAAACATGATGAAGAAGCTTCGGAAGAGCGCGTTTAGTTGGAAGATGGTAAGAATAGGGAGGGGGCGGAGAGTTGATGGCCAGCCTGCCGCAGCCTGGGCGAGACAGCGCGGTGGCACCACGCCTTGATGGGATGAGCGACAGGCCGGAGCACTGTTTGCTTGCTTTTGGCTCGGTGGAGCGTCGTCTGCACTCACAGAGGTGAGCTTCGAATGTGGGGGCCGGTTGCTGGAAATAGTCGCGGGTTGGACGATGTTTGCTTCTGCTGGCGAAGGAGCTGGCAGAGAGGGAGGAGGTTGAGTGAGCCGAGCTGAGTCGAGACCAGGCACCGACAGTCGGCGTGAGGGGAAAGCGAAGCCGTGGCGATCCGACCCTGGTCTTGATGGCGCCAAAGCTGGACCGTGGTACGCGTGGAAGCGAGCCTGGGCGCGCGACGCGAGGTTGAGAAAGTGTAGAAGCTGACGCGGATGAAAGATTCGCGCGTCACACAGAGGCGGAAGAAGTAGAGATAGGATAAAAGTTAAAGAGTATTGGCGGATCCAGCCAAAAAGTAACGACGGACTGGAGCGGAATGACGACGAAAGCGAGCAGCAGCAGCGCGGTGGGCCAGCACCGCCAGTAGCACAATTGCAATTCGCAGCGGATGGTGTTTATAACAGAAGCGACAAGAATACGACAATGGGGATGGATATTTCGACAAGAAATGGTATGGCTTGGGAACGAGTTGGGGTGGTTGGCATGGATGGGTCGTGGAGGGAGCCGCCAGCAGCCAAGGGCACTGGCCAGATCCGAGGTTGGTTTCCCTTTTCCGGGGCCCTTTTTTTTGGAGCTCGTCAATGCAAGGGCCGACGACGCTTCTCACGATCAGCCACGGCTGGACGAAGGCGCAGCTCCTCGACACCACGTTATGTCGGATCCGCCGTTCATCGATTTATGCCCGCCGTTTCGAGCTGTACAGGCAAGAAGTTCAGTAGTCTGGTAGCGTACGATTCGTTAAGCTGTAATCACATGAGATCATCTGGGTTGCGTATTCCAGGAGCCAAACCACCATCATTGCCCAAGACCACCACCCAGTCAGGCATCATGCGGGGCAGGACTGATTATCACATGATGTTGCTCGGGATGCGCTATTAATCATGCCTCGATCAAGCGTAGCCATACTCGCAGCCTTGCGTCGTCGCATTTTGGAGTCAAATGCCACAGCATCTCGAAGTGTCACTAGCCGCAGTCTGTCTCTGGTCGAGATCGTCTATTGTCATTCACGTCGTCCTCTACGTGTCACAACACTATCGTTAGATATCCAAGCCGCGAAGTTGGGCGTTAAAAGCCGACAGACCTGTAAGATGGGCGTGGTTGGTGCTTCATCTCCTTTTGTTTACTTATTTCTGACTTCGACAGGAACGGCAACGAGGAACGGCAACGAGTAACGACCCCAATCTTTTTAGATGGAGATTCTCGACCCACCAGCTCAAGTATTTGCATGCGTGCTCCCGCACAGCAGGATTGCCACAAGATGTCCTGTCATCCTCGATGTATTGTAGATTGATGTTGACAATCATCAAAGCGCCTTCCTGCTTGAAGGGGCTATCTATCGCTAGGGAGGAGTAGTATAGCGGAGAACAGAGAGCTGGGTGCATCTGCCTGCATAGGTATAAGCCCATGCCCCACACGTCGCAATCGCTGGATCAATATGCTTGCTGCATGGCTGCAGGTGCCCGGTGGGTTCGGGATAGAAGCCGTTGCGATTGGGGAGGCCACGGCGATGCTTGATGTCAATGGCGGTCAATGGTGGTCAATGCACGATGGCATTGAACTAGCAAACGAGTGCCGAGGTCGGTACTCCCACCTCATGACTGGCTGTTCTTCGTACTCATCATGACCCTGCATGCTGTGTTTCGTCAGCACTGTCTGTCCCTGCAATGAGACATCTCGAACAATGGCGTCTCTCTGCAGTGCCAGGTCCTAGGCCAATTGAGGAGGATCCATTTGTCAAATTTCTTGCCCTCCCGTGACGTTTGTTGGTTCTCATGGTGGGATGGACACATGGTGGGGTCGCTCCGAGGCTGCTCCGATCTCTGATTTTTTTGCCTTTGCGACTCTGACCAACACTGACCTGATTCTGTGTCTTCTGACTCATTGAACGGCCATCTGCAAATTAAAACCTCACGCCTGGAAGCTCGATTGCAGCTTTCGTACTCTCCAGCTCCGCCTCCATCTCTGCGCTCCTGTGAGCTTGCTTCGACTCAACTCTACTGCAGGGTAGAAGACCGTTTGGGCCGTGGTGACTCGATCTCAACCCCTCATATAACCAACCTCGTCATCTTCCGAGCCCTTCAAAGCAGTCTCCCACAGCACCATGGCTGGACTTGATTTGCTTCCGCTCGCAGCGGACGACACGAGAGGTTAGTGGTCAATCAACAGATCAACAGTGAGACTCTTGTACCGTGCCCATTTTCTCGACCACGTGGCAGCGAGCGCAGCAATGAGCTAGAGCCATATTGTCACGCAGCACGGGCACATTGGCTGTGCCAATGGACAGCCCAGTGCCCGTCGATTCAATGGGAATATATTCCTCGTCCCGAGCGCTAAGCTTTGCTTCTAACTTCTGGATTACTGCGTATACAACGACTCGACAGATGTGGCATGGAAACAGGCAGGCTGACTCCTTCTCCAGTGCTCGGCCAGGATCCTCTGATCCCTCCCGCACTGCTCACCTCTGAGATCCCCATGACTGAAACTGCGGTGCAGACTGTGGTTAAAGGCCGAAACGATGCCGCCGACATCGTTATGGGCCGTAGTGACCGGTTGCTGGTCGTCGTCGGCCCATGCTCCATCCACGACCCCGAAGCCGCCCACGAGTACGCTGGCCGGCTCAAGCAGCTTTCGGATAAGCTGTCGGGCGATCTGTGCATCGTGGTGCGGGCCTACCTCGAGAAGCCTCGCACCACGGTCGGCTGGAAGGGCCTTATCAACGACCCGGACATTGACTCGTCCTTCCGGATCAACAAGGGCCTGAGGGTGTCCCGCCAAATGTTCGTCGACCTCACCTCTGGAGGAATGCCCATTGCCAGCGAGATGCTCGACACCATCTCCCCCCAGTTCCTCGCCGACTGCATCTCCGTCGGTGCCATTGGCGCCCGGACCACCGAATCCCAGCTGCATCGCGAGCTGGCTTCCGGCCTGTCCTTCCCCGTTGGCTTCAAGAACGGCACCGACGGCAATCTCGGCGTGGCGATTGATGCCATTGGCGCGGCGGCGTCCAAACACCACTTCATGGGCGTGACAAAGCAGGGCCTGGCCGCCATCACGCGGACCAAGGGCAACGAGCACGGCTTCGTCATCCTGCGCGGCGGAAGCAGGGGCCCCAACTTCGACAAGGAGAGTGTCCAGGCAGCAAAGAAGTCCCTGGCGGACAACGGCCAAAAATTGGCCATTATGATTGACTGCTCCCATGGTGAGTACCTGATGATTGATTGTACCGCGGAACAGTTCCGACCAGTTTGCTAGGAAACTCCCAAAAGAACCACAACAACCAGCCCAAGGTTGCCAAGGTCATCGGCGATCAGCTGAGAGAAGGAGAGAAAGCCATTGTGGGCGTCATGATCGAGTCCAATATCAACGAGGGCAACCAAAAAGTCCCACCAGAGGGCCCGGCTGGCCTCAAGCGCGGCGTTAGCATCACGGACGCTTGCATCAACTGGGAGCATACCATCACGGTGTTGGAGGATTTGGCGGCGGCTGTCCGCACCCGCCGCCAGGTTATCGGCAGCCGGCGCAACAGCGAGGACGCCAAAGTGAGCATGCTGGAGGAGGACTAAGCGCTCAGGATGCTGCGATGATTGTTTATTCATGAGGATTTTGCGGCAGAAGATGTGGCGCGCTGATGATTTGACGAAAAGCCAGTTTAAAAAAACGCGTGCGGCTTTATGCTGGGATTTTGCAATCAGGAAGAAAACTAATGGTTAATCTTTGGCAGATGATGCGAACAGAGGAACCAGGTCAGGCGTATTATTTCAAAGGCTCCAGAAGTAGGACAGGAACAAAACAGACTCATTGTGTCATAATTATAGGTTCTCAAGAGTGACTACTGCCCACCTGCTACAGCCGCGTAGTTGATATCTTGCCGGCTCATGGCCCTACTGTCTCGCCACTCGACCACGTGCTTGAAAGCCGCCCATCCCAGGAGCCCTACCGTCCCGAGAATGAACCCCCAGACTATGATCTTGTCCTTATTGCTGTCCCGCTGGAAGCACATGGTGACGACGTTTTCTTCCTTGGCATCCTTGCAGAAGTCTATGCCCTGGCTGAGACAGAAAGCCTTTGTGCATTCGGAGCAGGACGTCGAGGCCGACCGACGGCCGTTGGTGGATGCCGTGTCGGGATGGTGGTCGACGGGAAGACGGGGCTGGAGCGGAGGGTTGAAGGAGAGGGATCGCTGTAGGAGAGAGGAGGATGACGAGCCGTCGTTTTGGCCTGCTGGTCCCAAGGGGAGGATTGTGCTGTTCTTAAAACAGGTGCACTTGCAGAAGGTCGGCGCAGCTGGTCGAGGAACCTTGGTTAGCCATCTGTCAGTGAGCGGATCGGAGAGGGGGGGTTACAGGCCGCCGATGCGAGCGCTATTAAGGCTGCCAGCAGCAGCGCTAGGAGGTGTATTCGCACCATTGCGATGGTGTCTGAAGCATTGGGGATTGATGCGATGGAATCATGCAAGAGTCGCAAGTACGTAGATGGAGTTGGGCGCATGGGTGGCTGCTGTGGGGCCAGTTCGCGACACCTGGTTGGCCCCCTGGCTCCTTGTGCCAAAATAGTTCCGTTGCGAACCTCGCTCTGTTTGTCCATCCTCAACTCGCAAAGCGCCGTCGCGAACAGCACATATCCAGCCATGCCTCGAATACCGCGGGTAAGGGGACTGCAGTCTCTGCAATTGGCGATTGCGCCAACAGCTCCCTCGACAAGAACGCCATTCGTCGCCTCGCGCGCCGTCTCGACGACGTGCGCAGCGCGCAGCAAGAACACAGAATGGGTTCGGGGAAAGCTCTGGAAGGGCGAGGCGCCTGGCCCCGAGGACCCGTACACCCAGAGGCCAGAGCTGGAGGATCCGTCAAACCTGCCTGAAGAAGCGCTCGAGCCTCGGCCGCGCTACGGCTCGGCCCCTGCGCCTGTCCAGGCCTCGCGTCTGCCCTTGCCGCCGAAGCGGACGGAAGCGACAGCGGAGAAGGAATTGAAGTCGGCAGACCCGACATATGTGCCGGCAATAGATGTTGAAGGCCTTGAGGAAATTACCGCCATCAAGTCGTGGTGGGAGCAGCCCGGTCACTGGGGCGAGGAGAGCGAGTTTAGGGGCTTCGGCAGTCCGGACAAGGCTGTGGAAAAGGCAGTCGTCGAGGTCTATCTGAGGAGGGCGGTTGTCGAGGTGCTTGCGCTGCAGGAAGCTGGAGCGTTCGCACAATGGGCGACCAAGAAGTGGCGCAGAGGCGACAGGAGCGATTTGGATCAAGCACTGGCTGTCGAGATCCTGGTCCAGGACGGCACGGCATCGCTCGAGGGCGATGCTTCGTCTGTGTCGCAAAGCCTCACGGCGGAAGCAGAGGAGGCCGGCGAGGCACACGAGCAGCCCATCCCACTCGATGAGGCCAAGGAGATGACCAAGACGTGGGACTCTTCGTGGAAGGACCTCGTCCTGGACGACCAGGTGAAGTTTGCGGTACGTGCCCTTTTACTTGTGCAAAGCGACTACGTACTGACATTTCGACAGCTGCGCAAACGCCTCTACCAACTCACAGGCAACCTCATCCCCGATGCCAAGCTCGGTGCGGCCCGCACGGTCAAGCACATTCTCACCCTCGCGTCCAAACAGCCCAAGCCGCCGAAGCTGGCGCAGCTGCTCAGCCGACGCAGCGACCTGCAGCAGCTTCCCAACATCAAGTTGCACAGCCGAAAGATTGGGCCAATCGACAAGGAGGTGGCCGTGGGCCGCTGGAAGGTGATTGAGGAGGAGCTGAAGAAGCGCGACCTGCCCGTCACGGGAACGGGCGGCCTGTCGAAGAACAAGGAGAGGGACTGGCTCTCGGGGAAGATTTAAGGCGGGCTGCGACGTCGGTGTGTACACGTACTGTTACAATACAACAAGTCCCACGCTTACTCCACGGGGAGAGTTGCCGACCCAAAGCTAGTTGAGTTGTGGACTCTTGGCGTTGGCAGGGCTGAGATGTCAGATGTCATGGCTTGTTGCCGCCGAGCCCTGCACATGCAACCGCAATTTGGTGTGGCAAATGCCGAGACCAGGCGGTGAGAGCGGCAGCTGGCGAATATTACTCGGAGCGTGCAGCGCCATGCGTGCCGTGGCGGCGGAACGGCTTGTGTTCTTGTCGATCCATGACAGCACCAGGGGTTGGGTGGGATGTGATTGAGACACAGTCCTCTGGACGACTCTACTTGACCAAGAATTGTGACAGCGGTACAGGCGGTGTACGTAGCATTCGCTGATTCGCTTGCGGAGCCTCGTCGCGCAGCCCCGGGCATGTGCGGCTGTTCACGCCACGTCCGATGCCTAGGCAAGGTGCCTTGTGTGTGGAAGTCCATGACGGCCGAGACGTCTGGATGCTGCGGGAGGAGCCGCGCCGGATGCTGGGCCGGCTCCGCGGCTGCGGCCCACAAGCAGCCTCGTGCATCACAATCCACTCGTTGTCTCGTCTAGCAATCGCAGGCAGACCCCGACACTGACTCTAAACCAGGCACCGCATGAGCACGGCCGTTGTCGAACCCGTGTGTCGGGACGGCTGATTGCCGAACGTGGGAATGCTCCGGTTTCGAAACAGGACGGTGGAATATTCTACAACTGCCATGTTGGAGATGTATTGGCGAGAGCCGGATAGGTTCGGAGTACGTAGCGAGGAGTCGCTCGGCTTTGCAGTCTTGTGTGACTGATCAGTTATGAGTTGGCTCTCCAAGACTCCATCACGGCGGGGAGACCGGGCAGGATCAGCTCCGCGTCGAATGAGCCTCCGTGGTTGTTGTAGCACGCGTAGTGACTGGCATCTGTCGCCGACATCAACGATGAAGGCTCGGTCTGGATGCCGTGTAACCTGCTCTTCGACGTGCTTGAACGGGAACAGGCCGCGATAGGATGGTTCTTGGACATGTCTCGTTGCCGCGGGTAGGGGGACGGCTTCAGTCGCAAGGTATCGGCCTGCGGCCTGCGACCTGCAGCTGGCGCCTACGAGCCTTACACATATAACAATTTTTCACACAAGGAAAACCATGATAGACGCAGCCATGAGCTGATGCAAGTCTTCAGCTACGCAGGGTTGACACACGCCCCGCCGTTCCCTGCTGCATCGCT
The DNA here is from genome assembly GCA_001189435.1 of Tolypocladium ophioglossoides CBS 100239. Classification (NCBI taxonomy): domain Eukaryota; kingdom Fungi; phylum Ascomycota; class Sordariomycetes; order Hypocreales; family Ophiocordycipitaceae; genus Tolypocladium; species Tolypocladium ophioglossoides. The sequence continues at coordinate 82,151 of LFRF01000045.1, read as the reverse complement.
CTCGTGGTGGCCTCCCTTGTTTGGCGATTTCCTGCAGCAGCCCGCCGGCGTGTGTACGTGATGTGGACGTGATGTATGGAATAGACGCGTGGCCCCATGCCATCGGGACCTGCCGTTCTATCGACCTTGGCGAGAGGTGCTCGCGCACCCGCATATTATCCATGTTGCCCAGCGGCGCGGGCATACAAGAGACGGCCCATCGCCGCAGGGGCTGAAGTGTTACACCGGCGGCTGGACAGACACCTCTGACTCGGTTGCTGTGTTTTGTTCCGCAGTGGAAATTGAATCAAGCAAGTGATGACGAACATGGCAGCAGACCCACTGGACAATACTATTGCCCCGGAGGTGAGTTTGGCGATGCAACGCCGGTCTTGACCTCGGCTTTCGACCGTTCTACTAAACCAGCCAACGGCGAGAAGAGCAGCGACGATGAGGTTTGTGCAACTGTACCTATGGAATCTCGCGAGCTGGCTAGCATTCTGACCCCCAGCCAGGGAACCGACGGGGGGAGCACGCACACCTCCCTGACGTCCATCACGTCGTCGGTGCTGTACGGCGTCGTCGGCGAAGGACAGAGGACGTATGCCACGTACGGCAAAGAAGGTTGGCCGCCTCGCTGGGTGTGCACCGTCGCTGGCCGAGTTTGGATTGACGAGTTGCCTCGCAGAATATGGCTTCCCGATGGATGACCGCGAGCTGGAGCGCATGGACCTGTGCCATTCCATGTACTACGCACTCTTGGAGAAGCGCCGCTTCCTGGCACCGATCACCAAGTCCCCGCAGTGGATTCTGGATATTGGCTGCGGCACGGGTGATTCACGACCCTTGAGGGCTTTGGTTTGTTACATTGCTAATGCGCGGCTCAGGTATATGGGCCGTCGACGTGGCAGACGAGTATCCGAGCGCAGAGGTAGAGTCCCAATCTTCAACTTGCCGTCGCCGAGAGGGAGCGTGCCACTCACGAGAGACAGGTCGTCGGGGTCGACATCGCCCCCACACAGCCGGATTGGTCAGTCGAGATGTCCCCAGCCATACGAAAGCCTACCTGAGCCGACATGAAGTTGACGATCTCAGGGTGCCACCAAATTGCTCGTTTGAGATCGACGACGTTGAGCAGCTATGGACGTGGAAGGAGAGCACCGCGGACCTTATCTTCGGACGGGACCTCTTCCTTTCCATCCGTAACTTTCCGCGGCTCATCGACCAGTGCTACAGGTGCGGCTGCCGTCTGCGTCCACACAGTTCCCGGGCCATGTTCACTGACCCCTTTCATCAGACACCTCAAGCCCGGCGGCTGGCTCGAGCTGCAGTGCGTAACGGGCACCCTGAGGTGCGACGACGGCACGGTGCCCAAGGACAGCGCCTACCAGCGGATGGAGGACTACGTGGGCCAGGCGTGCGAAAAGTTCGGCACGCCGGTGGACGACCCGCTGCGGTGGAAGGGCTGGATGCAAGAGCGCGGGTTCGAGGACGTTGTGGAGGAGGTGTTCAAGCTGCCGACGGCGCCGTGGGCCGCGGACAAGCGGCTCAAGCTCGTGGGCATGTGGGAGCAGCACCAGCTGCTCAACAACGTCGACGGCATGATCATGCGGCTGTTCCACAAGGCGCTGGGGTGGACGGAGCAGGAGATTACCGTCTTCGGGGCCATGTTCCGCAAGGACTTGCGGAACCTGAACATGCATGCCTACTATCCCTAGTGAGTGCCCCTTGGGAGGAGGCTGGCCAGGAGGCTGACGGCGACAGTTATGTCGTGTATGGACGCAGGCCGCCGTAATGCCCGGCGCAGGGGCTCGACCAGCGAGGTCAACGACATTGACAGGGACGCGGCATCGCTCGGTGAGTCTTGTCCACAGCGAACGGCATACGCAGAGGCAACGAGCCCCTGACGACGAACCGCGCCAACGACTTGCGGCCTGGCGAAGGTCCGGCCGAGACGCGCGTGAAAAAGTCTCCGATTCGGCCGGGTGGCAGCGTTGTATAAATAAGAGAGCCTTGCGTGGGGGCCGCAGCTCAGGCGACTGTGGGGTGCATTGCCGGATCGGGAAGCTCGGCGGCCCTCCGCACCGGGAGGAGTGGGTGCACCGCATGCACTGCCAGGCAAGCGGGTGAGCAATAGTTTCCAGTTTTCTGCTTTATGGGACGATATTGCCTACTCGTAGTCCGTATTCGTCGTCTGGTCTACGGAGTACTTGTACTTCGTATGACTGACGAACCGCTCTGGAGGAAATTGCTTGTGTTACACACAACGAGGGTCGCTTGCGCCTTGATTGGGACCAACACAGCCCTGATCATTCAAACTTGAGACACATTGGGCACTGGGTTAGGCCGATGTATCAGGGATGTGGGATGCATCTATTCAGCCCAGATTATGAGTGGATTGAGGTCCTGCGGGGATGAGGGCTACTTATAATTAGGTGGCCTGATCCCGTCTGTAGCTGTACGGAGTAGGTCCAACGCAACCCTTTGATGTCACCCTCTTGCTGACCTGTGACAACTTGTTACGAAGTACGTACTCTTCAACATCTTTGTGGAGAGTCCTCCTGGTTATGTCGGTCTCCGCGCCTCTCTCAGGGCCAGCTGGACGCGCCACCAAGGCCACACGCATATAAATCTCCTCCGTCCAACTCACGGTAGCCCTCCTGCTCTTCTCCGCTCTTCTCTTAATCTTGATTACAGATACCAGCACTTACCTCATCTCTCCAAAGGTAGCTACTTGTTACACCCAATGGTTGTTTTAAAATACTAAGTGGGTTCCCTAGAGTATTAAACATGAAGGCCTATACCATCCTTGTCATCGCCTACGCCGCTTTGGTCTTTGGTGCTGCCATGCCAGACAATGTAGCAGAATGTGGGCAGCTTGGAGTCATGTCTCTTTCGTTTGACGCCAGCAGCCTTCCTGAGGGTGTTAACCTTGCTGTTGTCCGCAAATGTGCGGACCATCCTTTGGGTCGTCATCGCGACCTGGCGACTGCATCGGTGCCGACAGACCCACTCGCGAAAACTACTCGGAACGATGCTAGAAATTCCGGTCTCACCACTCTGGAGGAAAGGGCATGCGAAACGGGTGCGCAGTACGGTTGCTCGAAGGGATATTGCTGGAAGGTTTGCGGTGGTAATGGCGAGTGGTGCTGGACTGCTAGGAACGGCGGGACTGGTTCCTGGTATACGTGCAGCTCCTGGAAAGACTGTGGGGTAGACGGGTTTGACTGTGGAAAGTTTTGTTCGAGCTGTGGCTGCAGCTGCTAGAGGTGTAACCTAACGATTTAGGGTGTGTTAGTTAGCATATTTGACGGGGAAGACGAACACACCCCTATGACAAGGGAGTCGCACGTGCATGTACACAAGGATCGCTTTGTCCCCAGTCTGCAGACTAGGGGAGGCACGCTTTGCAGAATTGACATGCCACGGGCGCCCTTCCCCGAATCGTCACTAATGAGTGAGAGTGAGTAACGCTGGCTCTCCCGCTCTCGCTCCGCTGCGAGGTGTGGCTGACTGGCAGGGCGATACCGACTCGATGCTATGCTGGTCCCTCGCTGCCGTGAGCCGGCTTGGCCGCCGCGCTGGCTGCTGGCCGCTGGCGAGCGCATTGTCGTCGTAAGGCTGTGTCTAAACCCGGGGTTGTGACTTTGGCAGGATACGAAGCCTGAGGCGCGGTGCTGTGCAGCCGCTCTCGACCAGGCTCGCCAGCCGCTTGCGAGAGTTGAATTCTAACGTCAACACCAACGCCAATCGTGCCGCGCCGGACCCAAAGCACAAAGTATGAAGATCGCTAACTCAACACAGCGAAGTTCGTATCTAGAGTCCTGATGCCCACGAAATGCGTGGAACGACGCTCTTCATGTTGCGGGCTACGGAAGATGAGATGATAATMCTGATCTTACTAAACTAAAAATCCCTCAAAGGCCACGAACACACAGAGAGTCGATAGTCGTGGTCGATTGCGAGTTTGGGGGACTAGTCTTTGTTATGACGTTGAGTGCCGTAGCTGAGTTAAAGCTTCCTCAATCCGGGCCTGCTTGGCGAGAAAACGTGAGATCATTTCCTTCGATGGTGCTTCGCCCTTCATCGTATCGCAAGACCAGTTATTAAACCAGTCCGGCTTAGCTTTCTTAAAGCCATTGACCGCAGCAATCGTAAAGAATGATTCCGGAGTGTCTTCGTGTACTGTAGTAATACGATACCAGTAGAGATGTAATTTATCAACGAATTGTTGAATCGTGCCGAAGTTACGGAGATCGAGGGAAAAGAACTGAACCACTGTTTCGTGTAGTATAAACTCAAATTCCTGCTTCGTGACGATTTTGATAAGATGGAGTGTTTCCTTTGCCGTTGTTTCATCGTCATCCGGGTCCCAGCCATTCCGTAAGAGCCGTCGCACGAATTTGTTCGAAAGGTTAAGGACTAGGATGCCTTTTGCCTCGGCATCACTGTGACGCCATTCGTCCGTAATAGGAGTTGGCGGCAGGTCCGTGAGATGCTTGTTGAGTTTTAGGAAAATTAGGTTAGCCTGGATTGTGATGAGCCAGCTGCGGAATGCGTCGGCGTTGTCGAGTCTTTCGATAGGCGTGTTGGCCATAGCTCGTGGCGTGTTAATGCAGCTCATTTTCTGGTGAACACTTTATATAGTCGAATAGGATATTCAACTTCCGATCTTCAATCAAGGCGACCTAAAAGTCTTTAATAGAGACTCTTTATGACTCAGTTGGTAGGGCTTATGTACTAACTGACGATTGGAGAGGCACGGCTAGGCCCACCGTGTTTCTGGAGAAGTGCGGAATCGCTTCGGAGGTTAACTCTTCTGGCTCGTATTCGGGCAGGTTCGCCGGATTATAAGTCCGGGGAAGGAGACAAGTCCGGGTGACTAGGTCGATTCGATCTGGCCCGGCAGGAAAAGCACGGCCTATGGCCGCTAGTCTCTGTTCTTCCGGCACCCAATTATTGCAGCCAGGACCGCCTGTGATGATCCTACKATTCTTGTTTTGTTGTGTGCTGCTCGGTGTGTTGGTCCTAGCACGTTTACACCTGCCACCTGGCGAGAGTGTACTCCGTAGTATCGTTATGTAATTCTCGCTTACACGGCGGTTACACCGACGGTCGGCAGGGTCGCTCCGGCGTACGAAAGCTCAGTCAAGAGGCCGTTGGTTCGATTCGACTGATGGTCGTCTTTTTCAGCTTATTGGAAGCGCGAGGGCTCATAACCTGTTGAGGGCTACCGAAGATGTGATGATTATCCTGATCTTACGAAACTAAAAAGCCTCTAGGCCACGAAAAAATAGAGGAATAGGGTTTAGGGATCGGATCAATCCTGATTCCGTGTGCGGCTGACTAACTAGACAACTCTGTTAGAAGTACCAACAATCCTTGTACAAGTTGCTACACTTGTCGTAACGGTCAAAGCACTACTCGTACGGTAGTTGTAGGTTGGCTTTGGGGGCCCACAAGCCTTACCGCTGTCCAAGCATGGGGCTCCCCACAGCGCCGAGACTTTTAGCTCTGATTTTACGAATAATATTACTTGAGAAAATACGAAGTCCGGTATTGGCATTCGTAGGCATTATGGATTTGTTATCCAGCGGCGCCAGTGAGGATCTGGCTTTGTTGGTCGGCGTTGGCAGGCTCCGACGCCGTACTCCGTGCCCGCATGGGGCCCGCTGTGGCTGTTGGGCCATGCAGCCCGACGGCTGTGAAGCCTCCATCTGCCCACGTGTCGGACGGGCGCCCGAGCAACTGCCAACCAGTCAGCAATCTCACGACCACTGAAATGCCGAGAGAGGTGCCGCCGTCAGAGTTTGCCAAGACCTTGGAGACACGATGGTGGCATGTGCGTGCAAGGGCGCGCAACTGGCTAGAACGAGCTTGCCAATACCACCCCGCTCCTCTATTTGAACTGAGATGGCCGTTGCGGGAATGTGTCTCGTGGTCTGCCGTTCATACTTATCCGTATCATCTGCCGCCGCCTGGCCGATCTTGTCTCTTTCAGCAATATACCTGGAAGCTTGAGCCTTTCCATGCTCAGTGCACACAACCAACCTCCTTAACCTCCACGCCCTCTTGAGACTTAACAACTGTGCCATCGCTAGGCTAAATTGCTTTGGACGGCCGGCCGCTTTTCTTCAAGGGTCATACGGCACTGTGTCTGCGCAGCTTAGCCTGGCGGACGTACATACAGGCGGCGCCAGACGCCGCTGTAATACCCGCACAGATGGGGCATCGCATGGCGTTGCTGGGCCTCCTCCTGATAGGCACGGCATGCCTCCAACACGGCGCCGAGGCCAGCAGCGAACCCTATTTCGAGGCGTCGACCTGGTACGACTGGGGCTTGCACGGCGCCTGCCCGCGGCAGAGCTACCAGTCCTTTGGCGGCAGGTCGCCGAAGCTGAACCTGGCGCGACGAGACTCGCGGTGCCACGATGGCCTGGTCTTCCTCGAGCCCCGGGGGGTGTACGTTGACATGCCGGGGCCCGTCATCGTCGACAACGAGGGGAACCTGGTGTGGCTGCCGACGTTGTGGGGAGAGGCCATGGACGTCAAGGTGCAGCGGTTCAACGGCAGCAACTATATAACGTTTCGGCACCGGACGGATAGCGGCACCTTTGGAGAGGCGGGTTATATCATGGTGAGTACATACAACTCTTGACCCGCATTAGCAGGGCGATGCTGGATAGCATACTCCTTGCTCGACTCTGTGTTGTAGAGCAACTGAAGCTGTGAGCGTGGCTGACCGCGCGCTTGCTTTCAACAATATAGTTGGACGAATCCTATGAGGTCTTCAGACAGATCACACCCGTCGGCGGCGTCAAGGGTGACCTGCACGGGTTTCAAATCACCCAAGATGGCACCGCCCTCATCACCATTTACCAGGAGACCCAGACACCCACGTCTAGCGATGGCCTGCCCACGAGCTGGATATACGACAGCATCTTCCAGGAGATTGACCTCCACTCGGGCGAGCTGCTCTTCGAGTGGCACACATCGGATTACTTCCCCGTCGACGAAAGCCGGGCCGACGACGGCCAAGGCGACGGCGCCAGCAAAGCATTTGACTTCTTCCACATCAACAGCATCGACAAGGGCGCAGATGGCAACTACCTCGTCTCTTCGCGGTACATGCGCGCCGTTGCTTGCATCAGCCGCGAAGACGGCCGCGTGCTCTGGCAACTGGGTGGCGACAACAACGACTTTGAGGATCTCTCCCACGGGGGCGCGACCAACTTCACCTGGAAGCACCACGCGAGCTGGTACGAGAACACTACGCTCACGCTTTTCGACAACGACTCCAATAGCGAGCGAAGCACCGCTGAGCATAGCCGCGGGCTCATGATCGAGCTGGACCTGGAGGGCATGACAGCAGCGCTTGTCCACTCACACACATGGCCACAGAAGCTGCTCGCTCCGTCCCAGGGCTCCGTCCAGGTCCTGCCGAATAGCAATGTCCTCGTCGGCTGGAGCCATACGCCGGCCTACACCGAGTTTTCCCTAGACGGCGAGGTCCTCTGCGACACGCACCTCGGCCGCGTCTGGTTCGCCGACCGGGGTTGGGTCAAAAGCTACCGCGCGTTCAAGTCCAACTGGGTCGGACGCCCGAATACGGTGCCAGATGTGGCCGTGCGGCCCACGGAGCAGGCCATGTATGTGAGCTGGAACGGCGCCACGGAGGTCGATGTGTGGGTTCTGCAGAGCGGGCCGAGTCCTGACTTCGGTGTGTTCGTCGAGCACAAGACGGCGGCCAAGACGACTTTCGAGACGCGGATATCCGTGCCGTCCAATGCCAACGAGTTTGTCCGGGTCGTGGCCCTGGATGCCAGTCGCAGAGTGCTCGCCTACTCCAACATTGTCTCGAGGCACATCCGAACCGTCACCGAGCCCCTGTGCGCGCCGCTGCCGCGGGAAGCCATGCCGGACCCGGCCATGCTCCTGGCGCTGGCGTTTTGCGGCTTGGCCGCTGGGATTGCCGTCGTTTATCGCGTCCGAGGCGTGTGTCGACGAGGGCTCCTCGGGTTGTGGCGAACAGCGGCGCCGTCGTGTCGGCACCAGCCCCTGCCAAGGAGCGAGAAGCAGTGGCCGCCGCCCACGCAAAAGGGGCTGGGGCTGAAGCGCGACTGGATGTTCTGAGCCAGAGATTCACGCTGAGGACGCGCCGAGTTGACGTCACGAAGCGGCGGTGCAGCCCCTGAAGCGAGCAAACGACGAGCCCTGAACAGGACCTGAACAGGACCGCCCGCCCGCCAGTGAATCACGCACACCCGACCATCGCCCCCAGCAACGCTACACATAGAAGATCAAGACTGCCCACTGCCACCAAGCCAGTCAGCTGAGGTCAAGGGCCGATTTGGCCCAGCTGGCTGGCTCCTCGCCACAAGCTTCCCTCCCGGCAGCTCCGCAACCACAAGGCCACGGGTTCGATTCCCGGCCCCGGAGTTCTAATTTGCCGCGAGACGGGTTACCATCACGAGGCGGATGGAATGATTACAAGATTAAGAGTCTTCTCGGGGGTGACGCATCCTTGGGTCCTGAGGGGGGCGCGTGGCGAGCTTCTTTTTTTATTTATTTAATTTATAATTTATAATTTTGGACTCTCCTTTTTGTTGTGTGTGCTTACGTCGTACTTCAACTTCTTGTTACATGGCGTAGCGCTGGATTTAATGCAGCCCGTCACTGTTTGCCGCGTGGCTATTTGAGCCGTGCCGCCCTTTGTCATCTGAATGCTATTCGTGGCACGCTACACGCTCGTGCGGACAAAGCAGGCAAGTGACTGAAAGGAACCGCGTCAGGGTCTGAGCTGGGCTAAATAACCCGGAGCCCTGAAAGCACATAAAAGCTAGACTGTGAGTGAGCATACACCGCTGTACAACCCGTGGATGACCCTGAATAACCTCACCACCTCCCGGTGAGAAAGTGTCGACTGTCTTTGTGTCAAGCTTTGTGCAGCCGTGTAATAAAACCCAAAGGGCCGCGCAGATACTTAGGCGGCAAAGAAATGCAAGTCTAGCAAGTCTACGGTTGATTTCACTTGATATTGTGGCGGCCTCGAAGGCAAGGAGCGAAGCATGCCTGGGAGTTCTTCGTCCGTGCACGACGGACAGGCGTCCTTGATAGCCAAGTCTTGGACCCTCCGGAGGCCATTTTGCGTTTCACACTTTCTTGAAATTGCGACTAGCGTTGCATTCGACAAGGACAAGTCGCAAGGCAAGAGGAAGACGACCAAGGCACCGACGGTGACGAGGCGGATCCAGCCGCCACGAACCGCGAAAATGCAGACGCGCCGGTACAACGAGGACAGGCGGCCGAGGCGGCATGTCTGCCAGTCGTGGGCAGAGCTTGAAGTTGAGTTGGTACGCCAGCTTGCACGCCGGGCGCCTCTTCCAGAGTGCGTGCGGGGATGCATCTTCGGGCCGCCGCCAAGGGTGTGTGGCGTGTGTGAAGAGGACATGGTCCGGGAGGGCGTCTGCATGCTTGTCCAGAATGCGACGCCCGGCCCCGGAAGAGCGCCGTTTGCGAAGATGACGGCTGGCCCTGAGGACTGGGCGGACGTGCAGGTGTCGCCCGGGAGTTGCATCCGGGTTGGAGATGTCTCCGTCGTGGTGGACAACTGCGACGAGCCGATGATCTTTGTACTTTGACGGCTGAGAGGGGGATAAGACAGCTCTTCTGTGTTTGCCTTGGAGAATTGTGAGTTGCCTTGCGTCTTGATCGAGGTCCTTTGGCCTGTGACACATTGCCGACAAGTACCTGAAGCCAGCGTGAAGCACCAGGGTGCTTGTGAATTGTAGTCTTAGTACTTCGTAACAGCCGAAGCAATGGGTCAATACAAACACCGGTAAAAGCGGCTGACGGTATTGAAGACGGCGATCTGTCTGTGACGCCTAAGTTCGGGGAGTCTCGGCCCCCGACGGATGCCGCCAGCGATGGAGCGGTGATCTACAACGAAGCCTCGAGCTCAGCTCGTTTTCTTCCATATGCCGACACGCAAGCGAAGAATTTTCTCGTACGCCTTGTTGATCTTCATCCCAGAATGAGAAGACGCGTGTTCATTCCGTCGTGAGACGCGCCAATGGCACTTGGCTCAGAACAAGGAAGCGTGGTAAGGTGCCCGTGAGGGGGGAGTCCGTGCTTCGTCCGCTCCAAGCCCCGAACGAGGGAATTTCTCATCCCCAGACAGCATGAGTGCTTGCGTGGGCTCTTTGTGGCGAGGTTGCAGATGGGATCCGTCGGGCCATGCCCAGTTCGGGTTCTCTCTCGGCAGTCGGAGTCGCTCAGCCTGTCGAGTACAGTAAGTCTGATTATCGCAAAGACCACTCAACGCGCTCTGGCCCCTCTGGGTCGCGTTGCGAGGATCTTGGACCCGCAACACGACGACTCTCGGAAGCCGCCGACTGCGCGGGGAACCCCTCCCGTCTGTGGATCGGCTTTGGAGCCGTTGGGCATTTTGCGATTTGACGGGGACGTTGTGAATCTTGGGTTGCCCGCAGTGCAGTTGAGGTTGCCAGAGAGCCAGGGTGCTTGCGCCCACCTCATTGGGCACCGCGTGTTTACAGGACCGGGACAGGAAACACGGAGAAAGGGCGGCACGCTGAAGAAAAATCTGTTTGCTCACACCGACAGTCGCTTCGAACGACATGCATATCTGGTGGCCTGGCGCATCTCAGTATGGACCAACCACGACAGCGCGCCGGAGCCGCTGAGCCCGCTGTAGCTCCTGGTAGGTGGGCCTTAGCGCCCGTCGTGTCCGCTGGAAGCTGCCAGACCCATCCAGATAGCTCACCAGCTGCAGAAAATAGCCCGAAGTCTTAGCAGGCGCTATAGAGCGCAGCGGGGTCAGTACCAACTTGGAGGCCCGCGCAAACCGCGCAATGTCGTCTATATAAGACGATCCATCCCTCCTCCAACGGCCTTTTCTCTTTTTCTTTCTTCTTCCTTCAAGTAGAGATTTATCTCGAAACCCAAACGCTTTTTTAAACCATTTTCCCACGACTTTTTAGGTCTTACCACCCCATAACCGTCACAATGGCTGGCAACTGTGGATGCTCTGGCTCTGCCTCCTCCTGCAACTGCGGCTCAGGCTGTACGTCCTCCCTCGTTTCGCTTTAGCTCTTCCTCTGAGTGGGACGTTTGTTGCACGAAGACGAATATTGATTGCTGACCTGGGTGGCTTGGCAGGCACCTGCACATCGTGCGGCCACTCCTCGTGATGGCACGGCCCGTTTATTTTGTTACCAACCACTTCGAGCCGAGTGCTGCCATGTATTAGTGCTTGACGCAGAGGAGCAAAAAAAGGAAAAAAAGAAGGAAAAAGAAAAAGAAAAAAACCACACCTGGAATTACACCGATCGGTACTTGCTAGCTTTTGACGTTGTTCGATTGCCCCATTTGATGCGACGTTGGGGTCGTTGGACGCCGCGCTGCGACGATCCGTGGATGAGCGGCGAGGAACACGACGGTTGGGACGGCGTTGGGACAGCGTTGGGACACGACACGGGGGTTTGCTAACTGCTAGTCTATCGCTCGAATACATTTCTTTTGTGATTTAACCTGCCTGAGCTGCGTGCACGCTTGGTGATGACTGTATCCAGCTACGACCCGAGAATCGTGTAAGTGCATTGGCCAGTGCCAACGAGACGCCTGGCCGGTAAGCTTGCGCATGCCGTGCTCATAAAGCTCCGACTTCTTCATGTGATTGCCGCGTGGGGCAGCCTAAGCCTTACCACAGACCCTCGAGGCTCACGTGGACCCCTCTTCCTCGGCTCCTCATCGACTTGGTAGGCCGCAACTGTCATGGGCTATATCTCACCTCGCGAAAGGGAGCGGAATGCATGCAACCTGTTCTCTCGGACATCTCGATGCTAGCATGCACCGGCCACGCTCTACGACGCACCCTTTCCGCCGTTCCTTCGACCGTGTCGCCGTGGGCGTGGGCAGCAGCCGCGGCACGCTCTGATTGCTGCGACGTTGATGACGTTTGGATTGCCGGGGTCTCTGCACGTCGGCCAGCGCAACGCTCTTAATGGCTGCCATTGTGAGTTGTCTCTCCCGCCTCGCCCCGTCTCTCCCTCCCAATGCGTGGCCTGTTTTGGCCCATCCGTCCATCGCCGCACCCTCACGACACTCCCCATGCGCTTCTTCACCCTGCGCTTCAACGTGCGTGTCTGCCCGTCTCCGTGGGCTCGGCCTGTGATGTCATGCCGTGACGTCTGCCTGGCGCACTCTCGCCTGCCGCTTCAGCATCACGTCGCCGCATCCCTTGGGTGCAAGCCAAGCTCCCCCGGGCCACGATCACACGTTTTCCCTCTTCTTGCACACCTGCCGCGCAGACCATCCATCTATAGCATCGAACCCGGCTGCAGCCGCTAACCGCCGCCGTCGCGCATGGGCAGGATTCGCCGTGGCTCTCACCACTTGGCGTACCAATGTCTACTCGCGACGACGCCTCCCTCGGCAGCGCGCCGTCCACCCTTGTGGCGCAGAACTCGACCGGCATCCCTCCGACCTTTGCCGCCTTCTCGCCCGTCACCCTGTCCGCCAACACCCCGTCGCGGTCGGCCCGGCGCTCGACCATTCTCGTACACCAGAAGAGCCCGCTGCTCCTTGCCACGCCGCCGCAGGTCACCCGCGCCTTGGCCTACAGCCACCCGTTCCTCCTGCCGCTCAACGAATTCGTCGGCCTGCTGACATGGAGCACCGGCGATCCGTGGCAGAGCTTCCTGCTGCTCTCGGCCTTTTGGGCCGTGGCTCTCTACGGCGATGTGGTGATACGGAGAGCGGGCCCCGTCGTTGTCGGCATCGCCCTCATCGCCGGCATGTACAGCCGGCGATATAGCCCTCTGAGCACCAGCGGCTGGAGCGAGCCCGCGAGGGAGGTCAAGGCCGCGTCCAAGACGCCGGCCTCTGGGGCTGCCGGCTCGAGCCAGCAAAAAGATGCCAAGGGCGCTGCCAACGACAAAAAGTCCAAGCACCAGAGAGCCCAGTCCGAAGTCACGAATACCAAGCACCAGAAAACGCTCGACGAGATCGTGGAGACGCTCAAGGAGTTTACCGGGCGGTGCAACGTCCTGATGGAACCCCTCCTTGAGATGACAGACTTCCTGAGCACGCAGAGGACACCGACGAGTGCGACAACTAAGCCGGCACTGACGGCAATGTTCCTCCGACTCCTCATCGTCACCCCCTTTTGGCTTGCCCTTACCATGCCCCCATGGAGAATCATCACCACGAGACGCGTTGTCCTTGTGGCTGGGACCTTGGTCCTGACCTGGCACGCCAGGGTCATGAGGGTATCGAGAACGATTCTGTGGAGGAGCTCGGCTGTTCGACGACTGGCGGCTGCCATTACCGGGCTGCGCTTTGAGGGTCCCGTCAAGGGACACAAGAATGCAGCCAAATTCGAGGCCGAGATAGCGAGAGCCTCCCAAAACAACCCTAGCCTGCTGTTCAACAGCCACCGAAGACCTGGTGGTGCGAAGAGTTCGGGCGTCAAGTTCACCTTCATCATTTACGAAAACCAGCGACGATGGGTCGGGCTGGGCTGGACGGCCAGCTTGTTCGCGTACGAGCGGGCGGCCTGGACCGATGAGCATAATAACAGTGTGCCTCAGAAGGACGAGTTTGAACTCCCCGACGTGGAACATGGAAGCAGAATGCAGTGGCAGTGGGCCGAGAGAAGCCGGTGGAGGGTGGATGGCGTTCCCGACGACCAGGGGCCACTTGACTATGAGGGCGAGGAGGGGAAGAACGGCTGGATATACTATGACAACAAGGTAGGCCGGTGGATCCTCCGACCGTTCAGAGATGGCGTGGCGCTGACGGGCCCGCAGTGGCAGAACGGCCGTAGGGGCATCGATGGCTGGGGCAAATGGACTCGCCGACGGAAGTGGTATCGTGATGCCGAGCTGGTCGAAGTCGACGAGTCCGACCTGCCGCAGCAACCCGACACAACCGTCACCAAGGCGAACGGCTCTGCTCCCCATACCCAGGGCTACAGCACAACGAGCGAGAAGATGGTATCAACCATGGCGGTGACTGGATCCGACCAAACCATCGCCGACGATGCCAGCGCCAAGACTGCCGACGACTCTGCGTCACTGCACTCGAGATCCTCCAAGTCGTCGTTCTGGCCAGCATCTCTCAGGAGACGCACCACCGATCGACCGCGGATGTCGACGGAGAAGGATCGCCCCAGGAGGCTGAGCGAGGTGGCGAGCGAGCCGGCGAAGGAGGAGGACACGAGCGGGCTGGGGCTGGAGGTTGAGTTGGAGCTCCAGAAACAGGGCAAGGACGGGGGCCAGTGGGGGATAGGCGACGAGGCCCGGATGAACCTCGAATGAAGACCAGATTTAATGATAATCACCTTTCAACGTTGCCCGACACCAATTTTGTGCCGACATGGGGACCTGTTTGTGCTGCATAGGGCGAGTTTGGGACGATTTGCCAACGGGGCAGACGAGTGTCGATGGGATTTGCAGCACAATGACGCCCTTGTTTGCAAAATCACATCACTCGAGGCTACAGTTATCCTCGACTCAAAATTTCTTGGGAGCGGCACCTGGCAGCGAGCTCAACCTCGAGGCTACAGGTGTTCCAGCTGGGCAACACCCGGGCAACGCTTCTTGAACCGCACAGCCAGTGCCTCGCATTCGGCCAAACTCGAGTTTTTCATTCTATCTGGCAGCGCTTAGCTCGACAACAGGAGCCTTTTCACCGAAGCAATCATCCACCAGCCGGTTTCTCCTACTCGAACGGCTGCGTACCTGGGTTTTTGCAACCACAACGCCTCGCATAGTTCGCGAGGCAACTTGAGCTGTGCAAGCTCGCTCGTCGACTCGTCGCGCTGTTCAAGAGTCCTTTCTTGAGCTGCTGTGAGCTCTTCGCTGCGAAGCCGCATAAGCTAGCCAGCGCAACTCGACACAACGCCGCGTAACTCGACTCAGGCAAGCGAGATGGCTGCCAACGCAGATTCCAACGACAACAGCAGGGCTGAAGGAACTAGTGTTGTCGCGCGCCGCGCTTCCCAAGGTGGTAAGGCAGCTCCTCGAGCGGGCCGCTCAGGCATGCATCTCCCGCCGCAGGGAGCACAGGCGTTGACACCCTCACCTACGCGTGCAGCCATCTCGTTTCGCACCCCTGGCGCGCAGTCTGCGCCGCGCAGCGGGGGAGCCTCATCTGCCGTCGCTGTCGCTGCCGCGGCGGGCGGCGCTGGGCGCTGGGGCAGCAACTCGCCCGACCCGAGCCTTCGATCCGTCCCGGCCTCATCGCCTGAGAACTTCTGGCGCCTGCTGCCCGTTTCGGAGGGCTCGAGGCGCAACTCCGCCGCGGCGGGCGATGGGCAGGCTGATGCTGCTGCGGCGGTGCCGCCGCCGAGCTGGCTGGCGTCGACGTCTTCTTCTGTGGAAACTGTAAAGAACATCAAGTCGCCGTTGACTCCCTTCCCGCCGTGGGAGGACGGCTCCAGCGATGGGGATGGCGGCTCTGAGACTGAACTGGCGCAGGACCTTGAACAGGCGGACGTGGACGTGCCTCGCATCACGTTCGTCCGGCGTCGATGGGCGCTCAACACCGCCATCCACGGCGTCGTCCTCGTCGGACAGATCACCGTCACTCTCGCCGTGGCCAGCGTTTTCACTGCCATTGCCGTATGGAAGCAGGGGACCACCCAGTCTCGCTTCTGGGACATGTAAGAGCACCCGCCCTTGCATGCTTGCACTCTGGATATTGCTGATACTCGCAGGCTTTGGAACTACGTCGAGCCCGCCCTCGGCCTCGTCTTGGCCATGTGCGTCGGCGCGCTTGCTATCCACGAGACTCGCGTCCTCTCGACCGTCGCGATGCTCTTCCTCCAGGCCCTGATCCTGGGCGTGACCACCGTGACCTCGCTGGCCATGTGGATCTGGCTCTTTACCCAGGACGCCGACCAGCTGGTCAAGGGCGTCGTCGTCGGCTGCGTGGCTGTGATGATGGGAACCGCCATGTTTGCCTTCTTCCGCACCGTGCTGGTGTGGTGGATGATTGAGGCCCGCGGTGAGCGCGGTGGCGGCGGCGACTTGTTTGAGGGTGACTTTGCGGACTATGGCACCTTTGAGGAATAGTCCTTGGCGGCTGCGCTTGGAATGTATCGCTCGGGGAGAGTGTCTCTGATTGGCGGTTGAGTGTGCTCATTGTTTTGCTTGTTACCTGGAAGATGGACTGACTGGCTCTACGGAGTATGTTGCGGATGAAAAGGGGCAAGAGTTTGTATAGGCAAGCTAAATTCCACCACAATCAGGAACACCGTGCAGCGACTGCAGATGAATGGTTCTCTCTCGCGAAAGGTGTTTACAATTCTCTACTAATTGAGGGTATCGGCATGATGAACCGATGACTTCGGCTTCAACCAGCCTAATCCAACTGCTGCTTGGACCAGGCGTCGACATCAGTGCTGCATATCACAACGACGCCCTTCTCCGTGAGCCTCGCACCCGCCGCAAACCTGAAAAACTCGGCTAGGAAGTCGGCAGCCTGGACCTTGGGATCGTTCACCATCTGCCGGATTTTGGGGTGCCTGTTCACGAAATACGGGTTGGAGACCTCAAACGCCTCCCGCCAGACGCTGCGCTGGTCATGGTCTTTGTCGGGCCCGGCCATGCCCCGCTTGACCATGTGCGAGTGTACCTGGTACGCGTGCTTCATGAGGTTCTCGACGGGGAACCGGGAGCCCTGGTCTGCCTGCTGCTCCTCGTAGTCGGGGCAGATCTTGGTGCAGAGCATCGGGGCGTCCCAGGTGCGCTTGCCCAGCCAGGAGACGAGGTGGTCGAGGTACTCGTCTTTGACGCTGTAGGATTCGCCGACTGGTGCGTGTTTAGACATGTGGTAGCAAGTAATGCTTACAAGACTGAAACGGGCCGTTGTGTGTACATGTAAGGAGAGGAGGGATCTGGTTACGGCGAAAGCCACGAGATATATAGTAATGCCAAGTAAGTCACTGACATGAGGTAGAATGACTCTTGAACAGCGCCCGTTTCAGTGAAGCACCGGCCTAGCAATGTCCGAGGTCTAATGACCCGAGAGGTCAAGCTCCGTGAATTGAGAAATAGTACTTCGCTCCATAAGCGAATGACTAGCAGTTCACAGGTCGTTGGCCCAAGCCGCTTGCGTGTTGCAGAGATGAGGCGTGAACGAGGGCAGTATTTCGGACGAACTCCAACACACGCCAACATCCAAGTTCCAGCCATCAACGCCCTGAGTGTCTTGACGCTAAGCGCGCTCGGTGAACACATCGGCAATGCTCCTGTCCCAGTTCGCCTCTTTGGCCAGGCGCCGCATGACCTTCGCCATGTTATCGCAGTGCCGCTCCACCTCGTCGACATTCATCTGCGCCGTGTCCCACGAGGCGATGAAGAAGATGTTGTCCTTGCCGACGGCGAACATGTTCCAGCAAAGGCCGCTGCACTCCGAGTCAGTTTCGATATGTTTCCCGGGAGAATAGTGCCACTCACAAGTCTGCCCAGTCATGCCTGGAGACTAGGTCCAGCACTTCATTGTCCTGGCGATATTGCATCATGCCCATGCTGACGTCCCAAACAAAGGATTGGCGAAACGACGCGTCGACGGCGACGGGGCCCTCTTCTCTCAGCTCGCTCACGACTTTATCCCAGAGCACGTGGTCGTGGCGACGGGCCTGCGCGTACTCGAGCGTCATGCGCTTGAAGAACTCGCGGACCGTCTCGCTCTGCGAAACCCCAACCATGTTCAGGATTCGCCCGACCGTCGGTCCGTCAATGCTCATCGGCGGGGGCAGACGCCGCTGTATCCAGTCGGGCACAAACGGCCAGCTCCGCCCGCTCTCCCAGGAGGTGAAGACGGCACACGGGGAGCTGGTTTGGAGCACGTTGAAGATCGTGACGGCGCATCTGGCGAACATTGCGGGATCGACGCCGCAGTCTCGACGCAGAGCCGCTAACTGCGGCACGTAGACGACGCGGCTTCGTCGGGGAGAGTGAAATTCGGACGCGCTTCTGTCCCAGGTGCCATCCCAGACTTGCTCCCGCACACGGCGGCGTTCCTGGGCATGCGGCGACGTCTCGTCGTTGGAGACCATCCATCCCGGGGCTCGCTGTGGCGGCCAGAGTGCCTGCTTGAAGCGTGAGATGCCGCGAAGCCGACGGACGTGGAATGAGACGGATTCCTGGGCCGGCAGGCTGTCCCGGTACTGGTCGTACAGGTCCGCGAATAGGCCGTACGACCTCTGCATCGGGCTTGTCGACTCTTCCACGCCGCTGATGAGGTGGCCCAGGTCTCGATGCCACTGCACCAGGAAGACTGCGTCCATGATGGAGTGGTTATACGTCAGGGACAAATAGCACTGGTCAGTCTCTTGGATCGTGATGATGTCGACTGTAAACATGAAGTCGGATGAGTGGCGCAGCGCCCTGTCGTCTGAACAAAGCTCGTTTGCTTCTTGTTCAGTGCGCACCGTCATCTCGCGGATCTGCCGATCAAAGAGCTGCTCGTGTGGCCCCAGTATCGCATGGAACGGCGCCGCATTCAAAGGGCGGCAGGCAATTGCCCGTAGCATCGGGCGATGACCGAGCCCCTTCTCGATGCCTCTGCGAATTTGATCTTTCGTGGCGGTTGAAACGCGAAAGACCACGCGCACGTGGAATGACTGCAGCCGCTGGCCCGAAATCATGCGTTGGAGGGACTCTCGGACCGTGATGACATCTTCGACCTTGCACTCATCAAGACCAAGCGACGAAACCTGCTCCTGAGCAGCAGCCAAAAGACCTTGGGCGGGAACGGTTCTTGGCGAGGAGGAGGTTGAGGGCTGTGAATCGGAGTAGGTGTCGAGGCTGCTGTTTCTGTCGATGCGATAGTCTGCCACGCTGCCGCTTTCGTAGCCAAATTGCTGGTCAGCCCTCTCGAGCAGCATCTTTGCTTGCTTCTCAATGGTGACATGTTCGACCAAGTCCTGGAGGTAAAGACGTCTACCGCTGTGGCGCGAGACGCTGTCGCAGTAGCGGAGAAGGGTGATGCTGTCAGAGAGATAGGCAAAGTTGTCGTCTTTCGACGGGGAATCCCCAGTCAGCTTCTCCCATGCCCTGGTAAGAGTCTCGGTCAGTTCTTGCTGCTGGTCCCTTTTGATGGAGCTCGCGGCCGGCGGTCGTTTTGCCGAGCAAAACGCAATGACTGTCTTTGCCAGTGCCCCTTTCTTCGGTTTGCCGAGCGACGTGACTGGGAAGCTCTCCAAACCGAGCTCCTCCAGTGTGTGGACCGCATTGAGGGCATACTTGGGGCCCAGTGCCCTCGCCTTCTCGGCAACGTGGACCTTTGTGGTGCCCTGGGGCAGCTGGACGACGGCAACAGCGAGCTGGCCGGCCATGGTATCGGGAATGCCAACTACGCTCGCCTGCGTGGATGAGTTACATGGTGGTGATCTGGCGGATGGAGTTTGGGAGGGCAGCTACTTACCTGCAGGCCAGGAATCTCAGCCAAMGCCGACTCGATCCTGGCAGGGTGTATGTTCTCCCCACCTCGGATGATCAACTCCTTGTATCTCCCCGTGATGTAAAGGACGCCGTCCTGGTCAAGTCTCGCTTGATCGCCGCTTGCAAGCCACGTTCCGAAATCGTCGGTGTAAAAGCCGTCGCCGTCCAGCCCGCCCAAGTAGCTCGAGATCACCGACGGGCCACCGACATGCAGCTCGCCGACTTCGTCACAATCAAGGACCTTGCGAGTTCCAGGCTCGCAGATGCGGATGGACACACCAGGCAGGGCCTTTCCGATGCCCGGGTGAAATCCATCGGTAAGCATGGGGTCTTTCCTCGACCAGCTCACTAAGGGAGCGCCCTCGCTCATCCCGTACGCCTGGATTGCGTCTTTGGCTCCCAGGCCCTGTCGGCAGAGCTGAATGTCCTCGAATCCGATGGAAGTCCCACCGATGGTGACATATGAGATGTTGAGGTCTTTCGGGTCCGGGAAGCCCTCGTGCGCCAACAGAGCCTTGACCAATGTGGGAGTGGCCGACATGACGGTGCACTTCTCCTGCACCAGGGCTTGCACGGTGGAGCCCACATCAAATGATTTGGAGGGAAAGACGACGGCATGACCGATTCTCCAGGCGCGGAGGGCATTGTTGACTGCGAATA
Source organism: Tolypocladium ophioglossoides CBS 100239 (assembly GCA_001189435.1). Taxonomy (NCBI): domain Eukaryota; kingdom Fungi; phylum Ascomycota; class Sordariomycetes; order Hypocreales; family Ophiocordycipitaceae; genus Tolypocladium; species Tolypocladium ophioglossoides. Next base: position 62,040 of record LFRF01000045.1, on the reverse strand, counting down.
TGTGGCTCACAGGGGTGTGTACAAGCCAGCGGTCGATCTGAGAATGGTCCTCGTTGGGATCGTGCTCGTGAGTTTGCGCAGCGACGCTTCGACATGTATGGGGGCATCCCTTTGGGGTCCCCGTCGTCCCACTTGTGAATATAATGAACGCGATGCTTTCGTCGGATACTTCAGGTCTGGGAAGCGTATCATGAGAAACCGCCACTGCGTCGTCGCCTCTCTCCTGCGTGCCACCGGATAGGGAGAGCCCATCGTACGCCAGCCACCCATCAACAGGCCGTCTGGAGCAATGGATCCGAATGGGAGGCGTTCGGAGCTGGCCATCCCCGAACGTCAAGGTCTCTGTAATGTCTGCATCTTGAACCACTACGACCTGTGGGTTGACGGCTGCGAGCATGCTCTGCATGTCACCTCCGGCGCGGACATCGATAGGCACAAACACCATGCCGAGCCTTGCGGCCGCCCAGAAAAACAGCCCCCATTCAGCAGAGTTCCAGAAGATCGCGGCGAGGTGCATGCCCGGACCGCACCCAAGGCCGGCGAGCGACGCAGCTAGGCGCTCAGCTCTTCCGTGGAGGGCGCCATAGGTCAATCTGAGACAGTTGGAGCCTTGCGGGTGGCGCAGATGCTGCGATGGCTCGTCTGGCTCCGCCGGTTGCCAGAGGGAAACAAGCGCCTCCCTGTCCGGGTAGTTGGCCGCTGATGTGGAGAGGATATCCCAGGGCTTCAGGTGCAAGTCTTTGATCTCTGTGCCAAACGTCTCAGCACGTTTCCGCGTACTTTCCGACTCTTCAGACGTCGAGGGCGTTTTCGGTGAAGGAGCCATGTTGGAGGACTGTTCCAACGCAGGGACCGGAGGTTTGTCAGGTAGATGGGACTTGACGATGCTCAAACTAGAAAGCCGTTTAAATATGTAGCAATTGCTTCAAGTGGCGGGGAATGGAGATTTGAGCTGCGATGTATGATGAACGCTGCATAACTGATTAATTCCCTCCCCAAGTCCACGTCTCAGCGTCGCTTCCGAGGGACTGGAGTCATGTCAGTACGGATACGCGGTGCCTTGCATGATCTGGAACACGTCAATTTGACAGTCTAGCATCCGTGGAAGGTACTCCGTAGATCTAAGTGATAGCTGAGCCATGCTATGGGTGGTGAAGTAATTGTCTCTCCCACACCGGGCAGAATCGCCCGTGTTGTTAGTCGTACACAATGTCTTGGTTCAATACGCAGCGATTGCCGGCGCCACTCGCAAGGATGGCGAACCAGATCGCGCCAAGTTGGTAGGACAGCATCTGCGATGTGGGGAATGTGAGACTCAGGCACGACGTCAGATATCTCGACCCTGTCAAGATGGGCTGCCGAATCGGAAAACCAGGCGGATGCGTACATGTACGTCAGTGTCACAAACTGAAATGGAGACTTGCGGGATCTCTAAAAATACGGAGATTGATGTGTCAAAAGATCAAGAATAATTGGATCTAGAGGTTGGAAAACATATCATGACGAGCTGAGGCTGCAAGTCATGCCCACGTGGGTGGTCATGAGATGTCATTTATTAATGATAATAATGAGTAACTATCTCATTGAAGCTCGCATTGAAATCTCACAGCCTTATWCCTGGGGATTATTGATAGGCGCGGTTATCAATGTCAAGTCAGACATGTCACATTCCACGGATACATTTGGACGCTACCAACGCTCAATGGCTAGTAAATCGCGCATTATAGACCCTACGGCACGAGAAAAAAGGAGCATCTATAATACCCGTCGGTGTGTCGGCAGCAAGGGGCGTGCTGCACGCGTGGACCAACGGACACCACCGACCCTCCCTGCAGCGCCGAGACTCGCGCGTCGAATTTGCTGAGTTGTTAATACAGTACAACTAACAACTAACAGAGGGCTGACAAACAAATCTTGCGGCATATTACGTGGAGGGATCGACCGGCCAAGGCGATCATCAACAGGCTGAGACTTATAATACAGGCCCTCCAGCTTCACAGACCTCGCACTGCCTTGTTACCATACAGCTCCCGATGATTGTCGGGTGATTCAATCGCCCCTTTTGTGGCGTCCGCAAGCTACCATAAGTTTGCTCGTGGTGAGCCTGCAGGATCGGTGCTTCCCACAGACCTGCAGCAGGCTCGGCATCCCCGGAGTGCAGGGAGGTCCATATTGTTGGGGGCCAGTTAGATGCGACTCAGTGAATCATGAATGCTGCTCAAGCCAGCCCGATTAATCCCTGTTGCATGTTAATCACTCCCTATTGCATGTTGACAAGACATGGCTGCAAGTCGACGCCATATTTCCCTACTTCCATGTTCGTGCGGGCTGTCGAGTACGAGAGCCTGTGCTACTTGCCACTCCCCGTGGCGCACTCGGCGTAGGAAGGCATTCTGCAGCAGGAGCTGCAACGGCCATGGAATAAAAAGCACGGCAGGTACCGTGGGTTTCCGTGGACGCTATGATCAAAACGGCTATGAGGTTCGGAATTGAAGACTTCGGAGCTTCGGTGCAGATCATCACACCACCACGCAACGGCACAGACTAGGACCGTGAACTAGCAACTTTTTAGGGGGGCTTTAACAGACTTGAATCAATATATAGTTCTATTGTTAGTACTGTCTTACCGAGCGTTGTAGTCTCCGAGCACCCTACCGATGCTGCGTCCCATTATGAATGGACGGCGAGGCCGTCGGCCATAGCCACACAGCGGCCCCTTCGGAGGTCATCTGGGCTAGCTATGACGTACACCCTCGGTTTGTGGTTAATTGTGTAGTTCAATTCATAGATTATGTTTGTTCTGGTTGGTAGCTTGAACGTTTCTTCAGCTGGACAGTCTACCCGAACTCAGAGGTCATGTCTGAGCGCCACATGTTGACGCTCGGGGTGAGGGTGCCCGACTTAATTACCCATAGTGCTGCTCATAAAGAGAGAGCCTCAGAAGAGTGTAGAGCTTTTCTTAATATGAATTATGGGCCCCACCATGCTCGAAATCTCCCCAGCCCGACTTCTTCGCCGTCATTCATCTAAACTGAGTGAATCATTATCGCTTTGAAACGAGCCTGGGGCCGAGGCAACGGACGCCCAGCATCATACACAATGCTGTTCATTAGCATGCTGCCCACTAGCATGGTGAATCAAGCATCCGTTTGTTTCCTCATTATAACATTTTCCAGCATACTGCATGTGATATACAGACGCTTGGCTCGGATTACCCTCTCAAGAGCGAAAGGATGCCAAACTGCACGAAGCAAGGCCCCGGTCAAAGACCCGTTCATAGGCTTCGACTTCGTCTACGACACATTCTTCGGGAAACCCGAAGACAGATATCTGGAGTCCACACACCAAGCATTTAAAACCTTTGGGACAACATACGTGGTCAACCGTTGGTCCATGGATCTGGCATACACTTGCGACAGCCGAAACATCAAACACTTGCTTACTAGTGGCTTCGATGACTTTGCGCTCCCGCGCGTGCGAGTATCATCAGTGGAGACTCTCCTCGGAAGGGGGATATTCACACTCGACGGTTCGTCATGGCACCACGCTCGGTCCGTGCTGAAGCCAAGGCTTGCGAAGCTGGACAAAGATGCACTGATTAGCACCATGGAGCAACATTTCCAGGCCATGATTCGCCTGTTCCCGAACGACGGGTCTCCAGTATATCTCCAATCCCTGTACTTTAGACTCGCCATGGACTTTGCGAGTGAATTCCTCATGGGCAACTCGACAGGCATGCTTGGTCACCAGGCAGAAAAGCAGACCAAGGCACAGCAGTTTGTCGACGACTACATGACATGCTCCACAGAGGTTATTAAGAGGCTGGGATTCGGCCCGCTCCGGCACCTGAGGGTAAACCTCAGTGCCATTCATGCCAGGAAGAGGGTGTTCAAATATATCGACGACTTTATTGACGAGTCACTCGAGCGCAAGCACTCGAAAATGACGGACGACCACTACGACATGCTAACCGAGCTCGCGGCCGTAACCAAGGACCGGAAAGTCCTGCGAGACCAGGTTTTGCATCTTCTAGTCGCCAGCCGCGACACCACAGCGAGCGTGCTGAGCAACTTGTTCTTCATGCTGGCCAGGAACCCGCGCGTCTACAAGCGACTGCGAGAGGCCGTGTTGGCCGTTGCCGGAACGACGGCCCCAACGGCCACGCAGCTGAAGAAGATGGAATACGTGAGATGGTGCATAAACGAGTGTAAGTCTTGCTCGGTTGCGACGCTTCAACCTCAGGTGGCTGATGTCAAGTATGAAGCCCTGCGGCTACATCCCGTGATCCCGACAAACGCACGTGAGGCAAGGCACGACACAACCATCCCATATGGGGGCGGCGCCGACGGCAACTCGCCCCTCTTGGTCAAGAAAGGCGTGGTCGTCATGTACAACCTATACGCCATGCACCGCGATGAGCGTGTGTTTGGCCACGACCCGGAGGCGTTTGTGCCCGAGCGGTGGGAGGACCTGTGCCCAGGCTGGGGCTATCTGCCGTTTAGCGGAGGGCCGAGGATTTGCATGGGACGTAAGTAGCAGCACGGACCCATAGTGAATATGCAGGAGACGCTGACACCGCATAGAGCACCTTGCGCTGACGGAGGCGCAATACGTGGTTGCGAGGATGGCACAGACGTTTGAGGCCATAGAAGGCCATGGAGAGAAGGACTGGGTTGAGCTATATGCCCTGGCGACGACTTGCAGAGATGGGGTGAAGGTGACTCTGCACAGGGCATGAGGGCCATCACGATATACGAACGGAGTTTGGCAGAGATTTCTTTGTGTTTTGCCGTCGAGAGTTTTGTTAGATTTAGATGAGTAGATGTATGAAGCATGGTACTCGTTGGGTATAAGCGGTCAAAGAGATGGCGATCAAAGCAGCACGGGGATTGGGACACGAAGTTGTCAAATTCAATTGCTTGCCAAGTATGCTAAGAGAGACTTCTTCCTTTCACACTTTCCAACCGCTGCAAGTTGCTATTCAATTTCTAATGATTGCGTCCCGTCTCTAAACACTCCTCTCCGCAACAGATATCTTGCTGTTGAGTTTCCTGGGCCTATACCTCCTTATTCTTTTTCCCTTGCCCTTTAAAATGGCGAAATCCTTGCGCTTCGAAGAGGTCTTGGTGCGCTCCGCATCTGGCGCATCTGTTTCCTGTTGTTCCGCTGGACCTGCGCTGGCGCCAGCCTGCTGATCGCTCGTAAATAGCCCAAAGAGACACTGAATAGGTCCCCTAAAGAGGCTTCCGCCTGTGGTCGCAGCGGCATTGGTATCGGAACCACCAGCGTCTTATTTTGCCGTGCTCTCTGCGTTGCTTTTCTGAACTGACATCAAAGGGACCACTGGCAAGGATATTTGTCGAAGAGCTCCTGGTTGGCAGCTTTGAAGGTTTGGTCCCATGATTGTTTCTGTAAGCCTTTCGTGCCAAAAAGGCATGCAACCACGATAAAACCTCGCTTATCGAGGACATCCTTCTCTAGTCTGACATTCTTGAGGTAGCGGTTGGTTGATGCTTCGATAGTTTTAGTGATTTTGGTGTACTTCAAGCGGTTGAGGATCTGTTTCTGGATTTCGGACCCCTGCTTCTTGAAAATCTTGTGTATAGCCTGACGGACCTGATGCGTGGCAGGGTCTTTCTGCTGCATAGCCGGGGCCCGAGACCCGAGCATGTTGACTCCCTATTGGCTGCACCAAGTTATCGGGGTGCGGAGCATGTTGTGAGAGACGGACCTTGCAGACATGGGTGTTGTAGGGGAAGGGACATGCTCACCGAATTGGATGAGTTCGTCAAGCGTCGCGAAGCTATCTGCGAAGCTCGAGCAGACCACGATTCAAGGGCAGCCTCAACGATGCTCCCGAGCTCCGTTTCAAAGCCTTCAAAGAAGCGATGGAGTACATTGATCAGGGCGGCCTACACGAGTCGTACGTTCGAGCGTATAAGCAACTCTTCGACGAGGTGGTTTACCAAAATGTGATCTGCATGACATGCCATCGCCATCGAGCGAGACCTCATTCTCAAGAGTGCCAAGCTTCAACGGACATGGCGTTCCTTCTAGAGCTCCATCATTTGTGCTAGTATATTCCACACACCGTACCTGTCCTGAATTTTTGCCCCTGGCCAAAGCTAACCTTCGCGACGCTGAACAGGCACTACACGTCCATATGTTTTCTCTGCTCGTTGCCCATGACCCAGTCGATCGACTCCGGAGCATTACTGTCAGGGTTCTTTGGCTTTCGTCGACCGGAAGTCCGTTTCCACAGAAAGCATGCGCAACCAGTAACCCCGTGGATCCCATCCTCGAAAGATTTATGGATGTGCTCTACTCCTCCCCTTTTCTTCATGGAATTCTCATCCACTCATCTACTTCAGACATCACTTCAGTACTTCAAGGGCCTACCTCAAAACGCCTGACCCTTATCACACCACTTGTCTGTCATATCCACAACCACCAGCAACGCTCCCTGTCCCCATACCCACATCCCAACAGCTCTCACATCTCCAACGACAAAACAAAATGTCGCCCTCCGCTTCACATCTCTCTGGCGAGTTTTTTGCTCTCATTCTCCTACCTGGAGGCGGACCCCCTTGTGGCTAGATTTCTCTCGGCCAACAAGATCGAGCCCTTCGCGGATGAAGGGCTCCTACGCAGCCCGAAGTCGAGGTGGACTCGCTCGACGTCTTTCTCAACGGGGTCTTCCGCAAGATGCATCGCATTCATACGGAGCTGCGCGAAATCACCGTCCAAGGCTCCATGCACAACATCAAGAAAGCTGAGATCACCTAGGCGGCACAGAGCCTCTGCTGGGTCGTATTGACCAAGATACACTGGCGCTTCGAGGAACAGGACAAGTTCTTCGCCAACTGCTGTCGTCTCGACGGCCTTCGCTGCAGTGCCTGCAGCGAGGTCGCCTTTCCTGCCAAGGAGGCCAGGCTCAGTTGTGTAAGTGGAAGGGCATACATGCCGATATCGAGGCAGAGCTTGACCCGAGGCAGGACTTGACAAGAGGCTCGGCCTTCTCGAGTGCCACATGGAAATGCTGGCCCAGCACCGCACCATTATCTCCATCGGCCAGAGCGAGTGCATCTGGAACCCCAAAATGCTGCACTATGAGGGTAAGAACCAGGGCAGCACCCGGCCCACCCATTGAGCCCGGGCGCCTCAAGAAGATGGACCAGGGCACATACGAAGTCACTCTTGAGTGGCTGGCCGAGGCGGACGCAACTTGCCGGCCAGTTGAAGTGCTCATCCTGCGCCGCGCGGACGGGGGCTACGAGCAACCCGATTCTCTACGGGTCCCATTCCCTATAGGCCACGTTCAGGAGGTGTCCGCGCTGGAGGTGATTATCAGCGACGACGGCATCGCCGAGTAGTCTCGCCCGAACGTAACGTGTCCAGGGTGGAGGGATGACATCTTCACCGGCATCGGGCGTGTCCGAGAAATGAAAAAAGAGGCAAAAAGCTTCTCTGGAGAAGATTCCCAGAGAAAAAATTGTTTAATTTTGTTTACATGGCCAGATGCGGTAGTTCTGGCGGAGTGGCGGGTGCTTTGGTGCCGTCTAAGCCCTGACTCCCTGACGAAGCAGTTGGCCTGGCGAATGATCATACTCGCCACCTCAACTTGCTTGAATAATCTGGCATGGAAAACAAGGGTAKGTATGTATTGTACTATTATCTTGTATTTTCTTCTCACAAGATTGGCCCACGTCTTGACCGGCGGCGGGCAGTGCGGACAAGGTTACGTTCTCAGTTTCCGATTGGGCTTTGCCAGGTCGTTGACTGCATGCTGTCCGCCTAGGAGAGAAAGCTTAAGTCTACCACAAATATTATTTGGGAATAGAGGTGATTGAGATCTTGGACGAGGTAGACGGTGGGCGTGCGGTGGTAGATGCCTCGTTATGTCCGTTACGCCAATATCGCCATACGCCACTCCGTCGGGCAAGGAGGAGAAGCATAAGGCTGACCGGCAGGAGCGGCCGTCGTCCGGAATTTACGGCCGTGTTGCCCTGGTGACCAGATAGCTAACCAAATAACCAGGCAGGGCGGGGACTTAAGCAAAGCCAGCTAGGAAATTGTAATTCGAAGTTGAAAGGGTGAAGGCTGACATCAACGAGTTGAATGCACCAATTGCAAGTGAACAACACAGGAGGAAGGAGGGCGGCTGATTGAAATGAGGCTCTGCCGCTCCCCTGAATATTTCCTTTGATAGTACGCGTGGACTTGGCATGGAGAAGGAGGAGGGTTGATCGATGGGCTGCTCGGGGCTATGGGCGGACTGGGCGTGACTGGCTGACCAGTCCTGTGCGCGGGGAACGACTTTGAATGCTAAGATACGATGACGCAAAGCCGAGGCAATTGCCGAAGTGCAACCATGTATGACGGCTGGATACGTACGTCGGCCGCTGGTAGCTCCAACTATCGGTGCTAAGCGTCCTCCACATAGCGTCTGGATGAGGGATGCGGCAACATAAACCAGACGCCTGAGCAATGCCAAGGGCTTTCAAAGCACAGATAGCGCTTCATGTGCAAGAATACACAGGACAGCACTCGGGCATACTTTCATGCTGAAGGGCCGTGGCAGTCAGCGTCTGCACCTCGGTCCATCAGCCTCCTGCTTGGAGCTGCTCCAGCTGAGAGAAGCATCCAAGGCCCAGCCACGCCGCCGAGGAACAGAGCCGCACGTGGGCCGCTAATGGAGGGGACGGGGACTGGACGTCGAACAAAATTTCTCGCGGTCCTGAGATGGGCTCCCCTCGCCTCCCCTCCTCTTCTTTTCCTTCTTCTTCTCTCCTCTCGGGCACAAGCCTCGCGCTGCGCCGGCCGTCTCGTCGATTCCTTGCCCGCCTCGAATACGATCCCGTGCCGAGACAGACATTGACCGATTGCGCCTGTCCAACGTCGCTTGTGACACCCCGCCAAAGCACCCAGACAATTGACGAGCCCGTCTCTGCGCCCTGCCCGCCATGGTTGACAAGGTCTACGTCTCGTACAACGATGTAAGTGCGACCGCCTGTGCGACGCGTGCCGGCCTGGCTCGTCTSGTCTCGTCTCGCCTCGCCTCCCGCGCCGAGACGTGCATGCGTGCGACCGCCGAGCGACTCGGCGCGAGCCGGTGCCCCGGAGAGAGCCAGCGCTGACGACGCATCATCGCCAGGTCCACAAGCTGTGCCAGCGGTCGGCGGCCAGGTTGCTCGCCGACTTCCAGCCGCAGCTCATGATTGCCATCGGCGGTGGCGGGTACGTCCCGGCCCGCATCCTGCGCTCGTTCCTCAAGCAGCCGGGCTCGCCCAACATCCCCATCCAGGCCATTGGCCTCTCGCTCTACGAGAGCCTCGGCGGCACCCAGGTCGAGGCCATTGGCACCAAGGTCACCCGCACCCAGTGGCTCGACCTCACCGCCCTCGGCGAGATGGAGAACCTTGTCGGCAAGCGCATCCTCATCGTCGACGAGGTCGACGACACCCGCACGACGCTCGAGTATGCCGTCAAGGAGCTCGAGAAGGACGTCGAGGCCGTGCGCCAGAAGCTCGGCGGCGATGCCCCCAAGACGCAGTTTAGCATCTTTGTCCTGCACGTATGTACCCTGCAAACCCGCGGCTCCAATTCTTTGTGTGGTGTGTGCAGCCCTCTCACCCGTCTCTAGAACAAGGATAAGCCCAAGAAGGGCACTCTGCCCGACGACATGATGGCCTCGCGCTTCGAGGCGGCCGAGACGGTCGGCGACGTCTGGATCAACTACCCCTGGGAGGCCACTGACATTGACGAGCACGACAGGCTTGCTCGCGTGGCCAAGAGCGTTTGAGGAACAGGCACGCTGGAGTAGACGCTGGAGCCCAAACGACCGACGAGAAGATAAAAAAGACGCGAAAAACACTCATGACAAGCAAATAGCAAGTCAGACGACTGGGGTGTCTGTGCTCATCTTGGATAGACTACATTGAACTTTTACCACGCCCGCAGCCCCCTGTCCTTCGTCGCCGAGCATCTGCCGACGCTTGGTGTTGATGCCCTTCAATCTGAGGACCACCAACACGACGCGCAGGCGGCGCTCGTGTGCCGGCAGAGGCCAACCGCCACGATTTCTTGAATGCCTGTATAAACTCCGTGAATACAACCAACCGCCCCCCATTCTTCCGAGGAAGCTGCGGCATCCACCCGCTTGGTCCCAGAAACTGCGCGACCGCCATGCTCGTACCGAGGTACGTCTTCGCAAAGGCCCGCCACGCCACCGTGATGTACTCCGGCACCTCGTCCTCCCTGCCGAAGCCGTGGGCAGACGCGGGCCGCGGCCAGAAGGGACTCGGGGAAGCCACCTCGGCCAGCCTCGTCGCGAGATCCTCTGCCGCCGGGTCAAAGTTTGCGCAGTCGCCAAAGTCGTACAGCCAAACGGCAAAATGGCTTTTTGACGTTAGCCCGACCTGGAACTTGACGCCTTTGGCATCCAACTGGCACCCCCAGTGGAGGACTGCCAGCGTGGCGCCCATGCTGGACGCCCGGTTCCTCACTCCCTTTGGCCCGAGTTCTGCAAATATGGGGTCGAGATACACTGGCCGGTCTCGGACACGGATACTCAGTTCGTCGAACTCGGGGCGCGTCTCGCCCATGTGCAGCAGCAAGGTTAGGGTCTCCCAGCCTGGCTGTGCCATGATGCTGGCGAGCGCGTCGGGGTGGAGGTACTTGCGGGCGAGAAAGCTGCGGTACGGATCCCTGAGCGGCAGCATATAATCCATCACGAGGCCGAGTTTGCCCGTTTCGTCGGCCTTGCTCGAGACCAGGTATGTCGCCTTGGGGACAACAGGGCGGCGTTCAGAGGGGGGCATCCCGGTCGGCCGCGCGCCCCGGGACAGGCGCCAGAGATGGTGCATGGCGCGGAAGACTTCGTTCTGGACGTCGTACTCATTGAGGAGGGCTGTCGCGCTGCCTGTCAATTTAATCACGTGCGTCTTGGTCCCGACAGTGGTGGTGTATACCTGGGCGCGCGCCGTGTCGACCAGGGGCTCGAGTGCATACGCGCGCGTGATGTCGAGCTGCTTGAGCCGCTTGCGTAGATGCCTGAGACGCGTGCCCTCGAGACGCAGCTGGATGGCCCACTGCTCTGCGAGCGGCACGTTGTTGATGCGGGCGGCGGCCATTTCAACATGGTCGGCTTGAGGGCAGACGAAGTGCGTGGCTGACAGGGAGGCGCCAGAGTCTGTCGGGACAAGGAGGAAGGCCTCGGAGTTTAGGTGCTTGGGGCTGCAGCGGCAGTGGCTCTGGAAGCGGAAGCGGTGGTCCCTCGCCTCTTCTCGACGCTGTTTCTCGGCGCCGGCGGCCTGAGCTGCTTCGGAGGCTTGAAGCACCTGGGAGGGTAGACTTGGCTGTTGAGGCCGTTGCTGTTCCTCGGCATCGGTCTGAGATGCCGCGGAGGCTGGCCACTGCTGTGAGAGCAGACTAGGCCTCTCGGCGAGCAGACTTGGTTGCTGCTGCTGCGGCCGCTCCTCGTCAGCGGCCTGAGACGCTCTGGAGGCTTGCAACCCCCGGGAGGGTAGACAAGGTTGCTGCTCCTGTTGCTGCGCCTCTGCCGTGGGAGTCAATTTCGCGCCTTCCATACCTTGAAGCGGCTGCCAGAGGAAACACTTTGCCAGCAGAGAGACGAGCGCCCGGGCTTTTGCAAATGCGTATGCTGGAAACATTTTCACACTCCCGGCGCATGTCCTGTTGCCGGTGTGTTATAAGGTGCGGAAGCGAAAGTGAGCTACAGCCGGCCTTGACAGCTGTAAGGGAGGGAGATGCGGGCAGGCAGCCGCTCGTTTCCAAAGCCGGTGTGGATCAGGCGATTGTGACGGCTCAAAACGGAGGCAACGCGGGCGGCCGGCTACCGTGTCATGACCAGCGAGTATGGAATGAGGGTTCCGGTTGCAAATTTCGTACAGATGCTAAGCACTCTAATAGCTGATGTGGCTCGGGGGTGCGCTGAACAGCAGATGCGTGTTGACAGAATGCTGTTGATCAAAGGCGCGAGTTGAGCACAGATGTTGCGGGAAGAGTTTAAAGGTCTATTCGCTCCATGGCAAGTCTATACAAAGAGGTAATATCAGCAATGAGGCTACAACGTCAAGCTCTTTATCACAGCGCCTTCTTCAGACCATCTCATGCGTGGCGTCCTGCTTAGCCACCTACACTGCCTTCTCTTTGATGCTTTTCTTTTAGTCGTTTCTCTTGCTTCATAAACTCCCGAATGCCAACAGGCACGCTCTGGAACACGTCCTCGTCCCACATGTCCTTTGTGATCTTGGGACTGCCAAGGTTTACGCCCCAGCCGGCCTCTGAGCCGCCGGCGTCGGCGTCCATGGTCTTCCTGCCTGCCTTGAGGCGCGTTTGTGCCTCGTTCTTCTTGGCGGACCACTCCTCCATGTCGTCTCTGAACTGGTCCCAGACGCAGTTGACGCACCCGCTCATGCAGCAGTTGTCGGGCTCTTCGGGGCGCGGCGGCACGAGCACGCCCGCGATGTATGCTGATTGTGCCGTCTTGGTCGCTAGGCGGTCGGCCTGCTCGGCCGGGCCGAGGAGGCGGGAGCCGAACACGACGCGGGCTCTCTCTGCTGCCGTGGCTGGGGGCGGTGACGGCGCGAGCGGTGATGTGATTGATGGTTCGAGCGGTGTAGACGAGGAGCTGGATGCCTCGGTCTTTGGTTTGCGGCCGGGCTTCTTCGTTCCTGGCGGCGCGGGAGCCGACTCGGGCTTCCGCCCAGGCGACAGGACCGCTGGGTCCGCTGAGCTGGGCGGCTCCTCTGGCTTCTCGTTGAACGCATAAGGTATTGGGTTTCGTAGGATGCTCTCGTAGTACGCCCCCAGGGGGCACCGCTGCGGCCAGGCCTCGTCTTTGGCGGCGCAGCTTGTGCTGGTGAAGCTTCGGCTGGGATTCGGCGAGATGGATCGGAGAAGGCGAAGCCGTGATGCGGCCAGCCTCGTAGGCGCCGACATTGTGTGAAAAACCCGAAAGGAATCCTCTTCTATTGTGAGCGCATTCAAAGATCTAGAAAGAAGGCAGATGTGTCGTGAGGTCGGCGCGAGGTCGGAGGGGCAAAAATGGCGGCGGATAATGGAAACGTCATGCCGCAGGGCTTCCCGCCGCCGGGTGGGAGTGGACCTGGCCAGCGCTGCACGCCGCACGTGATGGCGCTTCAGTTCCGTGACCTGGCACGTGCTTTCGCGTTTCGAGTTTCCTGGCCAGTCAGTCCGTGCCGCAGTAAACATTGCGATTTCTCTGAAATCCAACAGAGCCGTTTTATGGCTGATTTTCTTACCCAGTGGTCATTTTGAGGCGTACAATCGCTGCCTACGTCTTCGTATCGGGGCTGAAGCACTTCATGCGTGGAGCTGTTCCACTATCCTGCTGGGTCGGAACAGAAATAGTGGGCGGCGACTTTGTTTGGATGGGCACGCGCCAGCTACCACGAAACATCTCTATGGCCCGTCAACCACCAGCCAAAACTCGCCATTGCAGCATCTATAAGCTTCCCTCGCAGGGCCGATAATAATGTCGAGTTGTTGAGCCTGGAAAACAGCCATCGTCATGGAGGAGTCTGCGCCGAAGCGGAGGCGCGTCTCGCCTCGAACCTCTGCCGGCGCATCTGGCGGCGCGACTCCCCAATCGCCAGAAGCTTCAGCATCCCGACGCAAGCGCCCGTCCTTTGCATCGCCAACCAAGGCCAGCCTTGCGCGACATAACCCCCAGATCCTCGAAAGGAGACTCTCTGCCTCTCCGTCGAAACCCCCGAGTTCACGGCCCGCAGCCCGACCTCCCAGCGACGCTGGCAGTGAACAGAGCTTGCCAGACCTGCCCACCGCGCGACCCGGCGTCACGGTGGAGAATGTCCCTGCCAGCGAACCGGGGCGGGAAGAAGACGAGACGCGCCAGAGCGAAGCTGGACCGAGCTCGGGGCGAGCTATACGGAGAATCAGGGGTGGTTTGGCTGCGGCACCGCGCAGATCGCCAGCGATACCCAACCCGAGACCGCTACCGCCACCTGCTCCAGAGGGAGACGATGAATTGAACCCCTTCATCGGACACACGTTGCGTCGATCACCGAACACG
>LFRF01000045.1:17817-47836 GCA_001189435.1 Tolypocladium ophioglossoides CBS 100239 | reverse complement strand
CCCCCCGGAGCCGGAGCTCCCACCCACTGTCCCCGATCCCGTATCGTCAACTCCGCCTAGAGGAATTCACAGCAGTCCGTTACGATGGCGCGAACGGAACAAAGTGAAGAAGAGCTCCCCGTTGAAACCGCTGCCCGAACGGCCGCCGTCTGCAGAACCAAGCAAGAAGTCGGTTCTCGCCCCTCGAGGCCTCCAACGAGGGGCCGAGGGCCGAAGCGAACAGCTTCGCGACGTTGATCTGAATACCTCCACGAATCCCGCGCGGAAGGTTGCCGCATTCGATCCAAACGAAGCCAGGAAGAAGGAGAGGGACGCCTTGCGCGCTGAAATCGCGAGGCTGACATCCGACTTGGGGACGGCGGACAAGGAGAATGAGCGCCTCCGGCTGATGCAGATATCCGGGCGGACTGTGGCCCCAACCAACGAGGATGAGGTGTTGGACTTGATACAGCGCGCTCTCATTTCTTCCGACGAGACGCCCCGGCCGGCATTGTCTCATCAAATGGTGCAGGCCGTGCTGAATCCAATGGGCCTCCTCCCGTTTGGCCGATCTTCGCTGATTCCGTCGTCCCTGACCGACGACCCCGAGGATATGGAGATGATCAAGTCACACCACCCCGTCACCATGAAGGCGGGCGAGGAACTGCCATACCTGCAGCTCTTCAGTCCGTTTAGTGTCACGTCGAGCATCGCCGTCCTGCCTCCGTTACCAAACCAGCCGTTGCGACAGCGCCGTCTCGTTACTCTGCGCTCCCGTGACCTGCGCGGGCTCTTCACGGCGAAGCTGGAGATGGTGGTCAATGCGATGGACCTCGGCATCCTCGAACTCAGCGTGGCATCGCTCGAGCCTTCTGCCAAGTATGAGCTGGGGCCCTTTGTCGACAAGATTTGCTCTGGAAAGTGCAACAGGACTATGCAGCGTAACGTTGGCATTCTGACGTGGGCCATGGGGGAGTGGTATCGCGTCGCGGTGCAGAGAGCTCGGTTTTGGTCTCAATTGGAGGAGCAGCTCGGGTCAAGAGAGAAATTGTTTGAATCAGTCGCCGAAACGCGCGCACGACGGCAACGGCAGAAAGATGTTCAACTTGAACAGGATGAGAAGACATCCGCTCTTCGCGACAAGGCCGACTTAATTCGCTTCTTGGGTCAGCAGTCCTACGATGTCAATGTGCCTGTCGCGTCAGGTTCGAGTAATGAGCCCTCACTACGCTTAGAGTGGAAGATTGGGTTCGATTGGACTGGCGAGGCGCAGAGCAAGGTCGCGGTATTGGTCGGAGTGCCGGGTAAATGTCAGTTGACACCATCTGCGAACAGATCGCGCATCGCTAACTTGGCTTCCAGGGCGCGAGGCAGACCAACGGGGCATCTTTGGCAAGTTTCCAAAGCTATTCGAGGATATCATCGAAGGTGGGCAGGACCCGGAGGTGGCTGTTGGGATTGTAGTAGCGCTCTTGGCCGGAGCGTAGGCGTCAAGCGCCGTGATGAGACATTGGAGACGATAGCACAACGAGGGGCGGTGCGGGTCGTGTATCAAAGTGTGGGCATGTAGATGCACTGATATCAACAATGATACCGAGCCAACACGACCAAGTCCATTAATATTCCTTCCGGCTCTTTGAATCCGGCCCCGTGCACACGCCGCCTTTTACCAGCCGTGCCGCACCGTCTCGGCCTTTAATCCACATCAACTCCCATCTTTCGCAAGTCCGCCTTGGCCAGATCGATCTCCTGCATGAGCTCCTTGTGCGCCTCGGGAACGTCATTGAAGGTCAGGATGCCCCAGCCGAGGCGGAAAAGGAGGATAGCGCCAAACGTGACAAGGGCCCAGAAGGGAAGCTGTCGCGCATGTCAGCCGCGGCCTCGACGACACGATGATTTGATCAACGGCACGTACCACAGGCAATATCTGCTGCTGGACAAGAGGCGGCAGGGGAATCAGCTCGAGGTATAGGGCGAGGTACAGCTGCAGGGCACGAGAGTTAGCGTCCAGGAGTGCGCCGATGCGAGGGAGCTCGGGGCAGGGCGGCGCACGGAGGAGACGAGGAGGCCGAGCGAGATGGTCTGCTGTGCGCGCGTCATGGCTGCGGGTGTTGGAGGGTCGCGGGATTCAAGGGTCGGGCGGGACGGGGCGAATTGGCGACGTAGGAAAGGAGCGACGGCCGTATCGACGGTACAGAGTTGGGCGTTGGAGGTATTTCGAGGTTGTCGCTTGAGACGGACGTGTAAGGAGGCGCGTTGATGACGGGACAAATTTCAAGACGGGTGACTAAGCGGGCTTCGCTGCCCGCCCCACCGCTCGTCGGGTGCCAACTGTCGCACGATGCAGACTTCGAGGCTTCTTCGAGCCTTGGAACAAACCCTCGCAGCGAGGCTGCCCGAAGCCACGGCCATCTGCAACTGCAACCACCGGCGGCTTTACGGGCCTCGACTATAGCCCAGCTGGGATGTTGAGATCGGGGGGCCAGCATTGCGGTACGCCAGGGAGCACAGAAGCTGTGGGGAGAGCACGGTAATAAAACGAGGCGCCTTCTGTTCGGTAGGATGCTCCGTACGAAGGTTGAGCCCAAAAGAAAGTGCACCTCTGGATGTACCAGGGTCCCTGGTACGTGCGAGCCCGAAGTTGGCTACTGTCAGCTCCAGCAGTCGAGGGCGAGCTCTAGCAATCGAGGCGAGCGCTAGCAAGCCCGGAAATAGTGCGAAGTGCAATATCGTATTCTGTACGTCCGTACAGCCCTGGTCCTGCAACATCCAGAGGTGCACTTTCTTTTGCGCTCAACCTTCGTACGGATTACAAGCTTGAGAAATCACTTGTTTCTTACTCGTCTTTGGCGATGGCGAGACTTGCTTTTTGCCGTTCAAGGTGGAGCAGCGGAGCATGAGATCGACTGCGAGCGACGAGCTGAACACAGCTCCAGCATCTTGCACAGGCGCTCGAATGCTGCCGCGTATTCAAGTGTGATGAAGACCGTCGACGATGGCGTTGGCGACGGGCGGTCCTCCACTCGGCTCGCACCACGCTCCAACTGTTCAGCTTCAACGGTGCATCGCATCGTTCCCGTGTTTGGCAAGGACTCCCTGCACTGGAAAAGCCACCCGACACGCGAGATTACTCACGAGATTTGCACCAATACACGCATTGCTTTTGCAATAAAACGCCACGGGCTGCGGGACGGCGGGCATGCGAAGATGGCTGGTTGCTGCCGCTGCTCCTCTTTCACGGCACGCTAATGCAAGCCTCGCGATGTGCCGACGCGACGACCTTTTCCAACAGGTCGAGACTGCTGTTTCCAAGACGAGACGACGACACGGGCACGATCACGGCGGCGAGAAGAGGCCTGAGCGAACGATGGCGCGGCGCAACGTACTGAGCTTCGCAAGTCCGTGCAATTCGGGGCGGACGACGAAGGGTTGAAGATGTGGCTCTCCCACCAGATGCCGGGTTTCACTGCTGATCCGCCGTGGCTGCATGTGTGAGCTGCCAGGTCATCCAAAACAATGCCGGTTGCTGGGGTTCACTTGCAGACATGCGTCCCCTCCTCAGCTCTGCCACTGTCTCTGTGCCCATATGAATCGACCCGGACCCGCGTCTGTCGCTCTGGCCTTGCTCGTCTTTCATTCATGCCCGCATTGAATCGCCATGTCACAGCCGATCCCCCAACCTTCCGGTCTGCCCATCCTGGGTAACATCTTTGATGTTACTCCCAGCAACACATGGGCCTCGCTCAAGAAACTCGCCGAGCGGTACGGCGAAATATTCCAGATCACAGTCCTTGGCCATACCATCGTCTTCGTTGGGAGCGTCGCCCTGGCACAGGAGATATGTGACGAGAAGCGCTTCCGCAAGTATGTCGGAGGACCCGTCGTCGAGATCCGAGCGGCGATCCATGACGGGCTATTCACGGCCTACCACAACGAAGAGAGCTGGGGCATTGCGCACCGCATCATTTTCCCCCATCTGCAGCCGAACGCCCTGGTCGAGTGGTTCGACGACATGCGCGACACGGCCGCCGAGCTCTTGGACCTGTGGAAGGAGTCGAGCAAGCCTATCACTCCATATCAGGGCCTGAGCAGACTGAGCGTAGAAGCAGTAACGCTTACGCAGTGCGGCAAGAAGTTGAACTGCCTGAGTGGGCCAGAGCATCCAGTGCTCAAGGCCATAGAAGACTCGACCTCAGAGGCCATAATGCGTCCCACCAGGCCGAAGGTCGTCAACTGGCTCATCTACAGGGGCAAGTTCAAGTCGGCCATCAAGGCGCTACGGACGTACGCCGCAGACATTGTGCAGCATCGCAAGGAACACCCGACGGACCGCCAGGACCTGCTTGCGGCCATGATGAACGCTAAGGACCCCGAGACTGGCAAGGTCCTGACCGACTCTCAGGTCCTTGACGAGATCGTGTCGCTGCCAATCGCAACTAGCACCGCGCCAGGCTTGCTCGCAACGACAATCTTTCTTCTCCTCAAAAACCCAGAGGTCATCGCCAAGGCCCGGAAGGAACTCGACTCAGTCATCGGAACGGGCGAATTCACGCACGCACACCTCGGGCAGCTCAAGTACCTCGAGGGAGTCGTCCGCGAGTCCCTGCGCCTGTCCTTCGCCGCCCCCGGCTTCAACATCGAGCCCATACCGAGCAAAGACAAGAGCCCCGTGCTCCTCGCCGGCGGCAAGTACCAGKTCGCGCACGACCAGCCCATGATCATCGTCCTGGCCGGCGTGAACCGCGACCCGGCCGTGTTCGAGGACCCGCTGTCGTTCAAGCCGGAGCGCATGATGGGCGAGGCGTTCGACGCCCTCCCGTCGGGGGCGAAGAAGTGGTTCGGCAGCGGGAAGCGCGAGTGCATCGGGAAGCACTACGCGTGGCAGTGGAGCATGACCGTGCTGGCCATGATGCTGCGGGAGCTGGACTTTGAGATGGTGGACCCGGGCTACAAGCTGGAGCAGGATGGGTGGTTCCACGTCCGGCCGATTGCCTTCGATGTCAAGGTCAAGGCGAGAGCGGATCAGTCTTAATTGGGTGCTTCGAGGCTGCCCCTGTTGTGGTGTTGCGTCCGATCTGTTGTCAGTACCTACCCTAATCAGCCCGTACTTGAAACTTGCTTTGCGACTTGCTCGGCAAGCATGCCCTGTGAACATCACGATGTGGCAATGGTTACATGTACAAGATTTGCTGGGTATTTCTCGGCCTACAGCCTCTAGAGACACGTCACCGTCATGCCAATTGCCGCTATTCCTGGCCCCGTTCCTTGATCGCCTCGAAAGGATCCTGCTTGGCCCTCAGGACCTTGATCAGCTCCTGCATCCGCCCATTGACCTTGTCATCGAGCCGTCGAACCGCCTCCCTGGACGTGAGCCCCTTGTCCTCACACATGGCCTCCACCTACTCGACGACGATCTTGCGCACCGCCACCCAGTTGCTGCCGTGCTTGCGCTCCTGGAGCGTCCCCGCGCGCCAGCCCGTGCCGTAGCGCGCCTCGAGAACCCCGACGGGCAGGCTGCCGTGTGCGCCGTGCTTCCACTCCTTCCAAACGCCGGCGACGGTGCGGCCCATGCGGTGGAAGCGGAGGGGGCGGCCGGGCGGGCCGGAGGCGTAGCGGGCTGTCGTGCGGCGGGGGGCCGAGTGGGGCCGGGAGTTCGGGGGGAGCGAGGGATCTAGGGTTGGGGAAGGGCCTCGAGAGTCCGCGTCGTGTTCCTCGCCCGGCCAGTCGAAGTCGAACTCAAGTTGAGAATCGGCCCCATCGCTCGGAGACTAGTCTCGAGAGACGTCGCCCCGCTGGCCTGTAGCCTGAGGACTCAAAGCTTGTGGTCTCACGGCTCTTGCTTCACGGGTAGAATACTTGTCCAACCCAGCACGCAGTGTAAACGTGGATGCCTCGCCGCCCATTCGTGGGGTGGCTCGTTCTGAACGGTGCAGTGAACCAGTCGGCGGCCAACGTCTAGGACTAAACGTGCCTTCTAGGAGATGCAGCAGACTTTTGCCCTTCCATATTCAAGGCCCGAAAGAGCCACAGGATTGCAGCATGGACATCTCTTCCTTGCTCTCCCCTGCGCCGACGCCAACCTCCACGCCGGAGACAACGGGATTGGCGTCGCAGAGGCCTCTGCCGACAGACTCACAAATTCACCGGCTCCCGGCCCGCTGCCGCCGCCCAAGCTTCCGATCCGTCGCCACGCAGAGCAATCTTGACGACAACACACACAAGACGCCCGAATGGCGAATGCCGTGCCCGCCGGCTTGGCTTGTGTCGTCGTCAACATGCAGCAGCACTTCACCGAGGAACCGGAGCCCGCAATCGAAGCCAAGAACGCGATTACTCCGCCGATGGCTCAGGACGTGGCGCAATATTCTCTGACTGGGCTGGTTGCTGAGTTGTACCCGTGACGCCTGGTGGCTGAATGATCATCCGCTGGGTCTGAAACTTCCCTGGCGATGTATCGCCAGATTTGGCGCCTGGGCGCGCCATGTCAGGCACATTTCCATGCCGCATCTGCGGTCGTTGTTGCTGCTCTGCTGGAGGAGGGATGTCATCTCGCTGCGTATCCAGTCATGCGTACCATGCTGCCAAGAAAATGGGTATATACTAAAACGCCAATGATGCTCCTGTTTCCGCAATGCAAGAAAACAAAAGGAGGGAAGGGAAAAACAGGGCGACTTGCCCCGTGACAAAAGAAAAAATGTTTAAAGGGTTCTGCTCTTGCGCAAGGGCCAAAAGTGCCAGCCCTTGCGTCGCTGACCCGTGCCGCCACACGCCTCCTTCTCGTGCTGCTCGTCCTCTAGATCCAGCCTGTACCGACGCACGCTCCCGGTATCGTCGTCGAAGGCAACATGTCGGGGGCTGATGCAGTCCGGCACGAGGTGCCTCCGGACCCAGCCCTTGACGCCCCGGCTGGCAGCGTCGATGGCGGCATACTCGAGGCGGCGCGTGTCGTCGCTGGTCCAGTAGTGGGTAGTCTGCGGCGGCAGAGGTACCAGGTCTGGATGCGACGGCGTCTCGGTGAGTTCGACGAGGTCTGGCGTGGGGAACTGGAAGTACGCTGCTGGTTGGGGACCAGCATTGGCGCGGGGCTGGTACAAGGGCTGAGAGCTGGACTGAGGATATGACTTGGCGGACCGACGAGGGGACGGCCTCGGGCGAGGCCGTGATGAAGAGCTGACGACGGTGGAGGAGCCGTTGGAGACGTGTCGGGTCGGGGGCGGCAGCCGTGGCTGCGAGCTGGACGTCCGGGGACTCGCCGTGTACGACTCGTATCCAGAGTCTTGTCGCTGCATCTTGACGCCAGTGAAGTCATGTCCTTGGTCGCTCCGAGGCTCGGCGGGCCGTGTGATGTTGTGTCGGGGTGAGTCCCTGCTATTCGGTGGCGAGGGAGGCTCCAGCAGCTCAACATCGTTGAAGCTGTGGTAAGTCGCGTCCGACAAGGCGAAGCTAGGTCTCTGCTCCATGTCGGGCACATGGGCGGCACCGGAAGCAGAGCACGAGGAGAAGGAAAAGAGACACCGAGAATCCATCAGGAGGAAGAAATGAGCGGTATAAACGTCAATCCATATCCACCCTCAGGAATCGGGCGATGGAGCGCCAAGGGCCAGGAAAGGTGGCCCAGGCCGCGAGACCCCGGGTCTTCTGAGTGAGAAGTGGCCCCGGAGCTCGAGCTCAGAAGTTGCGGTCTGCAACGTACACAACTTCGTGAGCCGGGTTGCAAGAGGTGAGGTGTCTTTGTTGACCACGGCAACGGAGGACAAGGGACGGCCAGCGGCGGTCTCAAATAAGAGAGGGAAACTCCTCTCCAACGGGGCACGGGGCCGTCAGGACAGAATCGTGAACAGGGGTCTGTGTCTCTGGCCGTCGGCGGCGGTGAGCGAGTGGTATCCGCAGCCCCGTTCCAGTTGTGGGTTGGGCGTGTCCGGACTCCGGCCGAAGACACCCGGCCCCAGTTGCGCCAGGAACGGGCACCGTACCAGCGAACCAGGGGGCGCTGCAGCGGTATCTGACGGGCGAACACCTGTTGGTGCGCAGAGACAAGGCACGAGATTTGTAATAGAAACGGGGTTTGTTGGGGTTGCCGCCAAGATGGGTGCAGTGACCTGGCGATGCTTCAAGACTCGGCTGAGATTGATAGGGCAGGCCAAGCTCAAGCGTGTAAGTGGGGGGTGGCTTTGCGTTTCCCCGCCCGCTGCTGCACGTGGGGAGGAGAATGAACGGGCAGAGGGGATACAACGGCGTGAATGGCAAAGAAACAGAGTGCCCAGGTCGGAGTCTTGTTTGAGTGCGTGGGCTTCAGTGCGCAAGACTGCCGCCCAGTCTGCGTCGCCCTTGCGTCTGCCGCCGAACCGACGAACCGGTGGCTGTCTCTGCATGCGTTGGCACACGCAGGTGATGCGCTAAAGCTGCCGTATGACTCCGGGGCTGAAGCAGATGCGTCCGATGTCGCTGGATCTGCGTGGATGGATGTTGTTGTTGTTGTTGGGGNTTTTGGGCTCAACCTTCGTACGGAGCATCCTACCGAACAGAAGGCGCCTCGTTTTATTACCGTGCTCTCCCCACAGCTTCTGTGCTCCCTGGCGTACCGCAATGCTGGCCCCCCGATCTCAACATCCCAGCTGGGCTATAGTCGAGGCCCGTAAAGCCGCCGGTGGTTGCAGTTGCAGATGGCCGTGGCTTCGGGCAGCCTCGCTGCGAGGGTTTGTTCCAAGGCTCGAAGAAGCCTCGAAGTCTGCATCGTGCGACAGTTGGCACCCGACGAGCGGTGGGGCGGGCAGCGAAGCCCGCTTAGTCACCCGTCTTGAAATTTGTCCCGTCATCAACGCGCCTCCTTACACGTCCGTCTCAAGCGACAACCTCGAAATACCTCCAACGCCCAACTCTGTACCGTGGATACGGCCGTCGCTCCTTTCCTACGTCGCCAATTCGCCCCGTCCCGCCCGACCCTTGAATCCCGCGACCCTCCAACACCCGCAGCCATGACGCGCGCACAGCAGACCATCTCGCTCGGCCTCCTCGTCTCCTCCGTGCGCCGCCCTGCCCCGAGCTCCCTCGCATCGGCGCACTCCTGGACGCTAACTCTCGTGCCCTGCAGCTGTACCTCGCCCTATACCTCGAGCTGATTCCCCTGCCGCCTCTTGTCCAGCAGCAGATATTGCCTGTGGTACGTGCCGTTGATCAAATCATCGTGTCGTCGAGGCCGCGGCTGACATGCGCGACAGCTTCCCTTCTGGGCCCTTGTCACGTTTGGCGCTATCCTCCTTTTCCGCCTCGGCTGGGGCATCCTGACCTTCAATGACGTTCCCGAGGCGCACAAGGAGCTCATGCAGGAGATCGATCTGGCCAAGGCGGACTTGCGAAAGATGGGAGTTGATGTGGATTAAAGGCCGAGACGGTGCGGCACGGCTGGTAAAAGGCGTCGTGTGCACGGGGCCGGATTCAAAGAGCCGGAAGGAATATTAATGGACTTGGTCGTGTTGGCTCGGTATCATTGTTGATATCAGTGCATCTACATGCCCACACTTTGATACACGACCCGCACCGCCCCTCGTTGTGCTATCGTCTCCAATGTCTCATCACGGCGCTTGACGCCTACGCTCCGGCCAAGAGCGCTACTACAATCCCAACAGCCACCTCCGGGTCCTGCCCACCTTCGATGATATCCTCGAATAGCTTTGGAAACTTGCCAAAGATGCCCCGTTGGTCTGCCTCGCGCCCTGGAAGCCAAGTTAGCGATGCGCGATCTGTTCGCAGATGGTGTCAACTGACATTTACCCGGCACTCCGACCAATACCGCGACCTTGCTCTGCGCCTCGCCAGTCCAATCGAACCCAATCTTCCACTCTAAGCGTAGTGAGGGCTCATTACTCGAACCTGACGCGACAGGCACATTGACATCGTAGGACTGCTGACCCAAGAAGCGAATTAAGTCGGCCTTGTCGCGAAGAGCGGATGTCTTCTCATCCTGTTCAAGTTGAACATCTTTCTGCCGTTGCCGTCGTGCGCGCGTTTCGGCGACTGATTCAAACAATTTCTCTCTTGACCCGAGCTGCTCCTCCAATTGAGACCAAAACCGAGCTCTCTGCACCGCGACGCGATACCACTCCCCCATGGCCCACGTCAGAATGCCAACGTTACGCTGCATAGTCCTGTTGCACTTTCCAGAGCAAATCTTGTCGACAAAGGGCCCCAGCTCATACTTGGCAGAAGGCTCGAGCGATGCCACGCTGAGTTCGAGGATGCCGAGGTCCATCGCATTGACCACCATCTCCAGCTTCGCCGTGAAGAGCCCGCGCAGGTCACGGGAGCGCAGAGTAACGAGACGGCGCTGTCGCAACGGCTGGTTTGGTAACGGAGGCAGGACGGCGATGCTCGACGTGACACTAAACGGACTGAAGAGCTGCAGGTATGGCAGTTCCTCGCCCGCCTTCATGGTGACGGGGTGGTGTGACTTGATCATCTCCATATCCTCGGGGTCGTCGGTCAGGGACGACGGAATCAGCGAAGATCGGCCAAACGGGAGGAGGCCCATTGGATTCAGCACGGCCTGCACCATTTGATGAGACAATGCCGGCCGGGGCGTCTCGTCGGAAGAAATGAGAGCGCGCTGTATCAAGTCCAACACCTCATCCTCGTTGGTTGGGGCCACAGTCCGCCCGGATATCTGCATCAGCCGGAGGCGCTCATTCTCCTTGTCCGCCGTCCCCAAGTCGGTTGTCAGCCTCGCGATTTCAGCGCGCAAGGCGTCCCTCTCCTTCTTCCTGGCTTCGTTTGGATCGAATGCGGCAACCTTCCGCGCGGGATTCGTGGAGGTATTCAGATCAACGTCGCGAAGCTGTTCGCTTCGGCCCTCGGCCCCTCGTTGGAGGCCTCGAGGGGCGAGAACCGACTTCTTGCTTGGTTCTGCAGACGGCGGCCGTTCGGGCAGCGGTTTCAACGGGGAGCTCTTCTTCACTTTGTTCCGTTCGCGCCATCGTAACGGACTGCTGTGAATTCCTCTAGGCGGAGTTGACGATACGGGATCGGGGACAGTGGGTGGGAGCTCCGGCTCCGGGCGGCTGTCGACGGCGGCAGGGCGCTCCTTTATTTATGCCGGCGTCCCCCATTGCCGCGGTTGATCAAGCGCGTGAAGCGTCAGCCCCGACCGTCAACGTGAGTCTTGGTGTCTTGGTGTGCGTGCGAGCGAGTCGCAGGCGCCCATCACTCTGAGTTGAGCTGGGCCGAGTTGAGTTGCCCGTCCATCGTCATGTGATGGACGGCACGCAAGACAGGCGCCTCCATCACATGCGAGGGCTGGTGATGTATCATGTGGCGGCAATGACGAGGCGCTGAAACAAGGACGGGCGGCCCCCGAGAGCAGTTTGGCGACTGTTGGTGATTGATTGTCCTCTTGTGCATGGGGGCCAGGGTGGGACGACGAACCACAGGCAGCACAGCCAGACAGCGCTGGGCGTGGCACTCGCACCTCTCCAGCGTGGCTGTGCTCGAGTTGGATGGAAGAGCGCAAAAGCTCGACGATTGGTGCACAGCGTCTCACTCCGGCGTCTCTCCGTCCTCTGTCTTGGTGGCGCTTGGGCCTCGGCCTCCAGTCATGAGCTTGGCTCACGGGCCGCGCCTCGTCCCCTGAACAAAGCGGAGACGCGGGAGGGGACGGGACGGGCAGCTTCGTAGGCGGATGGTGCTTTGGCGATGAGGTTATCACGGCTTCAAAGATGCTGCCTTCCTGCGCTTGCAGGGCACCAAACGTGCGCACGACGAGTCAGGCAGCACAAGCGCAGTGCGACTGAAGGCGTGGAGCCATAGTCATTTCGGGTTAATACTTCGTGCATTATCTAGAGTTTAATCCTGTCGCGTGTTTGCGGTTGGCGTCTGACAGGTACCCTGCATGAGCCGCGCCTGCACCATTCTTACTGCCGAGATAATACGGACAGGTTCCCAGGCTGCCTGATTGCTACTTCGCCAATACGGCTGCTACCTGCAGCGAGAAGCTCTGTGGAAGACCAATGCCCCGGGCCTACCTCAGCAAGCCATCAAGCGCGAGACAGCTCATCACCCGGTTCTCGCCAGTGACCCGTGATGGGCACGCCGGCGCTGTACGCGAACGAGTAATGTACTTCGTACGAAGCGGCCCCTCTCACATGCCATGTCGTGGCTTTTGTAACCGGCAGCAGACGACTGGATGCCCCAACGTTAGATCAAAGGGTGCCTAGCTCATCCACTCCAGTCCTGCAATCTGCATCCCTGGTGTGGATCCTGCTTTGCCGCTGATTCAAGCCGCAAGCAGTGTTGGTCAAGTCCTCCTCTGCATCAAAAAAACTGGAAGTGGCATCCTGCAGATCACAAGCTACACAACGTGTGAATGGCGAGTTTGCGCCGTATTTACCCCGTCCCCTGCAACATAGGTGCATGGAGGACTTGCTGGTTGGTTGTGCTTCGCTCGCAATCCGTTGCCGGGCCCATCGGCCAACTGCCGAGGCCCCGTCCCGAACCCGAACCCAGCCCGGCCTCCGCGGAGAACCGCTGCTTCTTGCGACTGCCCTCAGACATAACTGAACAGGTATATTGCACAGGTGCTTGACTGTCATCAATGACACAAGCAAGCTGTAGTGTACGTGGGAATTCCAGGTTGCCCGACAACGGTGGGGATGGAGGACGGCTTGTTGGATGAATAGATTAGTTGTTTAAACAATCTCACAATGTCTACTCCGTAGAGTAACCCTTATTCATTAGTACTTTTAGTGCGCCAGAACTAAGTGCTGCCCATCTTTTCAATACCCAACAATATTGCTGCCAAGGAAGAAACATCACCTAGTCGATTTCCAGCTTCAGCCGAGAGGCTCGTTCCAGTCGTCGGCACTTCCAGCTCTCAGAAACTSCATCCATCCAGTGTCGTCTCCCATCACCACATCGGCCGCCTCCTGAGGCGGCACATTCGGCCACATCATACTAAACACATTGTTAATCTGCGTTTCAGTGCTCTCGCCCACGGGTTGGCGATCCTCATATGGCTGCAAACCAGCCGCCGATTGCGTTGGCGCACGATTTGGAACGAATTCCTCCTGCGTCTTTATTTCCGAGTCGGCCTTTTCAGCCTTGCTGCTGTCCAGGAATCGCCCGCAGAGCTCGGATATGATTCCATGGCAGCGCGAAGAGCTGGCATTTAGAGGGGCCATTCCTATTATTACCTCGAGAGTAACGGAGATTTGCCGTCGCCAGTCTGCCGCCTCTGGCGCTGTAGGATCGTTGCGCAGGCAAACGCAAGGAATCAAGGCAGCTTGGAACAGAAAGTATCTGTTGACTTGGTTAGATAAATTCATTATCATGATTTGCTGGAGGTAATACTTACAGCCCATACCAGGCGGACAGCCTGTTATGCTCATAGCGTTCCCAGAAATCCGCAATCATCTCAATTGTCGACTTCGCGTCCGCAAGACATCGGTCGTATGCAGTCGCGCTAGATTCATCCGCATCTGGCTTCCGCCTCAAGGCTCTTCGAATGACAAATGGACGATACATGATGATTCTGAGATTCCGCAGCCGCCACGCCATGACTGCGTGGGGAAGCGCATATCGGGGCGGCACCGCCGCCTGTTCCACAAAGTAGGCTGGCACTGTTGTTCTGAAGGATTCGATGTGCTTAGAGTCCAGGCGTAGCAACTCTTCCGCAGATGGAAAGGGCTTGGAAATGACCTTTTCGTAACATTCGTGCGTCTCGATGTGGAATCGTGCCTGCGTCGCCACAGCAGTGTATGGTGTAATCTGGTTGCTCTCCGGAGGGTACGACAGAGAGGCGGCGGTGAGGTCCTTGTCATTGACATCGAGCGGGTATGAGACCTCGACTCCTTTGTACGGCCACACGTCGGGACGACCAAAGGTAATAGACGCGCCGCTGTCAAAGGAGCAGAGGGTCCACCATACCCTTCGTCGAATCTCCATGCTCAGCGGCGCAATGCTCCAGCCTTGGACTTCCTTGTGCAGTCCCAGCCCCATGGCCATGCGAGCAGACAGCCCCAAGCAGTTGTATCCGGAATTCGGCTTATCTCGCTTCTGTTGGTAGTTTGAGGCAAGTGTCAGAGCTTGGACAAGGCTCAGGTTTCCAACCTCCAAAACGTTGAAGCCGAGGATCGACCGTGCCTGTGCAAATAGCGCCAGATCCAGAGCGTCGGCGGATGAGCTTCCTGATGTCCAGACCCCTATGGCGGCGACGATGTATGCCAACGCAGTCCAACATGGTCCATTTGGTCGAGCAATCACTTCGCTGTACTGGGCGCGGAAGGTTGGCTCGTGGACGAGGGGATAGCTGACGTGGTATAGTCGGAAGTAGGCGTCGATCATGGATTCAGCAATGTGGCGGTTCGGGTTTGGTTGAGATTCCATGGGAAGTAATGGCGAGGTATCGTAGTCTGGCTTCGATGGCTTCCGCCTTCGGGAGTTTGGCTCCAGAAGCCGAAGCAGGGCTGCGCCAGATGCCACGCCGAGATAGCCCCCTTCTCGCTCATTTACACTCAAGGAGGCCATACCGTCAGATATCGGAGTGTCGTCTAAGCCGCCTTGGCCAATAGCATCGGGAGACAGGCCATGTGCATAGGGAGAATCCTTCTCGCTCCACTCAAAATCTTCCACAGGCGGGCCTTCCAACATCCTCTGATGATCAGCGTCAGGTTGTCGAGGAGTGCCGCTCCTTTCGTCGGCATGGGAAGGTGATTGCTGGCGCGGAACCAACGTGCGCCCTGCTTGCTCGTTGACTGGCGGCTCATTATCCCGAACCGTCAGCTTGGGGGGATCCCTCGAGAAGTCAAAGGATTCATCTGCTTTCGGCTGCGATGCTGCACTTGTCGATGCTGCCCGCCCCCACGTTCGCAGATGAGGCGGAACCAGAGTCCGCATCTGCCGCAGCAATACCTCGGCCCTCTCCAGCCGGGCCTCAACCTCAGTGAGATGTCTGCCACGCATCAGCTTCACGCTCGCCACCCGCAGCCTGGGCCAATTCTTACTTGCGAGTCAGCGGCGTCCTTGAGTGCTTTTCGTACAAGCAATGCCGGCGATATCGTATGCAAAGATCGCACGTCGGCAGAGCTCGGTTGCAGCGCGCCTTTCTCCTCCGGCATTCCTTGCAGGCCTGATCGGAAGAGCCGATGGTCATGTCGAGGAAGGGGTCCATGTCAGCGGCGTCATCAGCTGCAGGGCCATTCGGGGCCGAGCTAGCGAAACCGGGCAGCGAGGCGGACGTCGATTCCATGCCAACAGCGCCGCTGGCCAGCAAGGGTTGACTGTCACCTCAAACTGGATCCGTGAAGGCTCATAAAGCTGCAGCAGAGTGCGGAGATCGGAGACTCGGCTATGGTGGAGGGAGTGGGTTCGCTCTAGTCTGGTGGCGTCTGGGTCAGTCCAGCACAAAGATGGTCGTTGCGCTCACAAACGCTGTTTCCATGCAGCTGGCGTGGAAACTAATTGGGTACCTACATGATTGTAAATGGTTAATGGTCTAGAAATTCTCGTAAATATCGTGTGACTTTTGCGCACGATGGGCAGCCGCAGGTCGCCGCGATGCTGCTACTTACCCTATGCCGCTTACACTGTTGGATGGGCAAGTCGTCAAGTTTGAGTGCTTTGGAAATTCTGAAATATCCTTGTCGCATGGCTTCTTTAATATTTCCCCAGTAGTATAACACCTGGCAAGAATATTCTTCGCGAGTCACTAGTCCCGCAGCGTGATCGGACACTTGCGATGTTGTTGCATGGCCCATTATTCACCGTTATTCACCATTCGTCGCCGAAGGCGGCGTCTCGGCCCCCGCATTGCGCAGTCAACTGCCAGCAACAACTTTTGAATGCAAGCAATACAACGTAAAACATAATATAATACTTCCACCAAACTTCGCTGTGTACTACCAGGGGCGCTGACGAGCGAGAACCAATTCGTAGACGCAGTTGCCTACTCTGGGTTGCTCTGGAGTTGACCGAAGCATTGTTTCCCATGATTTGATCGTGATGCTTTGTGAATAGCGCCAGCTTCGTGTGTGCGTCTTTGGGTTATAAGCCATCAATGTGATGCCGGAAACCATGGTAGATGCAAGTTGCACAACACGGCAGCCAGCTTGGAGGGCAGATGGGACTCGTTGAGACACCGTGGTTCCACAATGATGGCTCCAAGGCAATTAAAAGTCCAAACGGCGACGTGTCCTTCTCCCGATGTATTGGGCACGACGCACTTTAGTTGCCGTTGAATCGACCTCACAAACAGTCTCAGCGAGCATGAAACGATACTGGAGAGAATTCGAGTCTGGGGAAACCGTTAGAGGCTCGTTGGTGCTATCGGAGCTCGTTGTTAGGTCGAGGGCGACTGTCGCCCCCGCCATCGACTCGCGGGGCGACAGCGCAGATGGCACCATCAAGTCAGGCCAAAGGGTAGCTTCCTGGTGCACACAAACTGGCGCGAGCGAACGCTGTATTACCCCGAAGGAGGTAATTGTTATCATTAATTTAGCTTGTTGAAGTTGAGAGGGTGCCAACACGGGAGCATTCTGCCACAGCATCAGCATCGAGCTCAGGGAAGCTCAAGTCCAGGATCAACATGAAGTGATCGCTGATTTACACATTTGCCTCTATACTCTCCACTAGAA
Source organism: Tolypocladium ophioglossoides CBS 100239 (assembly GCA_001189435.1). Taxonomy (NCBI): domain Eukaryota; kingdom Fungi; phylum Ascomycota; class Sordariomycetes; order Hypocreales; family Ophiocordycipitaceae; genus Tolypocladium; species Tolypocladium ophioglossoides. The sequence continues at coordinate 31,238 of LFRF01000045.1, read as the reverse complement.
TGTCGTACCTCCCTGAACTGTGTCGCATGACGTACTCTCCATTGACCTTGTCATTGTTTTCCGCGCGCTTCAAGGCGTCCGCCATTGTGTTCTCTATCCCGGCCTTCAAATGTCTCGTTGCAACCCTCCGCCGCGCCAGTGCCGGGTCGACTTGCACCAGCCACCGGTCGTCCACTGCGTCTGCAATGCCTTGCCAAGGCTCCTGATCGCTCAAGAGATAGTTTCCTTCGAAGATGCATACTTCTGTTTCGGGATCCACGATTACGCCACCGTCGACAGGGTCTTTGACGGCGTGGTCGAATGTCGGGGCGGACACGGAGCTCCGGCCCGCGCTGTCCCGGAGACGGCGAACCAGTTCGGCGGCGGCTGCGGCGTCGAATGTCCACGGCGCCCCTCGTCGGGCCAGCGCTTCCATCGCATTCGGGAGAGACCCAAGGTGTGCAAGCGAGAGATGGAATCCGTCGGCTGAAATGGCGGCGATGGACGGCCCGGATGGCGATTGAGAGACGAGATCGACAACGTGCTTGGCCACGGTTGTTTTTCCAGAGCCTGGAGGCCCAGCCAGGGCGATGATCAGTCGCCTCTGCCCGAGTGCTTTCTTCTCTGCCCACTTGCTCTGGACACGATCGGCTAGGGATTGATATACGGCGTCCATGATGCTCCGTAGAGGGGGAAATCCATGATGAGAGCATATTTGAGTGACTCTTTCACTGCGCATATATCCTCTCGCCTCCCGGAGCACTGCTCTCCAGCGATGTGGGGTGGATGGAGACGGACGGACTGCTACGGGCAGCGGACCCTTTCGCCCTCATCCAGCACTCGCACACTCTCAGATGCGTGAGGAGGAGAGCTAGTCCCCCCATGCACGATTGCCTGTGCTGTCCATACTTTGTACACCGCGCGGCGTACCACATGGTTGATACCAAAATGCCACATGAGCACGTGCGTCGATTCAGGGCCGTTGGACTGCACTAGAATGGCTGAGAGGGCAAGTGTACGCATCCTCGACGAGAATCATCGTACTAAAACTGCATCGCCTTGAGGTTCGACATCATCGACGTGTCCATCTTGCGTGAGAGAACCGAACTCATGTACGTTCAAGCGATGTCCATGGCTCAGTCACGTCCTCGAGGCCAATCCAGTGCGGAAGGGCCTGAATTGACAAGATGAGAGAGGTTCAGGTGTATGTATGAGGGGCATGTCCCCGCCGCGTCTGGCCTGGAGACAAAATTACCAGAGCTGCCTGCTCTGGCAGTAGCTTCTTGGCTATGAAGCAGCATCACCTGCAGCGACAGCGAGCGATAATTTCACATTTGGCGCATATGAGCTGACCGGCGGCTTCGACGTCAAACCATCCAGGCCCTTTATTATAAGCGCCTCGGTTGTGGCTCAACCCAACCACTAGCCCCAGAATCCCCATTCAACATGTTTCTTATCACCAACGGTATCTGATCATTGGCTATGCTTGACTGCATGGCGAGTCGCTGCCTGGTCGAAAGACCGCAACGCCGTGCAGCTGCTTGATGGCGCGTGCCTGCAACGCTTGCAACCCCTCCAATGTCAAACATACCCAACAGTGTCTAACAGGCACTTCTATTGGCCATTTGCATTTGACGCCTTGGCAGTCCGAGTCGCCTGCAGGTCTAAATCAGGCCAACTCTCCAGGCAGCCTTGATAAGCCGCTTGTAGAGAGTATCCCTATTGCGGGCCCATGACAGGTCTCCCTCTAACGAATTTCTCATCACCAACATCATCAGGATGCAGGTAGATTGCTCGTACCCTATTCGCTGACTCGAAGGCATGAATGACGGCTTCTATATTTGGCTGCTAGCCAGGATGTTGGCGCCAACTCCTCTTTTATCGTCGGATAACGCGTCATCACAGGTCTCGAATAAGCAGTGTTCGTGTAAGCGCTCGTTGGTGATTTTAGTCTACGATTGGAGTAAATGCTCTTGAGCAGGCTTGGGAATATATAAGCCCATTCAAGTCCATCCCAACAGGACACCACCAAACACTTCTTCATATTCGAATCCCTTACAGCTCGCGCTGCATTGCCTGCTCTCCGACATCCAACTCTTCTTGGTATTCACATATATTCCATCAAGCTGTATTCTCTTTCCCTCCTATAGCCATATCGTTTTGCCTCATGTCACTCTGTCCTAGTACTATCGAATCTCAAAATGAGCCGCCCCAATGAGTACCCTGCCGCCTCGTACCCCCGCACTGCCGAAGAGTGCTGGGAGCTTGGCCGTTCGTTTTACGAGGAGTGGTATTCTAAGTAGAGCAATATGGATGCTTTGAAGCGGGAGCATGAGTCTATTGCCCGTCGAGCCAGGATGCTCAGCGACGCATCGATCGCGAGGTGCCGGGGAGCCAGCGGCAGCGTGCGCTGGCGCGGGAACACGGTGACGTCGTGCAGAGGTACAGAACTCTCAAAGCTCAGCTGGACCGACAGCAGTACTTGGAGAATAGTATGAGGGGGCTGGGGAATTACATGCAGAGGTCTGCCATGGTCAGCAAGGACGATGTTCCAACCTTCCCGCTTAATATCTAGGTGATATGCGAGGTCAATGGCACACGTCACGCACCTGATATGGAAGGGTCTCAGAAATTTACTGATTTTTAAATATAACGTCCTCAGCTCAAGGCTATTTAGCCTCGTCTCCCTCATATCATGCTCTTACGACTTTCGTCCCCTACCCGCGTACGTATTTTGTTGGGGTGCTGGAACAGACCCTAAATCAGGAAACAAGAAAAATATAAAAAAGTAGAAGAATACCGGGGGCTTGGATTGTACATAGATGTATAAGGGGACATCTGTGACCGCCATACCAGATAGATCCTCATCCTTCATCAGCCTTAGCAGTCAAGTTCTTGGTTTCCTCCAATTTTAGAGATTGGCATCGTTGCCTCTGTTCACTTCTTGCCTCTTTGAATTACTATGTGAAGGCTCATTGGTCTGCTTTGGAAGACCCTGCTTTTCCTCTTACATGACGTCCCGTTGCACTTTGCTAGGTTTGTTCGTTCAGCCTCAATAAAATATACATCTTGAATTAGCGATGCCTGCTTTAACTTTCTCGGCGAGAACAAATCTGGAGGATATTCCGTGCAGCTCCTGCAAATTCGCAATCTATATCGACTTGGTCTGCCATAGCTTGGGCTTTCACGAAGTCGCCATCGTCCATCGCCCACTGTGCCAAAAGGAGTTGGGCTTGGGGTACGAGTGATTGACCCAAGTTTCGCAATGTAGTTTCATCAGTACCGCTCAGCTCTGAAGTGCAGAGTATTTACCCACGCAGAGTTCGAGGAACCTCGTAGCTGTTTGCCGACGTTCGGTCGCTTCGTAGACTTTCGCCAATTGGTAGATTAGTTCGACGCGTTTGCACCACGTATACGAGGAAAAGGTTGGATGATTTTTTAGATCGTTCGGCGAAGGACCAATGCGAGTGATGGAACTCTCTAAAGCTTTGATAGCCTCAGGGAGCAGAGATAGTCCAATGAGGTAGTCGGAGACTGACTGCCACAAATCCACATCTCTTAGGCGCAGTTTTATAGCCCGGCGATAGTAGTACAAAGCAAAGGTTGGTTTGCCCAGTGCCTCGTAAGACTGACCAAGTCCGACAAAGCTTCGGTGATCGTGCTGGTCGAGGTCGATTGCACGTCGGTAACATTCTACGGCAGCGTGCGTGTTTTGTAGCTGCACGTATTTATGACCTAGCAAAGTCCACGCACCAGAGAAACTGCGATCAAGAATCAATGCTCTTCTGAAGAAGCCAACAGCGTCCTCGTGGCGTTTAGATAAAGAGTAGTAATTCCCGATAACATAGCATGTCTCAGGCCGGTAACGATCGACGGCTGAAAGAGTTGGGCGATAAAAGCGAGCCTCTCTTTGGAATCAAGGGTGCATAGGACGTTAGAATAATGATCCACGAAATCTAGACACCGGGGGTCAGAAAGCATCATTGTCTAGAAAACCGAGTTAGCATTAGAAATGTCTATGCAATAGTTAATATATGAAACCAAAAGGGGGCTATCAGGTGAATACCTCTTATATGATAAAGTACTAAAGCTCGTTATCCTTGTAGAAATAAACTGCCAGGGAAGATACTCTGGAGCTAAGAAAGTTCGGCTACAAGGGACGCTGAACCCTGTTGTAACTTTTGTCGACAGTATGTAGAGAAGATGAAGCCTATAAGATTTGGGCTAATCTGAGACTGGACCTATTTCAACTTCGTGAGGTTATAAGTTATCGCCTTGTATTTTCTAAATCTCGGGGAGAAGGGGGCGCATACTTATCGTGCGTTACGGATTAGGTTGCTTAGCTCCTGCCATGTACCCTAGTTCCAAGGGTATAACGTAATACTCCTCAAAAACCAAGAGATAGCGAGATCGATGTTTTGATCTTTAGCAAGAACTATTCCATATATATGGTAACGGTTAGCCTTATTCTTCTGAATGTCGGAACGTGGAGGGACGGAATAGGTATTCTAGCCAACCATGGCTAGCCCCACGTAGAGGGGCTTCGTTCTGTGCCGTCTCAAACCAAATACCCAAGGTATGGTTAACCGGCACGAGCTGCTTGTTCACAATCGCGCCGATGTCTAACGATCCGAGAACGTGTCTAAGCTGCTCAGTCTTCAGCTTTTCCCCTGCCATGAGAAGTGCGTACAGGGCAAGGAATAGCCCCTTTTGGCTAATCCCTTTTTTTATGAATGCCAGAGAGTCGCCTTCGTCTGGTGAAGTGTTGCTTCTTGAAGGTTGAATGGTTTGCTCTGAGAGGCTAGCGGGCAGGAAAACAGCCGCACAACGTTGAAATTCATGATAGTCGAACAAAGCTTCAGCTTTAAGGTATCTCGTGTCACATTCAGAAATCCACGCATATATACGCCACTACCAGCAACATCTGCTGGAGTGTGCATTCCACTTTTGTTTGCCTCGTTTGGCAAATGCGACATCTCGGCAGCTCCCTGAGTTCTAGGCGCTGCTCAAATGCGTCCGTCAGCGGGACAAGGTTTGTGAACGGATGCATAACTTCTTCATAAGCGCCGCAATCAGGGAGTGCGTCAAGCATTTCAGCGGTCCTATGGCAGTCAAGGTCATTAGACCACTATGCACGCTAGAGCAAAGAGGAGCAGTGCCTCACCATTTAGAAGTCTGATAGAGACATCGCTCCGAGCAGTTTATAACTGCTTGCTATAGAGAACTTCGTAGCTAATGAACTTGAGACGCCGAGAGGTTCATTGGGTTCGTTTTTGTTGAGCTTGCGCTGAGATGGTGGAGGGGAGCAACGATGAAAGGATAAATCATGTTAACGTGACTCTTGCACGTGACTTTGAGCCTGCCCCTTGAGACTCGGGGCATTCCGTTGGTCAGCCTCCTCTTTAGGTGAAAAACATACTTAGTGGTAGAACGCTACAGTTCCATAGCCGCAATGGACTTCATATTGCTTCAAAGTGAGACAGGACACGCCGCCTAAAGAAAAGATATAACTCATTAAGCTACCGGTATACTTCGTAGTACTAATATATTTTCGTGCGTCGGAACTACCGATATTATACGTAAAGTATAGGTTTACTATAAATATGCCTCCGTTCTTTGAGGATGGGGTTGCTCTTTTTAGAGGATAGGTTACCGTATTTAGAAACCATTTTACGAAGCGCCGGCGGCGCGGGCGCTCCGAATGCCCTACCGAACCCCGGCGGTATGGGCTACCTAACTACGAGTAAGCTAATTAGTATTAATAGCATTAGAGGGTACTAATTAGCCTCTAGTAATCCGTGCTAACGGAGCCACGCGACGTATGGTGCAGATGGCTAGACACTACCCATACCACGCCCCACTTTCCTAGATTCTGGTTCAACGACAAGCTAAGCTGGTTTGTTTCCTCGTTTTCGGGTATTTTCCTCGACTTCGACTTGTTTCTTTTCTTCTTTCTGCTCTGCTTGCTGCTGGTGTTACGGGGCTGTGCCCACGTGCGAAGATWTTCCGGCTGCGCCGTCATTAGGTCCGTGCGGCCGGGCCTTGGCCCGGAGGCCCGTGCCCTGCCACTTAHATRGGGCCCGCGCTCTACATATGTTTTTCTCCATTTCTCTTTATCTTCTTTATAGATTGAAAATACACATCTTGTAACCATATAATCATACTTCGCGCATTGTAGTGAGTCCGTAACAGCTGGTTTGTCATATCGACCGCTTACAAACACATGTCAGCTCTAAGTCACGCGGCCAAGTCATGCTGGCTTTCTTTCATTAATGACATTCTCTTTTAGCTTTATGTTTGGATTTTCTTGGCAGCTAGTGAGTACAACGGCGGCTGTATTTGTTGTAACAGGCGCTATATAGCCATGCAAATATATAAAACATCCATCCCCTTCACTTAGAAAGCGAGCAGAAGAACATACATTAAAACCCCAGAGCTTTCTAGCCCTAACTACAACGCATATCCATCATGTATTCCAGTGCGGCCCCTTCTTGCTTGAACTAAGAGCAAGTGCTGACACACCACTAGCTAAAGAAAACAAGGACGCTGTTTATAGGCGGCTTCCCGAACAAGGAAAGAAGCAAGTAGATGATGCCATGGAATGTTTCAAGCAATTTGGATCTGAGACAGCCGCCTTACAATTTGTCCTAGACACTATTCCTTCCGAATCCTGTCTATTTAGCTTTGCTATTTTGCTGGGTTACACACAGAACAGCTTAACGCTAAGGTCAGACCAAATTGACATCATTTTGTGGAGGTCTGGGACGCATTTTAGGAAGTCTAGGGTGCCGCTTTTGGATGCCATTTTGGAAACGCTGTCAAGGTACGGTCCCACCCTTCTGCCTGTAAGGCGCCCGCACTAACCGCCGCAAGGTCGATCCGGCTCCACCATGCTGTTTATTTTAATTGACAAAGCGCCCGACCGAGCCAGTCCATAAAAGCCCATTAACTCATAGGAAAACGCATCAACTTCTTGTTAAATTTTTTTTTGCCAAAGGTGATGCTCCTTCACTCTCGCAGAGAAGTATGGGGGTTGTCAAGAAAGCAACCAAGGCCGCCAAGCCACGAGTTGTCAAGTCCGCCGATCATTACCGCAAGCATCTAGGTGAACTTGCGAAGACGTACATCGTGAGAGAACATGCTCCGACCAGCATGGTCAATATGCATTCGATAAAGGGAAGATGGGAACGGTATGTTTATCGTATTATCTTCATTGTAGAAACTGACCAAAGCCAGTCACTGCAAACTTCTAGAAGTTGATTCCAAGACCTACCTCAAAGATGCTGGAAAGGATGTTGTGATGGAGTTCCTCCGATGGGTGCTGGATTCACACCCTGGGATTCGCAAGCGCACCGCTGTCCATGCAATCAAGAGAAAGCTCTACATGATCTATGCAAAGTCTTGCGGTCAAGACTTTGATGGAGCACACAATGAACAAGTCAATATCGTACGTCAAAGCTCAAGCGATACACTGCTGGCCTTCTAACATTTACTCTAGTACATCAACGGTGCCCTTACAGTAGAGTATGACCTTGATACATCTGCGCCAGAAAAGCCAGTGATGAATGTTGATGACGTGGCCCTCATCTTGCATCATCATTGGGTCCACGACATATCCATTTTCCCCGATGAGCTTCAACGAATATATCTCGCAACGATGATTCTTGTTCAAGCGTATACAGCAACACGCCCCCGTGTGATTGCGTATACGCCTTTATGCAAAGAGAGCATAGATGATCATTACTATGTATCGGAAAAGCCCACGAGCAAGGAGTATGCAACCGAGTGGGACGACAAGGATGATGACCTTAGGGTTCTTTCCTATCGCGACATTAAATTGTTTATGTTGCCGGGGCCTCCAGGAGGCAGAAGTCTCCCTGTGATGGAGATGACTCTCAGATATACGAAGGGCTGGAAGAGGAGGGAGATTCCGTTAGTATCTCCACACTTTATGTCCCATGCCGATCTAACATTAATAGTAAAACCTTCATATTCTATCAAGTTGATGATCTTATGTTCGATGTAGTCCTGCATTTTCTAAGTATCGCTATACTTGATAATGTATTCGAGGGCGACACGATAAAGAGGCCAGAAGACTTCTACAATCTTGACGTCCGCCCACCAAGGCACTCCACGGAGTTGAATTGGAAAAAGGAAAAGTTAGATACCCCTATCTTTCGACAAGCAGTCCGAACAGAGGATGGTATTCGCACTTCGGAGACTGAGCCGCTCCGCTACCACGTCAGGTTCAATTTATACCGGTTTCAGCCATAGCTCCCAATTAATGTCTTCTTTGTTCTTGCGTCTGTCTCGGTACCAAACGATAAGGCAGGTGCATATGGCCAGGACTGGCAGGCATACAGACAGGGCAATGACAGCATGCAATGGCAATGGCATTCTCGCTACTGTGGTTTGGGTCTCGGTGGGGGCTTTGGAATGCCAGTCGTGTCATACGCGCCTCGGCTCATCGAGCTGGGGTTCTGAAAGAGAGTTAGAGCTTGGGCGAACGTTAGGCGAACCAGTGTCGGTGAAGCCCTGCTGCCTCGTTAGGCTGCGCTTTCATTTGAGTACTGATACGCCTTGCAGCCAAGAATGTTGCTTTCTTTTGGCCATACGAGCTCGTGATACTGTGCTACACTAATCGCGCAAGCGAGGATCATTGATATACTAAGCACACACCACCCCCTTGGTTCTCATCGGAATGTTGAGGCATCAGCCTAACGGAGACGCTATTCCTTATTTGCATCACATTGATATGTGGTTTGTTTTAGGAAAAGCGCGCCCCGTCAACCCCCTTCTTCCGCCAATCCTTTCTCCGCAGGTGGCGCCACACAATATCCCCGCCCATCGTAGAGAGACGCGTTCTTCCCTTCCTGGTGACCTGCTCAGCTTGCGAGATTGTTCAACAATGAGCGAGAGACTACCACCCGTGGGTCCGGGACAGGGGTCTTTCAGCCAGTTTCAGCTCGTCGTCCAAGACAACCGGCAGCTGCAGCCGCAGCCCCGGAACCAGCGGCAGGAGGCATTAAAGAAACTCGATGAGTGCGTACCCAAGAATGAGGACCAGTGGCAAGAAGCAAGGCGGCGACATAACTTCAGGACCCCGGAAGATGTCCTCAGAACGGTTTCTGCCCTTGTCAAGGATGGTCCATTGCCCTCGGATCTACAGAGGTTCATCTACGTCGCAGTCTGTTGTGTGGATCGATACTGCGGAGACAAGGCGAAAGGTTATAGCAACTATCGGGCTCGTGTCCGCGCCGAGAACCTCGCTGAGTTCACCATTAATAATTACATGTCCTTGGTTCTAGGTATTATTTCTTTGACAGATGAATTATACCCAACATTACGGCATCGTGCCTTTGAGGCTGTTCTACTTTTTGGTAAGCAAGGATAAAAGCTTGCTGAAGTAGAGCTAATAAATGGCAGCGCCTCTTGGCTTAGGGACCCTTGGCCACTATAAACAAGAACTAGCCAAGTTCAGGGCATGCTTTCCTGTCAGCAAGATCATCCCTGAATAACAAGCATCACTGGCCCTTTATCTCCCATTTATCATCGAGTACCGGTACCCTGAATACAGGTACTGTAGCCACCCAGCCGGAAAGTAGTACCATCTAACCAATCAAAAAGCTACTAGGCGATTTGCAAAGCGCTTGGTACCAGTGTGCTTGGGGAGGATGAGTACCTCAGGTTTGTCTCGGTACTTAAGAGCAACAAGCCTATCCCCCGCATACTCCCAGCTCCCAACGGACCATATCCTCGAACCTCCTTATCCACCTCTCTGAATGAGAGGGGCCGCTACGATCCAGTGCGGGACCTCTGGGATCATAATATCGATCTAACGGAACACCTTAACACGGAACAATTGTATACTATTTCTAATCTTATAACTAGCTTCAAAATCTTCAAGATTACAGAAAGCATCTAGCAAAAAGCAGCAACAGCAGAAAAGGAACAAGATGGCTGTGTTCCCCAGGAAGTCCCAGGTGCTATTGTTTTTAGATTTGATTGGTCTTCCTTCCATGATGCCGTGGTTCGCCCGGTTCTCTACAAACTAGTGAGTCGACCTTTCACGAGCCAGGTAAACCGTGAAGAAAGCTAATGAACGAGGTCCAATCTGGCGATTTGAGTCCAGGAGAAATGCACTTAAGCCTTTTCTCTTTCCGGCATGATTACGGTCCAATAACGGTCCCCTCAGGATGGCTCAAGATTATTGTACCTATGGCCTCAACTACTGAGCCGGGACTGGTATCAGTGAGCGACCAAAATATGCAAGAGGATATTGTGTGGAATACTGGCACTGGAATTCTGCTTGGGCAAGGCACAACACTAACAACATCAAAGACAATTTATTATATCTCGATAGGCATCCCTACTTCCCAAGAATAAAAGACCCTGCAATCCACACATCTCCCTGCGCCCTCCCCTTCGCTCTTATTTCTTCATGTGACCACTACAACACTGGCTCCGTCCTTCTTCGCGACAGGGAAAAATCCCTTTGGCGCGTCTTGACTTTCTTAGGCAGCTTAGAACTGATAAACGCATCGACGCGGACATTGACCTTTACCTGAAGAACTACCCTGCTGTGGGGTTTGGTCTGAGGCACCACCACCTTGCTGTGGTTGAGGAGGAGAATCGTCTGGCATGTTGTTTCGGCGCGTGGTGAAGAACGATGTAGTTAACTGAGGCTCTTTCTCACTTTGTTGATTTGATCCGGTGTGAAGAGTGGCTGCATTTTATACTTGAAGAGGCATTGAAGAAAGACTCTTGTTCTCTCCGCAACTTGCTCGCCAGCCTGATGGCTTGCTTGGTCTACATAAATGGCCATGCACGCTCAACACCACCGTGGCCATCCCTGCCATGATTCTCACGCCTCGGAGTATGCTTGTGAGCTCGTACTCTTCTCCCCTGAGATCATCGGGTTGCATAACGGGCTACTCTACTGCGAATTAACCGCTTCCACCATGTAGTTTATATGAGACTGTTCGACGACCTGACCAATTCTTGTGATAATAGTAGTTAACTAAGCCCACAGGTTATTCCACGTATAGGCTCGGTTTTAATTACTGAGAAGTTTCGATAAGAGTGACTTGTTTTAAGGTAGATAGCGTACTACACTCTTCAGTAACTAAAAGCATGAGTACCATCACCACCAGTCTAGACAAGCATGGCCAGACATATGGGTCTCCTCTAGACAAGTGTGTCTGGACAAGCGTGGCCAGACATGTGGGTCCCCTCTCGCTTAAACGTTACTTGCCACATCACCTTACAGGAAAGAATCACATGTTGCGGGATTTTCTCTGTATTGTATCACGTCTCTTCTTATCAAGCGAACTTATCTGTTGCTCTGGTCTCTAAACCTTGACTTATCTAAACACACTTGTCCAGAGCCCACTCGTCCAGACACACTTGTCCAGAGCCCACTCGTCCAGACATACTTGTCCAGAGCCTACTCGTCCAGACACACTTGTCCAGAGCCTACTCGTCCTGACACACTTGAACGGCTGATGGCACTATGGATATCATCAATGCCATTGGAAATGTGAATACCCAGGGACTGACGCAAGAGCAGCGGCAATGGATGATTGCTTCAATGCGCCAGAAACTTCAGCAAGTTGAGGCATCAGCAGCCTTGAGAATTGCTCTCGACGCCGAGCTGCTGGATTTCACAGGGTTTCACCATGTTCCTTTGTCCTGACTCAAAACTTTATTCTCGTCCCTAGATGACTACGACAAAAACTTAGCCTCGTTGCGGGAAATGGGTACCCAGACAAATATCGTTTTAGGGCTATGCCTATCAACAAGGAAAATCAAAAGGATGGATCCTGACGACTTGGCCGAGGTTACTAAACAGGCTGAGGCAATTGGCTCCCGCTTGCAGCCGTTCATCTACACCAGTATTGAGATCGCCCGAGCCATCGAAGCCTCTAAGAATGAAGGCCTCATACAAAGTGAGTTGCTGTCACACGGTACTTTCAGAGCCACGTGAGGCCAAGCTGACGGCTCTAGTATTCAACGAGCAGGTTAGAGAAATTATCGCTTCTCGGACGAGGACTTCTTACATTGTAGTCTGGAATACTTTCTCTTGTTTTGCTCATAGTGTGCCTCATGGTCTCAAATACCGTGGGCTGACTGCTCTCGCCTTCCAGCGAGTAGTTACAGTCTATACGCCACTAGATGTCAATGTCGATTGCGGCATTAGGCTTACTACGCTGTTTGACGAGGACTTGTCGGATAGACCGGTTGACTCGGCAGCCCCTTGTGGTAGCCACAGTACATTGATGACTCGAATGTCTGTATTCAGAGACGGTGGCTAGAGGCATTCTTCCTTKGAAGAATGCAGCCTCGTTGGAWTGATGACTCGAGGTCAATAGGGGCAAATAGGGGCCGCTAGGGGTCACAACBGAAGTCTGACGCCACTAACACACACACAGCCAACGGTGGATAGGGGMAWCCCTAGGGATAAAAGGAATCCCTTTTCWGGGCTCTTTGGGCAGACAGAAGAGTCATACGCAGATTGAGAATATACCAATTGATCACGCTCAAAGCGATAGGACTTGCTAGAATCTTTATTTGGGTATCGGGTTGATTATCATGCAGGTAGGCGGCGTCTTTCCCCTTGTTGTGATGGCGCTGATGTCGAGCAATAGATGGATCGGTACTGCTTGCGTTAAGACATCAGATTGCGCCTAGGCTGGGTGAAGACGTTTTGGAGGCGGTTGAGCCCACCGCTATGTGGTCACAAGGAGCCGACCCGACAATGACAGAGTGTATTAGGGCTGTGGTATATGCTGGACATACCATCACGATTGACGTAGTGGTGAAACGAGAAAAGGGTATCGCATTTGTCAATGACGTCGGGGCACGCACGTGATTCTAGCAGAGGGGACTTCGCGCTGCGATCTTGATTTGTTGTTGTTTTTGGTCAGACGATCACCACGCATTTACATCCATTTTATTAGCAGTCACCCCGATATCGCTTCGACTCACGACGTTGTTGGGAACGTTTGTGATTGGTGCTGAACCATCGATCCAGGTTAGGCCCTCCTTTGGGCATCAACCCACCATATCCTCGGCAGTTTTATTGCAGGTAAAGATATCGAGGCCTCGGAGTACCAGGCAAATGATTTAACTATCATTGCAGAAGCATTCAAACCCCGCAGTCAAGATGGCAGAAACGACAGTAAACGACCTGGTATGCAGGCCCATCCCTTTGTACAGTAAACGCTCATGCGTCCTAGGAACGTCTATGGAATGACACCACGAACGAAACATTCACACAGGAGCACAAGAAGAATTTCCACGAGTACAAAGCAGGGTCTATCAGTGTATTCGATTGCGATGAGAAATGCACGCTAGTGTCATTTGTACAGGACAAGAAAGTGCTCTTAACGAAGAAGGGCCCCGGGCACATGGTGTCGGATAGACCGGTTGACTCGGCAGCC
>LFRF01000045.1:0-11727 GCA_001189435.1 Tolypocladium ophioglossoides CBS 100239 | reverse complement strand
AGAATAGCGAGGCGCGAGGGCAAACAATGAAGAAGATAAAGTATAAGAAGTGATGGGCGAGCACATGCTCAGGGTCGATGGGTGCTTGACTTGGTAGTGATTCGACTGCTATCTAGATCTGATAGTCTGGCATCGGGTTTGATGCCTTCATGTATACTGGAATTGTGGGAAGGACGTTGTCTGATAGCTGAATAAGACATTCAACTATGCACCGAAGTGAACAAACTGCGCCCAGGCCAGCGGAATCGTCAACTCCGTCTTCCGCACCTCCATCACAGCATCACGGAGTGCCAAAGCCACCACTCGATCGCCCCAAGCCATTTCGAATTGACTGCGCTTGTCGCTGCTGCAGGGAAATCGGTTCTGTTATCCCGCATGTAAGGCAACCGGGTGTTTCTGTTTCAGAGTTTGATGGCGCATGAGAGACCGGCGGGAATCGGCTAGATTGTACCTTGGGATAGATCGGATTGTCGGCGCTCGGATCTGTCATATCGTGGGCTAGAGCAGAGGAGCCGGGCCCCAGCAAGTAAGGGGCATATTGAGGATTGCCTTATTCGTTTTGTCGGACGGTGATTTGCTGACGAGAGAGGAAATTGGAATTTCAAGGCGGACACTTTGGCGACCCAATATCAGAGGCGTCCGGTTGCCTTGGGATGCACTTCTTATAGATCATCGGTGCGACTCGATATAGGGACTCCCTGCAGAGACTGAGTCGATAAAACGAGGGAAGCGAAACCAAGCACGTACTTCGATCAGCCACCCCTCCCTTGTCTCAGAGCACCATCCCCGACTCACTAGGTTAGGGTCCACTTAACTAGTCCGTATTACAGTCGGTTGCGAAAAAAACGACAATGCCCGGATCCACCCGAATTTCCGCAATGACACTACAATCTTTGACCAGCTGCCATAGTCTCAATTAAAGTCATAGAAAATCATAAGATGGATCAAATTGAAGCCCAGAAGCTAGAGCTTATTAGGACTTATATCAATCTTTGTGTACCATCCATTTGCCTCTACAACCGCCTGCATCCGTGCAGNCAGTCGACAGTATAAGCCGAGACTCCCACGGGCTTAGCCCGTTACAGTCTGGTTCGTCTGGCTCAGTTCAGTTTCTTGGTGGGCTTACATTGCGTTCGGTTTCGTCTACTTTTAACGGGCTACACCTATCAGCCCCTATACGATTCTTTCACCAAAATGTTATAATATTAAGCTGCTTGCCTATCAGTTGTGAATGATGTAGAACTTCAAACAGCTCCTCGTACACCACAGGCAGGGGGGATTGATCATCTCTATTTCTAAGTTATGACGTGTTCAAGGTAGAGACGAGATTCAACTGTACACCACCAGGTCGGAAGGGCCAGGATAGGAGAGAATGACGAGCAGATCTAGAATGTACAGGCCCCCTTTTCCCAGTTCATGTGACATTTTGCATTCAACTAGCTTATCAGCCCAATCCCATGACGCTGGCAAGGCATTGGCCAAGGCGGCTAGCAAGACCTTTTGGAGGCGGTACGTGTTGGTGGAGGAGTACTTAAGGGAGCAACGCGGCCTATCTTTTCAGGGCTAGAACTTCTCCTTTTCATTAAACAAATACTCTCTTTCCTTCCTCCCACTTCCTACAAAGTCGCGAATAATTCTATAAACATAGATTATAATCTTAGCTTAGTGGTAAGGGAATGAATAACTATATTGACATGGCCCTCTTTAATCCTATTAGCGAGGTCTTATCCTTGAAATCGGACCAGGGTATCATGCGACGATAGTACTACTAAAATCGAAGATAGCAGACCTCGAGAAGTTAAAAAAATTCATAAATGTGAACCATGAACTCTTAGTAAGATACTTGGACGCTATGAGGAAGTCCTTTGCTAATATTGAATTTAGCGAAGCCGTATAGTCTAGCTTACGTCTAAATTCCAAGTGGTGTTGCCTGAAAAAAAAGACGATGACGATATAATTATAATTCAAACTCTCGTAGAAGGCAACTTAGTAGGAGAGTCATGGCAAATGGCTATCTAAGGTTCCTCGTCTCTTATGATAAAGATTTATCGACGCCTCCGCAATGAAGATGAGTCTGCGAGAAATGCTATTATCTATTATACAAGGGGTAAGGAGATAGGATTTGTTTAGACGTGCGAGTAGTACTATGAGCGCAATATTCTTCCTGGTGGATGCAGACAATTCTAGGATAACTTTGATAGTGCTTGCTCTGCCTATATTCTTTAAGGTTATTAGAGGTTGTATAGTGCGAGAGTAAGAATTGTCGAGGAGGAGAATTATTATCAGCCCTCAGAAGGTTCTAATGACCAGTACCGCATAACCGATAAGAAAAGAAAGAGGACATTTCAGAATGTAAATATTGAGAATGGCGAGGCGCGAGGGCAATAAATGAAGAAGAAAAGTATAAGAAGTGATGGGGCGAGCACATACTCAGGGTCGATGGGTGCTTGACTTGGTGGTGATTCGACTGCTATCTAGATCTGATAGTCTGGCATCGGGTTTGATGCCTTCATGTATACTGGTATTGTGGGAAGGAGGTTGTCTGATAGCTGAACAAGACATTCAACTCTTTAGAAAGACACACTTCAGTTACCATAACCGCGATATGATCTGGCTCGAGGATGGAATGCAAGCACCGCCCAGAGGCGCCTACGTTGGTGATTCGCATCATGGATATCGACGTCGTTGTGCCGTCGCCCAGGGGCTCCCGCAAGATAGGCAGACTACTTGCTCAATACCGTCAAAGTTCATTGGTCTTCCTCCTGCCCGAGTTGGTCCACCAGTCCCCCAGCCGTCTGGAGTACTTAAACCCATTCCTTCCCCTTCTCCCCCTTTTCTCCTTTCTCGTCCTCACCCATCAATCCTCGCTCGTCTCGACCTTGCCCAACCATCTTGCCGCCCGACCAGCCCGCCACCCGACCGAGCGACCCTTGACAAGCAACGATCGACCACCAGTTACCTTAGCCGGCGACATCACCCCCGCCATGGCCTCTGAACGCCAGGTACACACCCATTGTGACTTGAAGAGCCTGGTACTGACAGTCTCAGCTTGACTATGTCGACCTCAAAGGCGGATGGCTTCAAGTCCTCATTGAAAACGACCAGCTCCGACCTTACATCACCACCAACATCCAAGGCAATGCGTCAGTCTTTCCGCCTCGACGTCTCACCTGCTTTCACTTTTCCAACGACCTCCTGGGAAAGCTCGCCAAGCGCGCTGACGCCGTCAACGCCTTTCTCGCATACTCGAGAGGCCAACTTGCACTCGCACCATGCACTGACTGTCACGAGAGCTACAATCGTGATGGCATAAAAAAATAGCTGCAGTATATCTCGGCTGAAGGAAGCACAGCTGGCGGATCGGATTGACGCGGGGATGTTCAGGCTTAAGCAGTCCTTTGCAGCAAAATTGTTACTGATGAAAATCTTCTAAGCAACCACCAACATTTAATGATAAAATCCTTTCCCGAGCCTAGCAGCTGTCGATGAACTTGGATGAAAGTAAGAAACAGACACAGCGTTCCCGTGTTGTAGGATGGGATGCGCTCGGCACGTTGTTGGAGGTGATCCCGCTTGGATTGAGCGATCACCGGGACTTGCGCCGTGGTGGCCATCTCTTCTAGCACATTGGAAGAGGTCTGCCATGCTCTTGATCGTATCGAGCAGAAAAGCTTAGCTAATGATCCTGTAGATCAAACAAGAAACGGCTAAGCGAGAGCCAAAAGCCGAGGTGGTGACCCGGGGAAGAGTGTGGCAGAGGAAATGGCCGGTATGAGGTAATGACTATGAGGGCGCATGTCTTATCGAATAGCCCGGGCATTGAACTTTACTTGCCAATACCTTAGTGGAATGCTTAGTTCCTAACTCCGTGTACTCGGTGTTTGCCCTCTTGTCTCACGGCCTCTTTGTAACCCTCGAACCTCGAAGTCTCCGGCGCTTGGGCGACGGCGTTGAATATGCTCCTGGACAGCTCTGCGTTGGTGTTGCACTCCTTCAGTGAGTCCATGGCGCTTTGGGGATCTCCGGCTACGTCGCGTCCGCTTAGTTGAGTCTTAGCAGTTTGGAGACCCTGCCCGACAAGGAGCAGCCGTGAAAAGGCGACTTCCTCCCTTCCATCGGCTACCTCTTGAGAACTACCTCTTGAGAACATCACACCCAATATGTCACATTCGCCATGGCGGGTCAACCGCAGTCAATGATCATCAAAGACAACTCTATAGGGAATGGCCTCTTTCAATTCAATATGTGAGGGACCGGACATCTCTTGCACTACAGCGATTCGGGTTCGAGAGCGCTGAAAAGGCGACAAGACCCCGAAGCGAAATGTCGTACAACACTCATGTATCCGTCAAACGATCTACTAGAACACTGCGCATTACATGATAGCGACTTTGGGTCTCTCATATTGAGTTGCAACGTCTGATCATGGTACTTGCCATCCAAGAACCCATTCGAGCGTCAATGTTTAGACCCATTGTTGAACCCTCATCACCCTCCGGATGGACACTCTCGTCGTCCGAATCGAAAGCGTCAATCCATTCGTGACGATAAATGTCTCGCTCTGCAACAGTGAACCCATCCATGTCTCGCATCCAGGTGAACAGATTGCGAGTTACTCCCTCGGAAAGATCCCTCTCTCGGTCTAGCCACTCATAGTCCACTTCAACTGCCGTATCCTCGTGCTGCGGTTTATGGACAATATAATCCCTGGACACTACAGATATGGGTCCTGTTGTTTGCATGTCCTTCCTGCCCCCAACGCAATTCCATGTGAGTGATAAGAACTGGAGACCATGATTGCCTAGACAACGCGCATGAAGTTGAACGCCAAGGTCGGTGTCTCTGATCTCCGTGTCTCCCAAAGGAGGATATGGATACATTGGAGGGAATTCTCGGGGCGGTTCTTGGGTCCAAAACATTAGGCGGCACTCATCAGCTCGTGAGATCGAGTTTAAGTCGTGATGTATCAGAGACACCGGCTCCTGAATGAAGGACATGAGGGTACCGGTCCAGGCCGCCTCGTGAAGGTCAATCCTATTAAAACCAAGGAGGCCGGAGGTGTTCCGTAGAAAGTCTCTGTGCGCACCTGTGATGACCCCTCCGAGCCAGAGATACGAAATATGAGGGCTTCGATCAAAGAACCTGCGAGCTAAGACGTGAAGGTTCTCGCTTCCTTTCGATTGCAGCACGGCCATGGTGCCTTGAAGCCACGCACCGCAGGCGTTAGCTGGTACGCCAGACTCATAGAAGATGCTGCCCAGAACGGCTTTCATCCCGCGAGCGTTGGCGCTTAGAGTCAGGAGCCTATCGAACTGGCGAAGGTTGTGTTCCTCGAAAAAGGAAGTTCGGGGTGTTCCTATGCCTGCTGATTGCCTACAGAGTCCTCGGGGTGCGTGAAATAGAACTTTTCTGTTGTCCAGTTTGGCTAGGGGGAGAAGTAGTGCAGCAGCTAGTGCTGCTCTGTTCTGTGAGTTGGCTCGGTGGAGTGTGGAGTAATCCTCGATGTACTTCAACGCCGTTTTAAAGGATGCTGGGGTCGGAGAATGAGAGTTCRTATAGGTCAGAGAACCAGTCAGGAGAATTTCCACATTGTTGAACTCCTTTGTCACACTCCAGGGCGAAAGGAGTCGCCATCGCTCATGCGGTATGGCTGCCTTCCAACCTTCCGCTGGTGCAAGGACAGCTGCCCACCATCGAGCTGCCTCACCGGTTAGATTTCCCAGCTCAACTACCATAGGCCCGGCATTTTCGGCAGCTTCGTCGGAGACGGGATGGGCTGTCCAAGGCGCCTGGCTCGTGGTGTATTCTAGCAGAGATGCTCGAGGGATGATCTCCGCCCACCGTGCTGACAGGGCGTACGCCCATGCGTATATCAAGACCACAAGATGACCGTCATCCTTGCCAAACCACTCGAAGAGCGATAGATCCGGGTTATCTGTAAGAATGGTTGATATCGGTTGCCCGATTGTCGCTGTCATCTGGAAGGTCTGTTCGAATGGGGGGATACTGCAGTGCCCTTCAGAGGACAGCCAGGTCGATTTTGCAGTCACAAACCCGGAATCGTCTGGATTCAGACCGACAGGAAGAACGGGGTGCTGAGGGAAATGGTGCTCCCATTCCAGGCATGTTAAAGGGAGGATGCAATCGCCAGCTGCGCCTGCCCATAACTTGTACCAAGTCCGGTAGCCCCGTTCGTAGAATGCCTTGAACGTGTTATCGGTAGGTCGAATGGCGTCTTCTAACTCGGCAAAGTTCATAGCGTTTGGAAATGCGCGTTGCCACTGATGGAAGGGAACGTTGTCTGGGCATTCCAACAAGCTTGATTGATTTAATTTGATTTAATTTTATCCTACGTGGTTGTGGCTGTTCTAACAACTATACCCAGATAGCGGGGTCCGGCGAATAGCCGAAGCACCTCGCGAATACGAGCCCCCCCTTTCGGGCCTACCATCTGCTTCGTTCATTTCTATGAACTTGATTGCCTTGCTTGCTCCAATTGTCCCCGGTATCTCTGTAAGCGAGAATGAGGCAGTGCAGCGTGTTACGGAGTCACGAGATCCAATCCGTAATTTCCCTTGCCGCCCAAGCGGGTCTGTCACTCGTTTGCCGCCCACTAGCCGCTCGCTCAGAAGTCGACCAATGGGCACCTCCATGAATCCATCCATCCCGTTGATACTTACCAATGGATCATCTACTAAGTGTGGGTACATGCGACTTCCCGTTGGTAAAAGCATTATTCGATGAATTTGGTTTCATGCAGTCGACTTGGCGTCTCGCAGTACTAAGCCACCGAGTATAAATATGCCCATTTCAACGGCAAGGTGGTTTTTGTAAACCCAAAGCAAAAGTAACACCAACTAAGCAGTGTTCACTGTTCTGCCTAGAATAGGTACTCCGGCTCTCGATTTTTTGCAAGTTGTGGTAAAGCATGCGCTGACACAATGAGAAAGACGCATCACAAGACCATTTCGCGCTCTGAAGCCCTCTGGACTACTCTTTGACCTCAACCACCCTTGAAATCGATCTCAATGAAGACTTCCTCTTTGAGCGGAGCCTGCAGAGTCTGCGGTCATATGAATTCGGTTCATCAACAGGAGTCATGTGTCGCCAAGGGCTGCCGGAAGAAGATCAAGGTCTGTGGCGCGACAGTACACTTCATTCCAACGGAGGAGGACCCCAATGTTCCCGGCTGGGTTGTCTGCAAGCCTTGCCCTGACCACGGTCGGGAAAGCAAACACGTGGACTATTCCAGCTGCCCTGTTATTGAGAAAGATGCGGAAGGCAATCTCTACATTGCCCAGTATGGTGTTTCTACGTAACGTCGGATGATGGTGTCTTTGGATTTATCTTCAACTTAAGTACGATGATCACTGAATAGCCATGAAAATGCATCTAACTAAGATGGCTCGCCGCTTTCCGTCTGCGTGCTATCTCTATTAAGAGTCCTGTTGTATCACCTGAAAATATCACCATACCTTTTACTAACTGTCTTTCCGGCATTGGGATTAGCGGAGATATCGGGATTGATGGACACGCAGCCTGCGTCATCCAAGTCTTGTCCTCGATACGGTTTGGGTGAGTGTCTTGCAGGGGATGTGGCGCAGGCTTCGACAATACCATCATCACACGAATTGTCCACGAACACTTCGCTATCCTGCAATGGCGGCTGGGCCACCTCCACCGGGCTGGCAGACCTGACGCAGCCCGTGGATGCCGTCCTAATCTTCGGGGTGCTGCTTGGCCAGCTCTCTTCTCTTCGCCATTCCAATACAGCATGCAGAATTAGGGCGACCGCCACACCGAACAGTTTAAGCTTGAGAACCAGTAGAGGTGGTAGCAGCCCATGTCGACGTCCCGCAAAATCAGATTCTTGTAGCCATCGACAGTCGTCCGTGAGAGATACGGATGGGCTTGCAGGTGCGTTTTGTCGGGTGGTCGTGGAAGTCGGCGAGGTTGATGGAGCGGGCAGAGGAGCGCGTCGCAATCGTAAGTTAATTGCAGGTTGCAGTTGTAGGAGCTAGTGGGCGCTATTGGGCGCCGTCCAGGTTTTGTCACGGCAGAGTTGTTTCAGCCAGCAGGTGTCATCGTCGGCGGCAGTCCTGGCCGGAGAATCGTATCGCGGTGGTAGAGGCTTTTCTGGAAACAATTTTGAACAAATCGGTGACTATTTATGTTGAGGCATCGTCCATGCCAGGACCTGAGCTGGTGGAGGTTTGCGTGGTGAGAAAGCATCCCGTATTGCTTCGTCGTGTGAACTAGCCAAGGTCTTTTGCTCTGCGAGACTTCGCTTTGAGTATCGCTTATGGTTGATCTGGGAGCGCCCGGGGTGGTTCGGACTCCTTATCGGACCTCGACGAGTGCTGCGCTCGACGCCGGAGCGGCAGTGTTGGCGGATGTTGCAGTCGAAGCCCCGCCTCGTAACAGAGAACTTGGCCAGACTGTCAGAGAGGAGATTCGGGGTAGGATTATCAGTCTCTGTTGAGTTAGAGTCGTATTGTATAGTAGAAAGAGCGGCAGGGGAGGTCATGGTGACGTTTAAAGGTGGGAGATGAAGGAGGCAAGACGAGGAGATGCCTAATATTTCTGTCAAGCCCAAGTTTATCACAAATCAAGCAGTCATCCACAAGCCAAGACACCAAGTTCGTGAAGCTCAAAGCTTTGATAGATCCTCTCTTTTTGTCAATCCTCCCACTCATCCTTATTTGCGCGTGACATAATGTGCCAGTGTTGCTTCACCCCGTTTTCTGAGCGGTTTAACTTGCGCGCAATCTGAAAGTCTGACAACATGCCCACATTCTTCAGTCGCCCGAGGAGGTCCTCCTCCCTCTTCGTCCACCTGCAACGTTGTGTACTTCTCTGTCGTGTGCCTTCGGGGGCTCCCGTGGTGAGCTCGCTGGCGTCGCAGGCGCTGTTACTGTCGCTGTCGCTATCGCTGGTGTTGTGGGTATCATCATCGCTATCGTCGCCGGAAGGCCCCTCGGTCTCGTCTCTGGTTTCCGGGGTGCGCTGAACGCTCCCGTCAGGCAACGTAATCTGAGCCTGGCCGTGTCCTAGCTTGGCCAGCAGGCTTGAGATCATCTTCTGCATCACAAGTAACTCTAGCCTCACTGATTCTGCTTGCTCCGTCGGCAGAGACATGGGGTCTGCCGACTGGCTCGAAGGATGATCTGGCGCTATCAAGCTTGGATCCACGTGAAAGCCTGGCCGAAACTGTGGGCCAAAGTCCTCTGGTACCTGGCTCGACTGGTCGACGCCCCTGCAGACACGAGAGCTGGGAGGAATCGGGCAGATATCGTCGGACTCGAGTCGTGGCGAGGAATGCAAATTGAAGTCCGAGCGTCTCGATCGCTTCAGTGAACGGTAAATCTCTGAATCGTGCCCCTCAGATTCACCAGGTACATCACCATCCAGCAATGGGCGCTTTGTTGAAAAGGTTTGGGTACTTGGCCCTGGGACACTCGCGGACGAGCTGATTCCTGAGGCACTCTCCTGCTCGGCGCTTGCTGCAGACGCTAGGATGCCTAAGGCCTCGGCATTCTGAGCAAGGAGTCTATTGTTCAACTCGGACACTGACGCCATTTGGGCACAGGTATCGTCGGATATCGAGTCCGTTGACTCCCAGCCACGACAAAGATCACCCCCATTTAGCACAGCTTTAGGTGTTGCATCGGACGTGTTGAAGTTGGCCGTGTCGCTGCTAGAATCTGGTCCGTCGTCTTGGATATCAATAGCGGAGTCTGGAAGTAGTTATTAGCTTCTGCCAAGAATCCAGAGCACAAAGGGTTCTTACCTTGACTATCCCATCTCAAAACGAAATGGCCCATCTGATAATTGAGTGAACATGCTGAAGCTGGTGTAGAAGCGCTTGACACGTCCGTGGCAGGAAAGCAGAGACTCAAGCATTCCTCTTCAGAGGGAAATCTGGCAAGAGGGTCTCGAATGATATCGCTCCCCTCAATAGGACTGCAATCACCATCGTCGGCTGAGCACCGAGGTGTGGAGCCGCTAAGACACTCCTCATCAGGAGGACCAGATGCTGACAGCTCCGGTCGCTCACGGGGTTTGGCGTGGCGTCTCCGCTCAGCTCGTTGCTTCTTGTGAAAAGGATCATATGACTTGAATATCCGGGACATCTTGTTGACAATGGGCAATGGATTTAATGAATAAACGACAAGGGTGCTGGGCTGCGCTCGTGAGAAAGTTCGATGATGTTGATGGTTCGATTCATGATTTTTTCGGGTAGCTCCTTCGTTTATATAGACGTGGATTCCCCCTCATCGAGCTGAGTGTCTTGGCCGTATCGCGTAATCGGCAGCCTGGGGTGCGAACAAGCTGACCGGTGTGGCTCAAGGCGCACAATAGCGCCGGGTTGTAACAGGATGTGGACTCTGTCGGATGTAATAGACCGTATGATTGGTGTTCTTACCTTGCTTGTCGCTGGTCGGTTGTTCGGAGACCATCCTAAGCAAGGGTTCTGCGACACCCTGCCCCCTTCTCCTCGTAATCGTGCATGATACGAGGCCAGATATGATCAGGAGGCCATCTTGAACCAATCTTCATTGGTGATGACGGCCGGAAGTGAGTCCATCCGGGCGCTCATGCACCGTGCTGGCCAGAAAACAAGCCGTATCACCGCGCGGCCACTTTCCAAGCAGGCAGAGATAGCGCCAACACAGACTCGAGTTGCCAAGTTGAGTAAAATATCGTTGGATCATCAATATCCTTCCGACACGCTGACGTGTCCAGCACACCTTTATGCCCCCGATCAGGAAATTCCAGCTGATATGGATCACCTCGTGGTCGCGACCTAACCGAGACAGGTGGCCGCTGGTGTCTTGTCCAAGGCAGACTCGACGGGATTTCAGGGGTATTGAGCCAAAAGCTCCATCGTGAGCCAACAGTCTGCGGAAAGGACCGGAACCCTTCTCCCATAACAGGGAAATTGGGCACAACCAACACAGGCACTTTTGTCCTGGCGAGGCAGATCGGGAGGCCCTCGGCGGCGCCATCGACATGAGCTGAGATGGTTGCGCCTCCAACACGCTTGTCAACATGGCCACTTGACCAATGCAAACCCTCGACCGCTCCATGCTTCCCATCGAGTCTGTCGCAGCCCCTTAGACCTCCTTGGCTCGGCCTTGCTTCAGGCCGTCTATACACACCTCCTGTCCTCCGTCCCACTGCATGGCTCGACACAGCGATGCTGTTGGATGAGGCAAGTGCGCCAAGCAACCGCCTGCCAACACCATCCATGCATCTTGTTGAAAGAGTCCTTTCAAATTACTTGAATAGGTAATTTGAGTAATCTGCAGCCTGAGTAAAAGAGGCGAGGTCGGTGGAGGGTTGCTTGGGTGCCCATGTGAGGCAGCCAATGTGTAATGTCGCTAGAAGACTATGTGGGAAAATCCCATTGCAAGCTGTACGGTATGGGAGGAAGCCTGGGAAATGCAAGAGAAATTCCCATGATCGTTGGAAGATAGAGGCAGAGAACAAGAGCCAAAGGACGCAAGAGATGTTGTTGCGGAGATGGCACGTGACAAGTGAAGAAAAGGGGGATAGTGGGGAGTCGAGGGACTTGAGAGGTACATTGCGCGAAATGGTGGGCGCTTACGCTGTTTTATAGACGGCAAAAGCAGCGCCAGGTGGCGGGGCGCGAAATTTCCAAGTTGGGAAGGCGCCGAGAACAGGGCGCGAAATGTCAATTTCCTGATGTGGGCAAGCCGTCGT
>LFRF01000044.1:132297-176817 GCA_001189435.1 Tolypocladium ophioglossoides CBS 100239 | reverse complement strand
CTTGTTGAGACCGTTACACTAGGACGTCAATAAAAGATCACTAGGAGTTTCACTTTAACACCAGGCTTAGAACATATAAAACAAGATTGCATGCATTCGCTGCTCTAGGAATAAAATCTAGAAGCCTGACTCAAAAAATAAAATAACATAGGCAGTAACAGAGGGGAATGCAGCAGGCTGAACGCCGCTCTCTGCAAACGACCCGTCGCTAGACCGGCCAGGTACACCACCGTACAGTACGTAGTATACACATCAAGGCCCTGCTGCCGGAAGCTCGAGCGTCTGCAGACCACGTGAGCCCCAAGCAGCACCATCGCTCATGGGTATCCTGTCCAGAAAAACGCCTTCCGTTGCCGAGGGGACAGGAAATAAGGGTACACTGGGCTTATGAGGAGGACCAGTCCGGGGTGTGAACACGTCTTCTCGAAATCCCGACGGAGCACGGGGGGATTCCCTAGGCGGACCTGCTACGAGTCGTCGCCCAGCATGACCCAGGCGTCCGAGGGCGGGTTGTCCGCGCTCACGCGCACCTCCCGCTGGGAGGGCGTGTCATCCAGCTCGCTGTCGGAAAAGCAGTCGTAGTCGGAGAGGATGTCAGTGACCAGTTCAGGGGGCTGCGACGTGTCCACATCAAACGACGGTAGTGAGCCGGCGAGCTCGTATATGACGCGTAGGGGCGGAAAGGACTGGTGAGACTGCCGGGGCGCATGTTGAATCGCCTCGTCGCCGGTCGTCTCGATATCATGAGGGGAGGGTCGGAGGAACTGGGCGATGGCGGTATCGTCGCCCAGGTCTGAAAAGGAGAGGTCCAGGTGCAGCGGCTGCTCGGCGCCGAAGCCCCTGGACTTGCTGAACTTGCGCGCCCGCTTGGCGGGGCGGATGGAGTAGACGGGCTGCTCGTGCTGGATGCTGTTTAGGTTGAAGGCGTCTTCGCCGTGGTCCTGCTCCTCATCGTAGAGCAACCCCATGCGATACAGCTCAGCGACCTGCGCGTCATCGGCACTCGGCGCGGAGCGTCGGAGGCGGACCTTGCCCCTGGAAGTACTAGCATCGCGGAAGGCCTCCTCCCGCTCGAGCGTCGGTCGCCGAACCAGGCGGAAGCGGTCGCTGGGCAGCGGGATCTCGCTGTGTGCAAGATCCCGACCCTCAGCCTCGTCTTGCCCGCATAAGCCATGGGCAGGACGGCTCCGACAGCGCAGCCGGGGGAGCGGCCGCGCCGCGCCGTAGTGCCGACGGAGATCGCCCTCGAGGTGAGGCCGGAGGGCGCTGTGTGTGTGGCTGCTGCCGCCGTCGACGGCGCAGGGCAGGCCAAGGCTCTCGCAAACGGTGAGGGCGTTGCCGCTGCTGCTCTGCGCGAGGCGCTTGGCGTTGGCGCGGACGAGGTGGTTGAAGGAGCGGTGGCGTCCAGGGGCGGCGATGCGGCGCGGGAGATGGCGGTTTTGGATAATCGAGGACGGGACGCCGCCGCCGACAGAATCAACAGCATTCGGATCCATGATAGCGAGGCTGTCTTTATAGGTGGGTGGTGGAAGATGCTGGTGTCGAGTTGGCTGGGAACAGCGTGTCGGTTCGGTAGGTGTCGAGAGCGACGAGGACAAGGTCGTCAGGTCCAGGGCGTCAGGGCGTCGAGCACAAGGCGTGCTTGGCAGTAGTAGAGATGTCAATTTAGAACGTTCCCGAAGCCGTGATGAAAGGCAGATGCCGCAGGGGCCTCAAAGGGCGTGGAGAAGGAAGCGTCCTGGAAAGCGCAGGAGTCGTCTGGAAACAACAAAGCGGTTCTGGCCCAACTGCTGACGCCGGCAACGGCTTATATCAGGCGGGAGGCTGCCTCTGCCCGTGGGGCGTGATTGGCCGGGGGCGGAGTCATCTGGACGCCCGGATCATGGATGCAGGCATCATGGATGCGGATGGCGATGGTGTGCGCATGACCGTGAGTCACCTCAGCCCAACGCTTTGGGGATGGTGTGGGTGGCGTGGGCTCAGCCTGTGTCAGACACCGCGCGGGCCTGGGCGCTACGGTGCTGTGCCTTGAGTCTGTCCCGTCTGAGTCTGGAACCTTGGCCAGAGGCAGAATCCCTCAAGTCCCTCGCAAGGCTGACGTCGTCATTGCGGCATCGCCAGTTTCGGGTTGCACCCGTCGTCACCGAGCGCCACGGCCAGCAACGCAACGCCAGAGGCCCAGCCGGGAGCGGCCAGCCCCTCTCCGCATCGCCCTTGGCCCGTTCAACAGAATCAACCTTGGGCCGCACATGGAGATATGTCCGTATCTGGAGGCGCTCCCAAGTTCCAACCCGTTATCGACCGTCGTATGCCAGCTTCCCCCCCACTGGACCATGGCCGGTACGTCCGCATCACGCGCTGGCCGCAGCCAATCCAGAGCCTCCTCGCCGCACCAGTGCAGGCATACAGCGCATTAATACAGCGCACTCCAAGTCAGGGCCGAGGCAGCCGCTAGGCTCTGACAGCCACTGCGCTGCCGCACGTTGTGTGACCCGACGTGAATATGCCTCGAGGCGAAGAACCAACGCGGACTTCTATTGCATGAGGATGGGTTGCATGAGGAGCATCCGGCGATATGCGCTGAGGCCACCCGGTGTCCGAAGGCATCCTTTGCACAGCAAAGGCAGCATGGCAACTCGCCGATGCACGTTGGATGGGGACCTGGACGACGTCATCAGACCCGTCTGCCTCATCCCTCGCAGGTACTCCCTCACGGCTACCATCAACGTCCCCACGCCACCCCCTCTCCCCGCGCAAACGTCCCCCGGTACTTGACCATGACACACTCGCGTCCTCTACCATCTACCTCGCCCCATTCCACAGCTCGCGCGTGAAGCGCACCCCCGCGAAGCGCTCCTCCACCAGGTCCGCCAGCTCACCGTACGACACCGTGTCGCCCACCGCGAGCTGCTCGTTTCAAACAGGTCCTGCGAAGATCCCTCCTCGATGACGTCGTAGTCCATGCCGAACTGATGGAGGAAAGTATCGCTTCACTTCGCCCTCCAACGCCGCCCGCGCGAGCTTCGTCTGCGTCCCAGCAGGCAGCTCCATGCCTGAGCACGACATGACGGCATCGTAGCGCGAGAAGATATCCGCCAGATATGTGACAGAAGCGAGCACTACGTCCGCCGCCTCAAAGCGCACGTTGAGCGCTTGGATGCGCTGGGTCAGCTTCTTCTTCTCTGCCACCGTCGAGTCTAGGGTAGCTTGCCGCAGCAGCACCGACACCCTGGTATTCTTCCGTAGCGGGTGCGCGGCAAGGCCCTCGAGCACGCAGAGGCCAAGCTCGCCGGCGCCGATGACGAGGACGCAATCCGTCATGTTTTCTGACTGCCCGCCGTTTTCGCGGTTAAGGGCTGCGAGGTTGGGGCCCGAGAGAGGCATACGCGGCGATGTTCGGTGGCGCGAAGCGACCTTAATTCGTTCTGGTGACCGCTTTCAACTATTGGATCCGGCTTTGCTTGCTTTGAAATGCAGACTCTCGGCATCCGGAGATGAAGATGAGAGCAGTGAAAGGAGTTTGGATATTTTTATTCAGCATGGTCTATCTCAACACTTGGCGGCAGGTGTAACGCGGCCGCCGTTAAATGACTAAACTCCGATGACGGCCATGCCAGATGATCGTCAATACCATTGCCATGTGGCCTGACATTCATGCTATACATATGCCAACCTGACCATAACGTCAGTCCCTAAAAAGGGAACTCAAGGCTTCGCAGCCTGGGTCTATTTGAGATTCTTGTTGGCGAATCCCACCTGCGCCGATCCGTAGTCAAACACCACAAACTGCGCCTTGAGCAGCACGTCGCCGAGCACCGCGAAACCAATGCCCCACGACGTCTGGATCCCGCCGAGGCAGTGCGTCTGGTTCACTTGCCCGTAGTTGATGTACTCCCCCGGCACCAGGCCGCGGTACGAGTCGATGCCAAACCGAAAGTCGGGCGGGTTCGTGGAGCAAGGATACACCATCATTCCTACCTTCTTGTCGATTCCGGACCCGGTGAGCTGGTCGTAGTAGCTTTTCACGATGTTATCGGGGACCAGGAGCAGCGACGTGCCGGTGTCGACGATGCCGCTCCACAGGTACTGCTCGTAGTTGTTGTCACCGACCTGATATCCAGACACCGAAATCTTCCAGAACGGCGAGGACCGGTTCAGCTCGGCATACTGGATAGGTCCGGTGTGCTCGGAGCTATCTATGTAGCCAAAGTTGTAGTTGCCGGGACGGCGTCGGTGCAGGTTGGCGGTGAACAGCGGCAGCGCGAGGTCGTCCTTGACGTTGTCAATGTACGCCAGCTGTTTCGTCGGCCGAACGGTGTTGGCAGCGCTGCTTGCCAGGCCGAGGGTGCCGGAGGAGAAAGAGTCGGAGGAAATGCCATAAGATACTTGGACAGCGGCCTGAACCGCCTGGCGGTTGACATAGGTCGCCCCAATTTGCACGCGGTCCTTGTATACGATGCCCGAAGCGCCGGTGCCATCACCGTATTTGACTTGCCAGCTTTGGCCCTTTAGCAGTTCGCTTGTCGAGGAGTTTCCAGGACGATAGAGTGCTTGTCGGTTGACCAGCGGCTTGTACGTTTCTGTGGAGAATGTCCATCTGGGGAAAGTTAGAGACAACCAGGGAAACCGAGCGCTCAACGGCGACCTACAGGTCAGAGGACCCCGTGTCCAAGTTCAAGGGGACGGATTGGCCTGGCGTTCCGATCTGGACAGGCACCACGTATTCCGAGTCAAACATGGGCGCCGGCCTCGCCTCGACCGTTCCCTTATGCGAGCCGCCATCTGTCCCGTCTCGCGTTAGCCACGTCTTCAGTCGAATAGACCAGCGAGCGTACCCTGTTGTTGCGTGAGAGCTAGGAACTTGGAATTGAGGTCCGGGTTGAGTTCAACGGCTCGTGACAGTTGCGGCGGCAGAGCCTGGGCGTACTTCATGTGCGCCTTGATAAAGGACATGGGCACATCGTGGCCCAGGAAGCGCTCATTCTGGATCTGAGTTAGTGTAAACGTCTTCCCTCCGTTCGGTGACTCAGAAGCCTCTGCGCGCGGCGCAGGAACGGCGCCTTTTGCTAGACTGGCGAAGGCGAAGGCAGCGAGCGTGGCCTTCATGATGCAATGAGCGACTTGTTGAGTGGCTGCTTGGGCGGAACGGACAAGATGGACAGGCGCGGATCTGGAGACGGCAATGGTGAGAGGAAACTAGAACTCAGGGCTATCCAGGAGCAGAGCACCACGACTCTAAATCAATCAATGCCATCAACCGCATGTCACGCCCGCGGCCTCCTCACAGCTCTGCCGGGGAGAATAATGGCCATCTTGCCTCGACCTGGAATGTAGCAGACGGGCGGGGCCAGGAACGTATGCACGAGGTGCGACAAAACTTCTAGCAGAGCTCCCGAAGTCGCATTCTCGAGAGCTTGCACAGACGCGTAAAGGTTCATAATCGCGGGTGTCAAAGGAGTTGGAATGAGAGACGCAACGGGCTGGCACCCTTGTCTCTTTGATGTCAAGACACCGAGGGATGTGGCCAAAGACAGCTCACGCAGCCCATACCAAGCCGGGAGTCCGTCTGTAACCCAGGCACTGGTGAGGCCTCGAGATGCGCCGACTCATATTCGTCGTCCCCAAGCCCAACATGGATTCCACGGACAATGACTGAAGGCGTGCTCCGCCACTCGGCTGCGTGACAACGTCTCGGAATGTCCCCGGACCACGGGACAGTCTGAGGTCTGATGGGGAGTCATTCGTGCACATCAAGTCGTAAAGACTCATCTGAGCGAGTCCTCAATGGGCCTGACGGGTGAGAGCCTGACTGTGGTCCCTCACGATGATGATGCTCTTTGATGTTTCGCCGCTGCATGACAGCCCAACCTCATGCAGGCCCAGCGACGATTAAATTTGCCCCCGTGAGTCACTAAATTAACCCCACCAGCACAACGCCGCCTGCGCCAGACCGCCCAAATTTTTAGATAAGATAGGCCGCGGGGTGCCCAGAAGAGCGACGGAAAACTTCACAACCTTGACGGTTAACAGCACTCATTCACTTTCGCAGCACCAGATGGCGGATTCAAACACAGCAGCGGCCTCGCCGGCTGCGCCGCACCAACCACCATACACATACACGCCCAACCAGGGCTACGAGCAGACGCAAGAGGTGCCGCCCGAGGTGCGCATGCCCAGAGGCGCCCCGCATCCAGAGTCAGACCCTCACGACGACGATGACCTCGACGACATCTTCGACGAGGAGGACGAGGACGAGTTGGCCGAGGACGAATGGAGCGGCGATGCCGGCGACCTCACAAAGTCGTACAACCGCCAGCGGCAACTCAACGCCAGCGGCGCCGCGCCCCGGTCGAACCAGCAGAAGCCCAAGGCCAACACGTTTGCCAGCGTCGACGACCAAGTATCCGCCCTCTCCAGGCACGCCGCCAAGATCCGCCTTGACAGCGTAAAGAAAGACGACGACAAGGACAAGGACAAGGCAGACCGCGCTACTAGCGAGCAGGTGCTCGACCAGCGCACACGCATGATCCTGCTGCAGATGATCAACCGCGGCAGCGTSAGCGAGGTCCACGGCGCCATCAGCACCGGCAAGGAGGCCAACGTCTACGGCGCCGTCCTGCACGACGACAAGTCCGGCGACACGATCCAGCGCGCCATCAAGGTCTACAAGACGGCCATCCTCGTCTTCAAGGACCGCGAGCGCTACATCACCGGCGAGCACCGCTTCAAGGGCGGCTTCGACAAGGGCAACAACCGCAAGATGGTCAAGCTGTGGGCCGAGAAGGAGTACCGCAACCTGCGGCGCATCTACGCCGCCGGAATCCCCTGCCCCGAGCCCATCAACCTGAAGTTGCATGTCCTCGTCATGGGCTTCCTCGGCGACAGGAAGGGCTGGGCGTACCCGCGGCTGCGCGACGCCGCTATCGACGGCGACGACGTGGACCGGCAATGGCGGAACCTATACATCCAGCTGCTCGGGCTGATGCGCAAGATGTATCAGGTCTGCCGGCTGGTGCACGCCGACCTGAGCGAGTACAACATCCTCTACAACAAGGGCACGCTCTACATCATCGACGTCTCGCAGAGCGTTGAGCCCGACCACCCCCGCTCCCTTGAGTTCCTGCGCATGGACATCAAGAATGTCGGCGACTTCTTCCGGCGCATGGGCGTCGACACCCTGTCCGACCGCACCATCTTCAACTTCATCACCACGTCCGCCGGGTCCGTCGAGGAACCGGCCATGTCCGCCGCCGTCGAGCTGCTTTACGACTCGCGCCACGCGGCCGCCGACGAGGACGAGGCCGCCGAGCTGGAAGTCGACAACGAGGTCTTCCGCAACCAGTACATCCCGCAGACGCTGGAGCAGGTCTACGACATGGAAAAGGATGCGCAACGGCTCGGCAAGGGCGAGGGCGGCGAGCTCGTCTACAGCAACCTCCTCGCCGACCAGGTCGTCGCCCCCAAGCGCCAAGACGGCGACGAGGAGCAGAGCACATCCGACTCCGACTCTGACGTCGGCGCCGAGCTGTCCGGCGAGGAAGCCTCTGGGGACGAGAGCCGTTTCGAAAAAGGCACCCCGCGCGGTCGCCGCTTCGAAGACAAGGACGAGAAGAAGGTACGTCCGCCGTCTGAACTACCCCTTATTCACCAACAAGTGACTGACCTGCATGGCAGCAACACAAGCAGGCCGTCAAGGAGGCCAAACGCGAAAAGCGCAAGGACAAGATGCCGAAACACCTTAAGAAGAAGATTGTCTCGAGCACGTCACGGCGGAAGAAGTAAAATAAAGGTATAGACAAAAGACAAAGAAAGTAAACAGAATTCAAGTTGCCATGGGCTAGTTAGCCCTAGCTGCTCGACTCCTCCACGAGGATGACCAGAAGAATTTGTGCAGCTAGTTGAAGTCGGATGATGAGCCTTGACGTCGCGAATGGCCCCTGACGGACGGTTTTATCGCCCTCGGGCGTGTAACCTCTGGTCTTGCGTGTCTGCCGCGATCTGAACGCCTACGGGCGGCTGGATGATCAAAGAGAGCCCTGACGACTTCAACGCTGCCAAGTCCGTGTGCATCAAGGGGTGGGATCCCATTCAGTAACGTACACCGCGCTCGKGTGAAATAGAGCAACTCCTATGAGCTGCCGACATTGCTTTTCCTAATACTCCTTGACAATACTCCGAATACCATGTCCCACCCATTGAATCAATCCAAAGTATCACCATTGCACCGGCGCTGAAAACGTAACCCCAAATACAACATACCGATCCTGCCAGTTTGCCCTATACATACGGCCTCAAAAGTAAAACTGTTGCTGCGGCTGCCCGGGAGGAGGCTGAGCTAAAAAGTCAAAGTTCAAATTATCCATCCCCCCTGAGTTGAACGGATCGGGCGATTCTTACACGTCAGCCTGGAACTGCTGGAGAGGGCAGGGCAKGGCAGGGGCGGAGACTTACCTCCCCAAATTGAATCGTACAGGTCCATGGGCGCCATGTACTGCGTTTGGTCAATGCTGAGAGCGGGCATGCTGCCGTCCAAACCCATGTTCGCTGGGATAGGCTGCGTATATGGGATTCTGACCAATAGTTAGTATGAGCGGCAATATACGATACGGCGAGCGACCAACCCTGCAAAGTCCTGCAGAGACGAGCCGTTTTGCATCTCGGCCATGGCCAAGGCCGCGTCCTCTCGAGGATCGCCGCCGGATTGGGCGTTGCGGAGCTGGAGGTTCGACATTGACAGCTGGCTGCCAAATGGAGGCAGCGGCGTTCGGCTTCCGCTCCCGCTCGCGGACGACTCTCCCTCTCTCCTCAAATTTGAGCCCACCACACTCCCGTGATCGTAAATGTTCCTCAGCGCGGTGAGTGCCCTCCACAACGGACCAGACAGCTCGATATCCTTGTCGGTTATGGAGACGTGCGGTTCAGGCGAGCTTTCCTCCTTGGCTGCCGTGGCGGACAGGGCTGCAATCAGGTCCCCTTGCAATTGCCGTATCTCGGGATCTGTCTTGGTCTCGCAGAGGATGCCGAGCAACAAGGCGGAGGAGAGACCGTGATAGGTAAAGGCCCAACTTCTTGTCGGAATGACAGATAGTTGGTGCATTGCCAGGAACATGCGCACCGTTTCTGTCAAGTTATCTTTGCACCTGTCGGCTAGTTCCTTCTTCTGTTGTGGATCAAAATTGCAGTCTCTCTTGAGCGCCGGTCGGCAGGCGACAGAGATGACAAAGGAAGTGTGCAGGCGGATGTCATAGTATTGGAGACGATCCAGGGCCGTCTTGCACTTTTCCTTATCCATCATGTGCGCACGCGCACGGGATCGGAGGGCCTCAACGGCTTCGCAATTGTCCACGATTTGACTGTAAGACGAGGTCGCGGTCACATCGGGGTTTAATCGGCGGGAAATGATCTCGATGAGGTGGTACATCATCTCCAGATAACTATAATTGCCGGTCGATAAATCCGAGCTGATGGGGATGGCGCAACTCGGGAAACTTGTCATGGGACACCTAACGCAACGCGTCAGAAGAATGCAAGACGGAGAAAAGAGGCGTCATTACCTGTCAAACGACAACGAGGTCAGGGTATCGTGCCAGACGCAGGTCCACCAGAGCTTTCGCCGAATCATTTCCTTGGTTTTGGCATCAGGTGGCACGCTCTCACGGCCGTCATAAGGGCTTGGCCGATGCAGGCCCAAAGATTGTGCAAGGCGGCATGTCAGTCCCGTCAACGCCCATGATGCCTCTGCCTTCATGTCATTGAGAAGCACGAAGCTGGTGAGTAAGAGGGCTTGAATCGAGTCAAAGGATGGCCTGGGTTATGTCAGTTACGTAGAATTGCGGTTGAGGAAGGGAGCCGCGTACCTGAGCAGAAAGTTGCCCACCCGTAGAAAATGAAATGATATCTGAATGTACTTTTGAGAGTCTCTGGTGCGGATATGGTAAGGGCTCTCATGGTACTGAGAGCCAACCGCCAGGACAGCAAAGAGAATGGCAAGCCATGACGCCGTGACGGGCCTGGATGACCTGACGGTACTGGATGCGTTGCGAGAGCGGTCTTCCAGATATACCATCAGCTTGGACTCGAGGTCATCCATGTCATAGACGAATCCCCAAAAGGGTTGGGGGATTTCCTTGTAGGTGCGGAACAGCCTGGACAGGTCAGTCACTGCATCATGCATGAATGAACCTTGGGGCACTCACTTGACCACCTCTCTGTCAGAGGGCAGCTCTGCCGAGATGTCCTGAGCCAGCTTGTGCAAGTGCTGCGACGACATGAGAGGAAACGGCGCTGAGGTATCCAAGCCAAGTATGGACCGCATGTCGCGACGGATATCGACGCTGTCGCTTTTGTCGTTGGATGAAGACTGCTCTCGGAGTAAAGCCGGGATGCTGTTTTGTCCGAGGTAGCGGTCGCCCATGGACTCACTCTCGTCTAGGTTGGCCGCTGCTGCTGTGAGCGGTGGTCCGGGCATGTAGACGTCTGGTGAACCAAGCAACGCACCCATGGTACGGGGCCAGCTCTCCTGGCGCTCGGTCTTTCGGCTTTCATCACGGCCGTCAGAGAATGAGTGGGCTCGCTTGCGATTGTTGCCATTTTGCGAGAGCGTGGGTGCGTGCTTGTTGGCGCTGGAGCGGTTGGGCTTGTACGAGCACAGCTGCGGGTGCTCTCTCTTGGCGCAGTTCTCACACGGCTGCTTGTTGTCGCACTTGACCTTGCGCTGGCGACAGGGCCAACAGGCGGTTCCTAGGGCATCGCGTTAGCAGCCGTATGACCTGATTCTGAACGGCGCATCCGGTAGATAGTGCCGCTGTGAACTGAGGCAAGGGCGTGATGCCGATGGCCTTACCATAGCGGACCTTGCGATGAGAGTGTATGATGCGGTTTGCCTCCTCTGGTGTGAGCTCGTCCACGGACACCAGCTCATCGGGCTCGGGATTCTCGGCCATGGTCGAGCGGGATTGCCCTGGGGGCTGAGAGCACGATCTGGGCCAACGGCAGCAGAGGACAATGCCGTGTTAGTGAAACGGCTGGTCGCCTGGGCAGAGGCGAGGGCTTCATCAACGCCGAACACCGAGGCCAGGTGGGAGGTGGATCGGGAGCTGGGTGAGCACTGGATTAATATTGCAACGGCTGGGCGAAGGATGGCTCGCACGGT
The DNA here is from genome assembly GCA_001189435.1 of Tolypocladium ophioglossoides CBS 100239. Classification (NCBI taxonomy): domain Eukaryota; kingdom Fungi; phylum Ascomycota; class Sordariomycetes; order Hypocreales; family Ophiocordycipitaceae; genus Tolypocladium; species Tolypocladium ophioglossoides. The sequence goes on along the minus strand of LFRF01000044.1, from coordinate 165,665 downwards.
GMAGAGCCTGGCACATCCGCCCAAGTGTACAGTGCAGAGGGAGAGAGATAGCACAACCCCGCCGCAGGTCAATTGATCACGTGCCGACGCGCCTCTCTTCTCTCCCCTCCTCCTCTCGAGTGGTGCCCAACACCTGCACTAAACGCGACTCTAGCCCCGGCAGCTCCCGCGCTCCGCATCACCAATTACACGCTCCTTTGGTGGGACTCGAACCGTGTGGTGCCGCTGTCTGAGACGTTGTGGCTGCCGATTCGCCTGGCCCGCTCTCCATCATCGCAGCCCGGGTGAACCTTGCTTCTTCTCCCCGCTGTCAGCCGGAGATCCCCTCCCTGTCTGGGGGCTCTGGCGGCCGCATCAATGTCTCCTACGGACGACGGGTTGAAGCGCATCATCGGCTCACTGAATGCCGACTACGGTTTGGGAATCCAGTGCCCCGACCCCCTTCTGTCGCCGAGCAAACGGAGGGCATTGCGCCGCACCGAGGAAGAGCGGCGAGTTGACGCCATCTATCATAAACTCCACGTCCTGCATTTTCAGCGGGGCAAGCGATTGTCGGCCTGCATTGGGCGATTCCGCAGAGAGTCTCGACAATTGCTAGAACACTCAGAGGCATCACGTCCTGGTGCCACTGTCACTGATGTGAGGTTTGGCATTTCCACCGCGGATCGGGCTGCCCTGCAACGCTGCCTGCTGGGCATTCTCACTGAGACAGCCCTTCCGTCTCGACCGAAACCAGCAAAAGGGCCATCAGACGAGTTTTCCGACCCCCAGGCCAAGCGGCCCAGGAGCCGCTCCGGAGATCCGAATTTGCGTCAAGACGACGCAGTGGACTCAATCCCCGTTCGTTCGAGTGGCAAAGGTCAGCCTGAGCCCCCGTCGCCGACCGCAGGCTACCAAGGTTTCGGGTCAACCACCATGTCATATTTCACAAGGACGCCGAGCACGGTCCGATCCACAAGCTCAACCCGAACGTCGTTTGCATCAAGAGTGTTTTCCTCGGTCGATGGTGGTGGACCACCCAGCAGCTACACGACCTTTTCAGGAAGCGCAAGCCAGGATCAATATCCATTATGCACCCAGGAGCATCAGGCCCTCGATGAGAGTTTCTCCATGCACGACACGAGCGCCGAGCTTGGCCTGGCAACAGAGATAACCCCGCCGCACATCAAAGCTGGATCACAACCGCTTGAGCAGAGGCTGAAGAACATTTGGCGTAAGTTACCTTGCTGACCCATCTCAACGCCTCATATACTAATGCTATAGCAGCAGAACTCCCGATTCATGGCTTCAACGAGGCTCCTTTAGCTGTCATCTGGGAGGTGACACGAGTTGCTCAGCATTGCGCCGTGGAAACCTCGAACTGGGGTCTGAAGTACGAGCCAAGCGAATCGTGGCATGATCAGTCCAAGTTGAGAGGAATGCTCGCCAACCATGGCCCCTTCCTGGGCAAAGGCTTACCCCATGCGAGTGAGCCACAAGCGTGGGCGCTGGCCTTGGACAGTTTTCAGTCCCCAGACAAGGCGGTTATTCTATCAGCCGACTTGGCATATCGTTCAGACGACACGGGGCCGTTATTCGAGTTTCATCTAAGCCCCCTGAAACTGGAGCTCGGCCATCGATTGAATCGCCGCTTCGGGGCAGACAGATTCATTGAAATAACCATGCCCTCACCGACATCGTCCATGGACTTTCCGGCTGCCGTAAAGGATGATGAGAATCATGCCGACAAAATCATCCGATGGCTCATAGGAAAGCCTCATTACTTCCTAGGACGATCTTGGGTGCCGTACTTCATACGGAAGTTCAAGAAAACAATACAGTTAAACGGACAGCCCAAGACTCTGTACCAGGAGCGAGTTTACTTGTTTGCTGCCGACGGCAATAGTTTCCGGATGCCCGATACGCGTGGCGCTCTCCCGCCACCAGAAGAAGCTCTAACGCCGAGCATTCGCACAAAGCTGAAGCTCAGTGGGTTCCTTGAGTGGGCTATCCGCATTCAGCACAACGCAACCCAACCTATCACTAAGCTATTCTCGCGTACTGCTCTGAGTAAGTTGGCTATTTTCCGTGTTATATATCTGCCTGCTAATGGTTCCGTACAGGTTTGACTCGAACTTTTCCAACTGTCGTGTTAGAGCGACATCAGATCCGTCACCAAGCCAAAGACATCGGGACACACAGTGTGATGAACGATGGCATAGGCCGCATGTCCCGCAGCCTGGTACGAAAGATGTCCGAGTGTCTGGGGCTTGACCAAGTCCCTGCTGGTTACCAAGGTCGGATTGGAAGCGCAAAAGGCTTCTGGATCGTCGACGTTGACGACGATGGCCTGGACTGCGACGACTGGATCGAAACGTACCCATCCCAGAGGAAGTGGGACTGCGACTTCCAGGATGCTCATCACAGGACCTTCGAGGTGAAGAATTGGCCTCGTGAGCTCAGGTCGGCAGCCCTAAACCAACAATTCATACCTGTGCTTGAGGCACAAGCAGTGGATCGCGCGGCCATGCGGCAAGCGATAGCTGAACACTTGGCCAACAACCTGCTGGCAGATCTCGATGCTCAACAAAAGGCTTCCCAGGGCCACCCCGCCGATATGCGTCTATGGTTGCAGCAAACCGGACAGTCGAGGGGCGGCAGTGTCCTKCATGGGCATGTTCCGTTTCTCGCCGGGTTGCCGAATTCGGACGAAGATGCCGTTGCCTATCTACTGGATTCGGGTTTTGATCAGCAGAAGCTCAAGTACATTCAGGACTTCTGCTGGGATTTGGCAACGAAACGAGCCGAACAGTTGAAGCTGAAGTTGCACGTCAAGATTCCGCAGTCGGCAAACATGTTCATGGTTGCCGATTTTTCTTCCACGCTGGATGAGGGCGAGGTGCACGTCTCCTTTTCGTCCAGGTTCCAAGTCGAGGGCTTTTGCGATACCTCCTTGGAAGGGAGGTATATCCTCGTTACAAGGTCCCCGACTCATTTACCCAGTGATGTTCAAAGGGTGCAAGTGGTGTCGCACCCTAAGCTTCGCCAATTGAAGGACGTCATAGTCTTTTCTACAAAGGGGAAAGCCCCCCTTGCCGACAAGCTCTCTGGCGGTGACTACGACGGTGACGTAGCTTGGGTATGCTGGGACCGCAAGATTGTGGACAATTTTCAGAACGCTGCAGTTCCAGAGTGCCTGGACCTCTTCGAGAAGGGGTATTTGAGCAAGCGGGAACTGACGTTCCAGGGTCTTAATGAGACCAATAACCTGACGTTTCAGGGTCTTCGCCCCCATGAGACGAAAGTCGATAACATGTGCGCTAATTTCGTGTATGCGGCATTCTCTTTCAACATGGCGCAATCGCAGCTTGGGTTATGCACCAAATACAAGGAGAAGCTGTGCTACAACCAAAACTCCGTCGACAGTGATGAGGCGGTGATACTAAGCAAGCTCGTCGGCTACCTTGTTGATCAGTTCAAACAAGGCATCATGTTCTCAAGAAATGATTGGAACAGGCTGCGTAATGAGCTTATCAAGGATCCCTACTTGGAAGATCCGGATTACGACAATCCGGGACCATCTAGCCGTCTCAAGAGGAAGGGTGAACCCCATATTCTAGACTATCTAAAGTTCGACGTGGCCGGCCCGGTCATCGATCGCGCTCTGGCAGATTTTCAACAAGCGGTCAGCGGCGGGCAATGGTTCGACGGGGATCTTACTCAAATGTTCAACCACTTCAATGACAAAGCCGAGAGACCCAAGACGTCCGAGATGTGGGGAGAGCTGTTGAGGCAGCTCCGCAAGGACATTGAGGCAGTTGTAGCGACGTGGCGAATGAGGATGAAACGGGTTCAAGCCGGCCAGAGCGACTTCGTCACCGAGGTCAAGCAGGTGTACCAGATATGGCTCAACATTATGCCGTCTGAAAAGGTGCGGTCATTGGAGCCCGTGCAGGTGCTCCTGGAGGACTGGAGCAAACACCCAGAGTCCAGCCAATGGGCCCTCCTGAAGGCCTCGTTAACGTTCAAACTCTACCACAAGACAAAGCCGAAATTTGCATKGCGCATGGCCGGGCGCCAGCTCTGCCTCATAAAGTCCAAGATGACGCGCGTCGTGGGCGAGACGGCGCCGGCCACCGTCCACCCGGAGATGTACGCCTCCCTCCGCCCGGACAAGAGGTTCATCACGGCACGCGGCGCGCAGCGCGGCCTGTCGCGCGAGGACGAGAGCGTTGCGGCGGTAGAGGAGGTGCTGGAGTTTGACGACTACGGCATGGCCATGGACGACCTGTAGGCGGGCGTGCGTACGAGATGGTGCGCAGACGAGATGGAGATGAGTGGCCGGAACTGGCGGGAACGGGTCGTGTTTGGATAGCGATGATGTGTGCGTTCAGGATACCCCTTGTGTTGGATTATTGCGTTCCCTTGCTAGAGCAAGGCCGGTAGACGGCGTCTGTCGGGTTCTCTGCAATATTTGCGTTCAGGTGGTGGATTAGCGACGATGGCCCTCGTCTGCTGGATGTCCTACGATCTTTCGTTTTCAAAAGATCAACGGATACATATAAAGTACGTGCAGAGAGATGTATAATGACAACTCTGTCCGAGGATATACAAGTTTGTTCAATGAGATAAGGCACAATTCAGCAGCCGCTACTATGAGTCCAGCCTGCGATGCTGCATCTACACTTTCGTACGATTGGACATGTATATGTATATGAAAAGAGAGAAGCCCCAGAAGACGCCATGGATATGCAGTGTAACGCCCTTAACAATCCATAAGACAGCCCCAAGAAAAAAAGGTCAAGGCTCATCACGAGTCCCTATCGTCCCTTCTTCAGTCGGCCATGCCAATCTTAGTGTACAAGGCCCTCTCGGTGTCGCGCGTCTTGCGCCTCCACAGGCAGTCGGCCGCGTAGACGACAATGGCGAGTGCAAAGATGGCGCCACCCATTTGGATTCCCGTGGCGCCGAGCCTCGTCTTGAGCGGCGCGCGGATGTTGGTGATATGGCTGGCCATGATGACGGGCAGGCCGTTTTCCATGTCGATGACATGCGTCGACCCGAGGACGGTGCTGTCGGCGGCGAGGGCGGCGGCGGCGATGTAGCGGCGCGTGACGTTGGCGCCGAGGTGGATGGCGGTTTCGAAGCCTCTTCGGGGGGCTTCGGCGATGAGGTTGTTGTAGTTGTTGATCTTGGTGGCGTTGTCCGCGGCGAGCTGTGATGATTTAGCAATGTCAAGTTCCAGTGTAACGGTGCAAGAGGTGAACTAACAACTGCCCAGGACTTGACATCAGTCGCCCCGTTCCACGAGAGATAGACGGTTGCGTTCAGGGTCGTCCTATTCGGGGCACCAACCGCCGCGCTCGGAGGCCAGGCGGGCTTCCCCTTCCACTGGTGCTTGTAGACACGGTAGGCAAACATGTCGGCCAGAGGCTCGACGCCAATCTTGCCTCGCTGGATATCCATGACCGGCATTCCGTCGCTCTTGTATTCGACAAACCCCGGGCTGTGGCCCCATCCAATCATGACATTGCCGCTCTCAAGTTGCTGCAATCCACCCATGGCGCCAGAGTTGATGCTCTTGGGATGAAAGTACTCGTGGACCACGCGGGCCGTCATGTTGGCGGTGTCAATCTCGAGATGTAAGCCACGACTCTCGCACTTGGCCTCGCAGAGTCCCGTGGCCTCGCCGTGGTTGTCAAACATGGTGATGTGGCTCTGGTTATGGTAGAAGCGGGCGTCGTGCTGCCAGCCAAAGTTAGTGGCTGCCCCGTCGCTCAGGTCCTTGAACTGGTTCCTCTTGCCACCGAGCATCCAGATGGGATGCCCGTCTTGGCCGTCGACGAGGGCCAGGACCGAGAGGTGGCGGCTCGATATCAAGTAGTTGCCATCTACCGTCTGGCAGAATGTTAGTGACGCCGTTACGATGCGCCAAGCTTCATGCAAGCCGCCTACCTTTTCAATCGAGTTGATGTGGAAAAAGTCAAAGCCCGAGTCGGGCGCCACGCCGTATGCCTCGTCGTACCTGGCAAACGAGTCGCCAATGTCAAAGTGGTCCGAGGCTTTCCACTCGAACAGCACCTTGTTCGTCTCAGGGTCCACCTCCTGAAAGCCGCTGTCCATGAGCAGCGCCTCCTCCGGCCCCCCGACGGCGCTGCAGTTGTACTGGATGTTAAAGTACGTCGAGAAGATGATGGTCTCTTCCGGCGTAAACACCATCTCGTGCATGTCAGCAAGCGCGTGGCCGTGCAAGCCCTGCGCCGTGAMGTTGTACTTGAGGCGGTAGTTCTCATCGTACACCAGGCAATACCCGCTCGCGTGGTCGCGGTTGTGAACGCCCTCCCAGAAGGTCATGTAGCGCGTGCCGTTGACGACCTGCACGTTGGAGCAGTACGTGTTGTCGTAGCGCTGGTCGGCGTAGACGAGGCTCAGGTCGCGCGCGTCGAAGATCATGGGGCCCGCCCGCATATGGCCGTACACGGTGCCGAGGAAGAGGTACGGCGCGGCGTCGGCGTGCGCGCGGTCCCATGAGTTGACCTGGAAGACGGGCGCGACGATGTCCGAGGAGCGGAACGTCTGGCTAGGGAAGCCGCCCTGGGCGTCGGCGTAGGCCGTGAAGTGATCGATGTTGGAGTAGATGCCAAAGTCGGCGGCGACAGACCCAGCCCACCACAGCGCGGCGACGCACGCGGCCATCGACCACAGGGGGGGCATCGTATTGAATGCTGCGGGAAAGATGAAAGATGCCGTTGGTCAGAGACAAGAGTCGAGAAACAATGTCTAAGTCTTCAGGGTCCTGGCACGTGGTGGAGGAGCGAGCGACGTGGTGTGAGGTTCAAGTCGAGGAAGGGGCAGTAGAGATGGACACATTCTAGAGCAATATTTGGGCAGTTGCCGTGTAAGTCGCAGTTGCCAATGGTGTTTGCCAAGCAACTGGAGCACGCGGCTGAAACAAAAACGGGAAACAAAACGGGAAACAAAGACGGGAAACAAAGACGGGAAACAAAGACGGGGATAGGTGAAGACAAAGAGGGTGAGAAAAGGTGACAGGGGAATAGAAACTGGCCAAACGGGCCAAACGGGCCAAACAAAGTGGAATGCACCCTCCGGTGGTTATAGCTGGTAGTGGCGAATATAGGCGTAATTTCTGAATGTGACAGAAACCATAATCTCCTCGCGATAGCCGAGACTTTGCGGTTATATTCGCGCCCTATTCTCTGCACTGTTAGAACAGAGCAAAGGCTCTGTCATGACCTTGGACGTGGTAGTAAGAGCACTCCGATTTGATTTGACATTGTCCAACTCGGGTGATCACCTCGTCTTGTTGTAAAACATGTCACATCAACGCCACGTTGCAATGTTATGTATGTTATATTGAGCATATTGATGATTCGTCGTTATACTTATAATTGGTACTTTAATTAAAAGGAATTACTTTTCGCCCGTTTAGATAGCAATCAAGAGTCTTTCCAAGTCGAGTATATTGTCACATCATAGCGCGATAAAACAAGACCAGCTGCCCCAAAAATCCCTGTTCTATTATAGTCCGGCTTCTAATATTATCTAGTTCGTATGAGCTCAATCAATCGCCCAGGACGGTTGGAGCATTAACATGAATGCTGACTCATGCGGACTGCCGACGAAATCCCGAATCGTGCTCTTGCTGGTCACCTGACTCGGGGAAATCTCCGCCCAACTGAAACAACTCCATCATGAACTCCCAACCGTCGCCTGACCCTTCACCGCTATCTAGTTCTCTCCTCGCCGAAGCAATTGCTTACTGGGCTCTCCAACCCGAGCAGCCATGTCGAATCTTTTCTCTGGAATGTGAGTAGCCCAAGGCTTTCACAAAATACTCGTGGCACTCCCCTGACTCGTACCTCCCACAGCAATGCCCGCCTCCGTGGAACCACTTCCAGGGCAGGAGGGCCAAACAGAAGCCCAACGACCTCTGCCGCTGATGGCCTATCAAGGTCGCATGATACCCAGCCCTCGATGTCAGTGCCTAGAGTTTCGCTGCCAGAGTCGCCATCACTCAGCGAGTCGATGGGCATCACACCTCCAACTCTTGATTACCCTCGACCGTTACCATTGTGGCTCAACCCTGTCCACGCCAAACACATAGTCAAGGGGAATTTCATGACCCTCAGTGCCCGACCGAAGACTGTTGAGCAAGGTGAATGGGTAGCACATCAAGGTATTGCTCTGTCGGGTCAGCCATGACCGACCGTGGCCCCGTCGCCTGACAGTCTTTAGTGGTCGAGCACTACCGAAATTTATGGAACTTCGTTCGTGTTGTTCACGAGAAGGAGGACGATGGGAGCAGCATATGCAACTCCATCAGTTGTCCTAAGATGTCAGCGGGGAAGTAAGTAGTCTGCTCATGGCAACCTGCGCCTGTAGCTAATGGAGCAGGAATCACTCGTATACTTGGCTCAACAAGAACCATCAACCCGTCGAGCTTCCGGCATATGAGTATATGACGCTGATGCAGCGGTGGATTTCTGGAAAGATCGATGACGTTGCAGTGTTCCCTACCGACCCGTCTGGCGTTTCCTACGCCGATCACCCCGAATATTCGAACGATATACTCCTCCAGAACGACAAAGAGAATTGGCTGGGCGATAGAAGCGGCTTCCCGAAGCAGCTTGCAGGCACTTGCCAGTTGATATTTCGTCAAATATTCCGCGTCTATGCCCATCTCTATTGGGACCACTTCATCGACCCCCTATATCATCTCAACCTCGAGAAGCAGCTGAATAGTTGCTTCAGCCACTTCATCCTGACAGCAACTACTCTCGACATGCTGCAACCCGACGAGCTTGAGCCTATGCAATACCTCATTGATTTGTGGGCAGCTGACGGTACCTTTCCTCCGGAGTCGAGAGCATATGCGTATGCGAATCCGGAGAGAGGCAAATACATCCTAAGTCTGAGCGCTCCAAATTGAATGGGGACAGATTTGCAAGTGTTTTGGCTTGCAACAGCTATCCCACCCTTGGGGTGAGCTCCGAGAATCTCAGAGACCAGGGTTTACTAGATTGCGACTCATCAATTGACAGATCGACATTGAGAAGGACCGATAGTTGACTCTTTTCTCCGATCTCGTCTTTTTCCTCCAGAATGTAACGGTGTCTCCCGGCATCACCTGTCTGGTCCTTGATTTGGGCTTGAGCGGGGCCTTGATTCCACTGCATAACGCGAAGACGGAAGCATCCACAAGACTCCATCGTCCTTCCCTACAAGCACAACCAACCATGAACAAGAATCCGTCCATTACAGTACTATACAATACACTGAATCCTAATATTAAACATCTTAAGTACCGTAGTATCCCCTGACCCGTTACCCATCTCTCACAAACGGGTTGAATCCGTCCATATACAACGTTGAACAMCCAAACCCAAGACCCAAGAGCAGTAATTAATTATGTGCAACCAAATTCACAATAATGTCATGTTAAATAGGCTCCTCACGTGGCTCAATGAGTACCTCATTCACAGCCACATGCTCCGGCTGCAGCAGCGCAAATATAATCGCCGCAGCCACGTCCTCCGCGCTCAGCACCTTGGCCCCCGTCGGCTCCCCATACTTCTTGAGCGCCTCCGCGTCCGTCGCGATGCCCAGCAGCCCCGTGTCCACATTCCCCGGCTGCACCGCCGTGACCCTCAGCCCCGAATTCGCCGTCTCCAGCCGCAGCGCCTGCAGCGTCGCCTCGACGAAGAACTTGCTAGCCGAGTAGACGCCCAGCCCGGGAAACACCTTGCGGCCGGCGTCCGACGATATGGCCACGATGTGCCCGCTGCCGCGCTTCAGGAAGCCCGGCACCGTCGACGACAGGCAGTGCAGCAGGCCCTTGCAGTTGACGTCGACGGTGCGCTCCCACTCATCCGTCTGGGTGTTGGCCATCATGGTAAAGTACATGACGCCCGCGCAGATGACCAGCATGTCGATGTCGCCCAGCTGCTCCGCCACCGTCTGCATGAGCGCCTGCACCTGCGTTGCGCTCGTTACGTCCGTTGGCACCGCCAGGATCTTGCCGCTGCTGCCCGCGAGCTTGGCCTTGATGCCCTCGAGGGCGTCCTTGCGGCGGGCGGCGAGCGCGACGTGGGCGCCCTCGGCTGCGAGCTTGGCGGCCACGGCGGCGCCCATGCCGGAGGATGCGCCGGTCACGACGGCAACTTTTCCAGCCAGACGGCCCTTCTTCACGTGCGAATGGATGCCGTTGCCGTTGCCATTGACCTTGAGGCGACGAGGCGGGTGTGGCAGCCAGCCTCTGGCGTAAAAGTGCCGGGCATACGTCTCCCACAGCGTCGCGTCAATCTTGGGCCGCTCGAGGCCGTAGAGATCCAGCGCTGGTTTAGTAAGTCCATCCTTGAGAACAGTGACGCACTGCAGCGTATCGACCGTAGGCATACCACCGCGGAGAATATCCACAGTGAACGGATCATCGCCTCCTCGCGACCCGCGCTTCTCGCCCCAGAGCGCAACCCACTCCTCCCAGGGGAGCTTCTTAGTCGGGTATCCCAGCGCATTAAGACTATCAAAGACCTCGTTTGCCGTGACCGGGCTGGGGTCTCCCAGGTGGTAAAGCCGCTGCTTGGTGTCGGGGTGGTTGGCGAGCGTGATGATGGCCTCGCTGACAAAGTCCACCGGCGTCATCTCCGCGAGCCAGCCGTCGACCTCGGGGGCAAAGCCAAGGTGGAGCGACTCGACAATGACGGCGTTCAGGAGATCGTAGGTGTTGGTCGATCCAGTGGCGCTGTGGCCACTAATGGTGCCCGGTCGATACACCTTGACGGGGATGCCACGTCGCCCAGCCTCATAGACCAGCGATTCGGCCACCCACTTCGTCTGGCCGTAGCCATCGAGGAGCTTCTCCGGCACTGAGTCGATGTCAAGCACGGTCTCTTCCGTCCAGCCCTTGGTCGACGGGGGAAGCACTCCGTTGGTGGAGACATGATGAACAGTCGCTCCGCCGCGTGACGCCAAACGGAGAATCTCCCGGGTGCCGCCCACGTTGGCATTTCTCAGCGCAGCATAGGGGTACACCAGGTTCACCGTGGCAGCTGCATGGATAATGACTTCCACGCGTTCTGCCAGCTCGTCAAACGCCTCCGGCGACAGGCCGAGGCGGTTGCGGGCCAAGTTGCCCGGCACAATCTCCATGCGGTCGAGCATCGTGTCGTCCCAGATTCCCATATCAATGAGGTTCTTGCGAATACGTGCGATACCCGCCGGGCGGTAATCTTCCGAGGGCTCTGTGAATCGGACCAGGCACAGCACCTGGGCCGAGGTGCTATCCAGGATAGCCTTGAGCAGGAACGCGCCCAGGTACCCCGTGGTGCCAGTCAACAAAACCGTATCGGCGTCATCCAGCCGACGCATCGGTGTTCCGTTGGACTGGATCTCATCCGGCAGCATGCAATCCGCCCGCAGGATAGCCGGGAGATCAGCCTGCACCGCCGCAGTATGTCCATCCCGCGCCGCTCGCACAGCATCCAGGTGGCCCTCCAAGGTCGGGTTACCAGCCAGGGGCGCCAGCGGGACCGGGAATCCAAACGCCCTCGTCAGACGACCGGCCAAGTCTGCGAGAATCAGGGAGTGTCCGCCCAGGTCAAAGAAGTTGTGGTGCGGCGCGATGGCGCTGGCAGGGATGCTGAGAGACGCCGCCCACATCTTGACGATGGTATCCATCTTGACTTTTGTGTCCTTTTCCTTCTTCTTCGCGGCGGCGACGGGCAACTTTGGTGACGGTGGCGGCGGCAGAGCCTTGAGGTCAGTCTTGCCGGAGACGCCGTGCGTAGGCAGCGCATCGAGCTCAACCCAGAGCGGCGGGATCATGTAATGGGCGAGGTGGTTAAAGAGCGCTCTCCGCGCGACGGGGCTGTAGCCAGACTCATCCACCACCAGCACCGTCCGGCCCCTGGGCTCGCCCTTGTCAGGAACAACGTAGGCGACCAGCTGCTTCTCGAGGCCATCTCCACGAGCTACGACCGCACAGTCACGGATAGCCAGATGCTTCACAATAGCCGTCTCGACAGCTCCAGGCTGCACCGTGTACCCTCGCGTCTTAATCATGCCGCCCACGCGGCCGGTAATCTCCAGCAAGCCTGACGGCAGAATCCGCGCCATGTCCCCAGTCCGGTACATGCGCGCGCCGGGCTTTACCCCAAAGGGGTCAATCTGGAAAGACTTGGCCGTCGTCTCCGGCAAGTTGAGGTACCCCCGTGCCAGCAAGTCGCCGCCGACATACATCTCGCCGCTGGTGCCGACGTTGACCCTGTTGCCAGCCCGGTCCAGGATATAAATGTGCTCCGGGTCCAAGGGTAGCCCGACAGGGCAGACGCGAGCCTCGTAGTCGATGAACGTCTTGATGTCGCCCGCGGCCACCTCGTGCGTCTCACTGGCGCTGTACACGTTAAGCAAGCGCGTGCTGGGCAACGCCGCAAACGCCCGTCGGCAGAGATCTGTCGTCACGACCTCGCCATTCAGCCACAGGGACTTGAGCTCCGGCAGCGTCTCGGCCAGGTTAGGGTGGCGAGCGAGGACCGTGGCGAGGAGCGTCGGGGTCATGAGCGTGTCGGTGATGCGCCTCGCAGAGAGGAACTCGACGAGGGCAACAGGATCGTAGCTAGCGCTGTCGGGGACGGCGACCGTGGTTGCGCCCCGGAGCAGCGGGCGCAGCATCTCCCACACGAAGAAGACGTTGCAGGCCACCCGGTCGCCCGGCTGGAGGTCCCGCAGCCGGAACCTAAGGTTGTAGGAGAGAATGGCAGCCCGGTGCGGATTCGCAATGCCCTTGGGCTGGCCAGTGGTACCTGACGAGTACGACACGAAGGCCAGCCGCTCGAGGTCCTCCTCATCCGGCAGCGGAGCCTTCATCTCGGCCAGGATCGGCTCCTGCCCATTGCCATTCGTCTCCAGCCGGTCGATGACAATGACGGGCACGTGCGCCTCGATGTTGCCAACGTGTGCCCTTTGCGTGATGATGACGGTCGGCTTGGCGTCGTCGATGACATCGCGCAGCAGGCCAGTCGGATACGCCAGCTCGAGGACGAGGAACGCGCCGCCGGCCCGCAGCGCCGCAAGAGAGGCAATCACGTAGTCGGCGCTACGGCCCATGAGCACGCCGACGAGGTCCTCGCGGCCGACGCCATGCTGCCGCAGCCGGTCGGCCAGAGACCACGTCTCCCTGTCGAGCTCCGCGTAGGTCAGTGTGCGCGCCTCGTCCTCGAGGGCGATGGCGTCGGGAGTCGCCTGGGCCTGTTGCACGAAGAGTGCGGCCAAGTCTTTGGTGATGTCGATGATGGCCATCTTGAGCGACGGGTCGCGTGTAGATCAACACTTTATCTAGGTTCTTCGTCGCTTCGAGCGTTCCCCGCCGCGGCGTGGTAGCGGTATCGGGCTGCTGGATCGGGCTCTGGTGGCCCAGCCTAGCGACAACGAGAGCTTGCTCTAGCCACGCAGCGCAAACAAACTTCGCCGGCCAAAACGTGCCTGCAGCGGCAAAGCTTTCAATTGCGTGCAGTGTGCGCCTCTCCCGCGTGGTGGGCGACGTGTGGTGTCGAGAGTAGTGAGGAGGAGGAGTCGAAAGAGCGGGTGCGAGGATGGGACATGCAGGACGGCTCTGTCATGGATCCTCTCGGTCGCGACCACCAAGCTGTATTAATATCTGTCGGTACTCCGTACTCTGTAGGTACGCATACGTAGGTATGTCAATTGCGACGGGCCGATGACGGTTCTATCAGTCGGTGAGACATCAATGGGGTGGAGGCAGAGGGAGGGCGCTGCCAGTGTCGCCACATACCTACGTAGTATAGAAGTATCGTACCTGTCCGCGGGTCACTGCCTCCACGAAGCCAATTCAAGGCCATGCCACTTGGGCTGATCAGGCCTAGATCCCTCCGGGAACACAGCCATTAGGTATTGGCCTCAACACGAACAAGGGCCCCTCCAGGTAGGATCAAGACTGGCATTTGCCCCGGCTCACCAACCAATAGGCGCTCTCGTAAAGACAATTCCAGCAAGCATTCAGAGGCCATCCAGTGTTCGCCGCGGCCATTTCTGCATGTCGTGCGCGTCGACGCGCTGCGCACGCAMCCACAGCCCGCCGCATTCAGCAACTCCAGCCAGGAACCACACGAGATATCCAGACATTCGGCCCCCGGTTGCAGCGTGTTAGTATCGTGACACCTTGCCACATGTGGTCTAGAGGGCCTGAAGCCCCTTACCAACACGAACCGGGAACCCCCAACAAAAAATCACCCCTTGTCGCCGCTGTGCCAATTCAAGGGCGCTGACATGTGAAAGCGCCTGGTGCTTGCGACAGCACGCGACGAGTTGCCCAAAGCGAATTGCACCCATTGGGGCGTCCTGTAAGAGCCGACAGCCCGACGAGAAATTCTGCACCCAAAAACGGCGTGGGGCCAATGTCACCCCGCTCTGAATCAATCATGATGATCACCTCGGGACTCGAAAACGTCGACGATTGGCTTCGTCGGGCTGCATGCAGGGGCGCGCAAGGCAGAGCCTCCCAAAGCGCAACCTCTCGTCGTTCACGAATTCGCGCATATCCCATCAGCCACTCGTGACCAAATCGGGGTATCATTGCTATATGACGCCATAGATGACACTCGTACTCGTAAGGGAAACCGCACAAACCAAAACGCCCAAAGCAAGCCCTAGAGCCCCTGTCGCGCCAGGCTGAGATCGACATCTGCAATATTCACCACCTTGGTCCGGAACACCAGCTTGTGCCCGACATAAAGAACAACGAAAAGGATGACGCTAATGTACGACGCAAAGAAGCTGCTCGTGTCCCAGTCCATGAACACAGTGAAGCCGCTGGTCATGAGGATCAAAACGTTAAAGAAGAGGCCAAACCAGGACAGGTACGGCTGCAAGGGCGCCATGTAAGGGAGCTCCGAGCGCGACTGGCCCTTGGCCTGGAGCACCTTCATGAACCGCAGGTGGCAGACGTTGATGAGCGACCAGGTGATGAAGCCCGCGACGGCGGTAATGTTGAGCAGCCAGTTGAACACCGTCTGGCCATTCTTGGAAAGGTTGAGGAATCCCAGTAGGCCAAATGAGGTGCAGACGGCCACGGACCAGTACGGTGTGCCGTGCCTGTTGGTGGCCTTGAGGAAGGACGGGGCGTGGCCCTCTTCCGCGAGGGCAATGAGGATCCGGCTGCTGGAGTAGACGTCCGAGTTGGCCGCCGTCAGCACCGCCGTCAGCAGCACCGCGTTGATGATGTGAGGAAGCACTTGGACGCCAGCGAGGTTGGCAATAATGACGAGCGGCGACGCCGAGGCATTGGTCGACGTGCTCTGCAGCTCATTGTTGTCGAACGGCACGTTGAGGCCGATGAAAAAGACCGTGGCGACGAACAGGCAGAAGATGCCCCAGAACGTCCATCGAATCGCAGACGGGATGGCCTTGCTGGGGTTCTCCGTCTCTCCGGCGCCGACGCCGACCAGCTCGGACCCCTGGAAGCTGAATCCGGCCGTGATGAGGACCGCCCAGAAGCCGACAAACTTGCCCGTCGCGCCGCTAACCATGTACTCGCCAAAGGCACCCGGGTACACCCAGTACTTGAAGCCGATGTAGCCCTGGTCTCCCACGCCCGCGTTGATGCACATGGAGAAGATGATGAAGCCAACGATGGTGATGACCTTGATGCTGGAGAACCACATCTCGAGCTCGCCGAACCACCGGATCGGAAGGAAGTTGACTGCCGTGAAAGTGAGCCAGAAGACGCTAATCCAGATGCCAATGCTGAGGCTCTCGTTCCAGTACTGGATGATGAGACCAGCAGCCGTCAGTTCAAGGGCATACGTTATAGTCCAGCTGAACCAGTAGATCCAGCCCATGGCGAAGCCGAGCGTAGGSTCGACGAATCGCGAGGCGTAGACAGTAAAGGSACCAGCAACGGGCATGTACGCGGCCATCTCGCCGAGGCCCGTCATGACGGAGTAAACGACGACCCCGACAAAGATGAATGCAATCAAGAGCGAAACGGGGCCGGCTTTGGAGAGGGCGCCACCAGTTCCGAGGAAGAGGCCGGTTCCTATGGTGCCGCCGATGGCGATGAACTGCAGATGGCGGCTCTGGAGGGCCCGGTTGAGGCCCGTCTGGCCCGTCTCGACATCATGGGCGGGCTTCTCGGTGCCGACCTGGTCGTTGCTGGCTAGAGAGGGCTTTTCGTCGGCCATGGCTGCTTCGGTTACGGGTTCTGTTCCTGCTCAATCGATGTCGTTTGGGCGTCGAGAGGGAGAGTCGCCGGGGACTAGGTCTACCTGACGAGGAGCGAAGAGGCGGCGACGAAGACTTGGAGCAACAACCTGCAACGATGAGGAAGAGAGGACGGGCCACGATCACACTCGCAAAGGAGCATGGGAAGCTCCACGGGCCATCGGTCCTTTATGAGCCCATGGCTCCATGAGCTCTCCAGCCATCATTCGGGGTCCATCGCCCCATACCAAGGAGTAAAATTTCTCTCAGCGGCAGCGTCAATGAAACGTAGCTCCACATGGACGCGGACTGACAAGGCCCGTTTAGCTCTCTCCCGCAGGTTCCCTGCTCGCCCAACTTGCCTCCCCCGAGCCGGCTCCGGGTCTGTGTCTGCAGCCTGCCGGCCCGCGCGGGTGCCACGCCGCTGCGGAAAACGGCGGGCTAGAAGAACGCACAGAAGCGTCCTCCACTTCTAGCGCGCTACGCGGCCGCCACACTGTCGACTTTTCTCGGAAGATATCTGCCGCAGAGTCGGCGAATCCGATCCGCCAAAGGCGGGTTTGCCGTGGCGCTGGTCATGCAATAGGCCCAGAAGGGGAAATTTTCACCTTGAGCCGCTCGAGCTGATGCGGTCCCGCTGGTTGCCGCCCGTGTGAGCTGCATGTCGCCCTGGACGAGGGGCTTCAGGGCATACGGTGGCGCGGCGCGGCGAGTCATACGACCCATGGTGATGCTTGCTGATGCTCGCTGATGCTATCTGATGCTCTGCGGATGGCCCGACCTCGACGCAGCAGCATAGACGAGATGGGCTCACCAGCCAACAGGAGGCGCCAGCGACGTGGACGCGCCTAGCGCTTCGCTGTCCCCGGCAGAGCGCTTGATCGACAGCCGCAGCGCATTCGATTTGCGTGCGGGCCCACCCTGCGCCACCGTCCAGGTAGAGAGGCAAGGCCTCTGCACACCCCAAACCTCGAAGCCGATATGCGCCGCAATTCGACACGAGCACCAGCGAATGCCCGTCTTTTCCAATAGCCTGTACGTCGCCTCCGACAACCCAAGCCAGAAGCCGCGTCGAGAGAAATAACCCCCAACCGTTCCCAAACATGTTTGATCAAGCCCGCGGCCTAATCGGAGCGGCCACCTCAACCGCTCAAGTACGAGCTGCTCTCACAGCGCTCCATGTCCGAGAAAACGATCTGGTGCTCGAATTAAATGCGATGCTGGCCTCCAAGAAGGATTTCGACCGCGACCTCGATCGCTTGGATAGCCTATGCCGAAGCTTCAGCGCACGGGTCCCCAGTCTCAGAAACCATCCGTTAGCGGAAGAGGCAGACACAGCCAACCGGCTCTCTGGCCGTGTCCGCGAACTCGATATCGAGAAAAGGAGAGTCGAGGACACGCTACAGGTGGTGGAGCAAGTCGCCGAGCTGAAGGCGTGTGTGGCTGGTGTCGTAGGTGCCATGGGAGCACCTCAGGACTGGGAGACTGCTGCTGGTTACCTGTCGCGCGCTTCCAGGGTCCCTGAAGAAGTTGCGCGTGGAGGCTTCGCCGCGGTGGTGGTACCTACCATTGAGGCACCCGACGCGCCATGGATCACCCTCGAGACTGCAAGGGACAGCCTGTGTGCGCTTTTTTTACGAGAGTTCAATACGGCAGTGAAAGAAGGAGACGGTGCCAGAGTGACAAGAGTCTTCAAACTCTTCCCCCTCATCGACAGGGGTGATGTCGGCCTCGATGCTTATGGGCGATATATCTGCCAAGGCGTGGCAGATGCAGCGAGGGCAACTTTCAAGAAGGGCCATCATGTTCGGCAAGACGGCTTCTTCTATGCCAATGCTCTAAGAAAGCTCTTTGAACACATTGSGCAGATCGTCGAAAGCCATCGTGGGCTTGTAGAGCGACATTACGGCACGGGCCGAATGGTCAAAGTTATCGAAAGGTTGCAGGTCGAGGCTGATGTCCAAGGAGGCATCATCCTAGATGCGTGGAGTGATGAGAGGGCGGTGGACAGAAAACTAACCGGTGTCAAGAGCTACCCTTTCTCATTCTTGGTGCAGAGCATGGTTTCGCACCAGAAGGGAGTCACTGGCGCATTGAGGGTTCGTTCGCCCGCCTTTGGCGGAGGTGTGAGCAATCAATCTAGCAGCGACAACGAAGTCGTCGATACGAAAGAAAGCGATGAGCTACTCAACGAGATGACCTTGATGCTGGGGCATTGGTCACTCTACTCTCGGTTCATTACGAGTACATGCAGAGTCAGCATTCGACACCTCCTCTCAGCTAGTATCAAACTAATCTGGGATTTAGCAGGATGCGAATTCGTCGGGCGATGCCACCTTGACCCTTCCTGAAGTCCTCGTAAGGTCGAACCTTAACCGGAAGGTCTCAGAGAAGCTCAGTGCGCCGTATACGCTCATTACCACCTTCTTCTTCCGTCGGTCAGTCGAAAAGGCATTCCAAATCGATGTAGCTCCAAGCGGCCTGTCTTTGACGAAACCAATTCATGACAACCCGCTGCTCACTATCCAGGCGATCGACGACATCATGTACATCGTGGATAACGTGGTGCAAAAGGTAATATCCACGTCGTCCAGAGGTGTCCTCACCTCAGTCATTCCTACCATTGGGCGGATTCTCGAGTCAGATGTCATTGGTATACTCCGAAGACGAATGCAGGACGAATCCTACCCCAAGCCATCGGTTCAGGGAGGTTTTCCGCCTGAAGACAAAATCGTCAATTTCATCGTCTTGATGAACAGTCTTGATACGTCGAAAGAGTACCTGGGCAGGATTCTTCGCACCCGGTTCGGCGTATCGGAAAGACAAGCGGACGACACAAGACAACACCATCTATCATTGAAAGATACGTTTCCTTTTGATCATGACGTTGAGCTCGTTCTAAGTGCTATCGATGTCATGAACAACGCATTTTCCTCCAAAGCGACAGAGCTACTCGACCATGGCCTTCGAGCCCTTTTAGATGAGGTTGTAAGGCCTCGAGTACGGCTGATTCTTACAAGCTCCTTCCAAGGTGTGGACTACAATTCATCCGAAGACGAACTCGCGGAGAGGACCCAGCAGAGCGAAGACGACGAGGTGCTCCAGCACGTGGCCAGCCGATTCGAATATGGCTGGAACGCTTTAGTGGAACCACTATCACGAATCATGACCCCTAGGACCTATGCTACGCTATTGAGCTTGACGGCAAGATATCTGGCGACGCTGCTAGAAAGGCGAGTGTGGAGCTATTCGGGTCGCGTTGATGCTCTGGGCGCCATCAGGATGGAGCGAGATTTCTCTGGCATCGCCAGCATTGTGTCAAACAGAGACTACAATGTTCGGGGGCCGTTTACCAGGATCAAGCAGATTCTTATGATTGCGAACATTGATGAGGAAGAGTGGGAAGAAGCTACGGCAGAAGGCTCTGAATACCATGCAGAGTGGGTGCTGGCTGAGGATGAGAGGAGCAAAGCACGAAACTTGGTGAGATCTGGATGGGGCGATCAACAACGCCTCGAGAGCCCGAAGGCCAAGCTATACGCGAGGAACCTCAATGAGGCTACGTCGTGCTGCCACACAAGACCACTGGGTATGAACCTGGGTGATCAAACCCCTCTCGTTTACACAACAGGTAGGGAGCTAGCACCCGCCCACAACGTATTATTCGCTCGCTATGTGCAGCTGTCACATTCATCTTCCAAGCGCGAGCAGAGATGCTCTCCGAGACTCATCTGGCCTCTTGGTTGCCTTTTTTTGCTGGGCGGTGTCCTTGTGTTCCTGACGAGGCGTTTGGCTGACCGCTCGTCCGATTCACAGCTGTCCCTCGTGACCAGTCAGCTGTTCGTCGCAACACAATAGCATCAATGAATCAGAAATGTACAAACGCTGTCAAAGTTGAACCGTCAGGTGATTGTGCTTCTGCCTGGTGGTTCGCCTGCGACGTGATCGGAGCAAAACGTGTTCCTTCCTCGCCAGACCAGCCCAGCTCTCTCCTGCCACAAACTCGACTGCCTGCCTGCCCGAGCCTCTCTCTCTTCCCTGCCCTACCACGCACAACCACTCCTTGTGCGAGCTGGCATGGACTCCCGCGCAGAAGATGAACAGCAAATTCTCGACGAGTGGCCAAAGATGCCCGACGGCAACGACTGGGACGGATCCAGCCTCCTGACCTTGTTTGACTGCGGCAAAAGCCCCTTTCAGGGTGCTTGGGATGTTCAGAGCCTCATCTGCGAGGTCGAGCAGAGCCTCAACAGCAGGGTCGTCGACATCCCGGCCGTGTCCTCTGGTGCGAATCACTACGTACGTTGGACCTCTTGATGCGCCGTGCCAGATGTGATAACTAACGTCTGTATCTGTATCGACGCTACAGGGCCTTCATTTCAAGCTTGCCAACAGACCCGACATCGTAGCCCGCCTGTCGCGCGGCGACGTCAACACCCCCGGCTTCCGTGGCTCGACTCTCGAGAAGAAGCAGCTCTGGCACGGCCACTTCGAGCTGGCGACATACGAAGCCCTGCAGCCGCTGGCGGGCGCCTTTAGCCGTCGACCACTGTACCATCGAGACCCGGTGCAGCCAGGAGGAGGTTATGTACTCACACAGCCGCAGGGAATTACTGGCCGTCGCCTTTTTCTCTTTGAGAAAGCCGAAGGCGAGCGGTACGACTATGTTCGCTGGCGTGCTCTGAGCGCAGAGCAAAAGGTGAGATGGAACACGTTACCCTCCCTCGCATATTCAGTTGAGATGCTGACAGAGAGGTTCCCCAGTCATGTTTGTTGGTGCGATCGGCGCGTGCTGCGGCGACGCTCTTCAAGTTCCCCCTGCCAGCTGAATTTGTTTCGACATGGCTGCTGGACCGCATCTTTGGGTCAGAGCTGGATCTCTTCCCACTGGCGATACAGCCTACCCGCGAATTCTGCATGGCCCTGATGGCCGCGAGGATTGAATGCGCCTTCCGACGATGCCATCGACACTTTGCGTCTCGCCTCGATTACAACTCTGCCAGTGCTCTCCTTTCTGCCGCCCGAGATTCGCTCCTGCGACTCGTGCCTCGAGTGCTCCCCCGAACGCGCAAGGGTCTGGACGAGGCCACGTTGTACCACTTCGTGCTGGACCACGGAGACTTTGGTATCCATAACATGACGGTTGCAAAGGACGCCCAAGACAACCCTTATATCTCGTCGGTGTACGACTGGGAAGCGGGAACCATCGTTCCAGCTCTATTCTCGGAGCCGAAGATGGTGGTGACGGCCGACTTGGTTGTCGACGAGGATGGGGAGCCGTCAGTTAGTCGATGGGGCGACGGCGACAGCATGCAAAAGATGGCCGAATATGTGGCGTGGTCGAGAGAGTACTACAAGGTGAGTTTGGGTCTCCACATGTGGTTTTTGCTGAGCTGAAAGCTGACTTGGGTCGGTAGGCCCTTTTTGCAGAAGCTCCCGAGTACAGGCTCGCCATCAAAGCCGGCCGAGATGTACGTCACATCTGGTTTGCTCTGCGCGATTGCGAGAACGAGGATGAGGCAAAGCATCTTGCCCAACTCGGAGCTTGGGCCGACGCCAAACTTGCAGAGTTGGATGCAATGGATCGCCGTGGGCCTTGGGTGAGCCCTGAGCAGTGCGTGGTCAATTAAGGACATAGAAAGGTCAAGGCGACATGTGAAGCAGTATGGCGAATTTCTATCTAGGATGTTTTTGAAGGTTGCGGAGCTGGCAGGGATATAAAGTTGTCCTACGGCAGTGGGAGATGATGGAGTTGGAACGAGAATGGCTTTACAGGTTCTCTTTGTCTTTTATAAGCACAGGCGGATGCCATAATTTTATCCACCGAGTTTTGCCCTGCCCGCGGCCCGATGGTGTCGCGGCCACGGCGGCAGGCAGGGGATGCTTGTCTGGGCGTCATGCGCCAAGGCAGCTGGGCAGTGGCGGAGCAGCAACTATCGGTGTTGGCACGGCGAGCCAATATGACAGCGCATGGTTAGGATGATGTATACTCCTCAAGTCTCTTTCAATCGTTTTTCAATGCCAACGCGTTGCAGTCGTGTGCTCAGTTACTCGGCATTCGCGATGGTCGTCTAGGGTAGGTCAATGATAGCCGCGGGGCATCGTGGCGCGGAGGTGGCTCCGTCGGTAGTGAGCAGCGTGATCGCAGATGTGCAGATGGCTTGATCCTAGCTCGCCCAACCGGGTAGGCTGCATCGTGCCAGTGGACCGGAATCCATCCTTCTGTCTGCCGCACATGCTTGCCCGAACATGGAGCATGAGACGACATTCTGCCAACCTCGCGCCGCCAAGGCGCCGAGCATTGGGCAGCCAATTTGCGTCTAGCGTGGACGGTGGAACGAGCCCCTCCCGCCGACGATATTGAGTTATTGACACCCGACGGCACGGGGGCCCCCTGCGCAGCTAGGCGCCGCGATTCGCCGGCCCAGCGAACCGATCGCGCCGGGTCTCCAGTGGTTTTACTTGCCGACGGGCGATCTGCAGCCGGCCAAGCCCCCGTAGCTGGCGCCATGACCTCATCAACATGGCTAGGCCGCGTTGGCATGGAGCCAAGCAAACATGATTTGACGAGACCTTGTTCCATTTCGTTTTCTCTGACAGGTGCTCCCGCTGCTTGTACCTGCCGCGTGTGCTGTCTCTGCCCCCCCTTGGCATTTCAGCGCTGCCGTCGTCCACCTCGTCTTCCCTCCATCCTGGCCTCCCTTGACCTCGGTTGCCAGCGTCAACATCGCGCATTGCGCACCGCACCGCACCGCACCGCATTCGGCCGGCACATCCTCCGAATCACCACCACCGTGCGCGCCCGCAATCACCGCCGCGATGGGCGAGGCAGACACCTACGCCGCCTCCGGCCAGCAGGAGCGCGGACCGCCGCAGCAGTACGGCCAGCAGCAGCAGTGGCAGCAACAGCAGTSGCAGCAGCCGCAGCAGCAGCAGGGCTACTACAACGGGGGCAACCAGGGATGGAATAACCAGGGCTACAACCAGAATGGATACCAGCAGCCGCAACAGCAGCAACAGCAGCCGCAACATGACCCCTACCAGCAGCCGACGTACGGCGCGCCGCCCCCGTACAGCGTCAACCCGCCCAAGGGCAACGAGCAGTACGGCTTCGACCAGGCGTTCAAGATCGAGAAGCCCAAGTACAATGACTGGTGGGCGGGTATACTGGTATGTTGCACTCGCCTTGCCTCCCATCATCACGATACGCCGACAGACGAGATGTTCTGTCACTAGGCATCAGTCGCTAACCGCCAGCGCAGCTCATCCTCGTCTTCGCCGGCTACGTCGCCGTCTCCGGCTTGACCATCCACGGCTACGTGACCGGCTCCAAGGGCAAGGGCATCTACGGTGGCAAAAATAACTTCTCCCTCGACAGCAACACCATCATCCTCTTTGCCTTCGTCCTCGTCGTCGCGTTCGTCTTCTCGTGGTCCTACGTCTGGATGGCACGCGCGTTCCCGAAGCAGTTCATCTGGGTCACGGGCATCCTCAACATTTGCTGGGCGCTCGGAACCGCCATCTTCTACCTTTACAAGAAGTACTGGTCCGCCGGCATCGTCTTCCTCGTCTTTGCCCTCTTCACTGCGTTTGCCTTTTGGACGTGGATACCCAGGATCCCCTTTTCTGCCCTCATGCTCAAGACGACCATCAACGTGAGCAAGAAGTATGGCCACGTCTACCTCGTCAGCTTGATCGGCGGCCTGATCGCCACTGCTCTGGCCGCCTGGTTCTCCGTCACCATGACCGCCATCTACGTGACGTACGAGCCGTCCAAGAACAACCCCAAGTGCGGCGCCAATGGAACCGGCTGCAGCCAGGCCACGGTCATTGGCCTCATGGTCTTCATCACGTTTGCCATGTACTGGGTCCCCGAGTGGCTCAAGAACACCATCCACACCATCATCGCGGGCGTGTACGGGTCATGGTACTTTTGCGTACACAACTTCCCCAAGGGCGCGACTCGCGGCGCCGCCAAGCGCGCGCTGACGTACAGCTTCGGGTCCATCAGCTTCGGCAGTCTGCTCGTTGCCATTGTCCAGTGCCTCCGACAGCTGTACTCGGTTGCGCGGAACCMGGCGGGCGACGAAGGTGGCGTCGGCGGCATGGTGGGCTATGTGATCTTCTGCATCCTGGGCTGCCTGTTGAGCCTGCTCGAGTGGGCGCTCGAGTTCCTGAACCGATATGCCTTTTGCCACATTGCGCTGTACGGCAAGGCTTATATCCCGGCCGCCAAGGACACCTGGAACATGATCAAGGACCGCGGCATCGACGCGCTTGTCAACGTGAGTTTCCCCCATTGCAGCTCGTCTTCGACACTCTCTGACCATCTGTCTAGGAATGCCTCATCGGACCCGTGCTCTCGTTTGGCGCCATGTTCATCGGCTTCGCCTGCGCGCTGCTTGCGTATCTGTACCTGCTCTTCACTAACCCGGCCTACAACTCGACCGGCTCGTTTACGGCCGTCATCATGGCCTTTGCGTTCCTCATGGGCTTCCAGATCGCCCACATCTTCACGACGCCTCTGTCGAGCGGCATCGACACCATCTTCGTCGCCTCGGGTTGGGACCCGCAGGTGATGATCAACGACCACCCGGAGCTGTTCCAGGAGATGGTCCGCGTGTACCCCCAGGTGCAGCAGGCTATCCAGGTTCGCTGATGGAGTTGTGGCGCCACTGGAGAGTAGCGGCCGGAGCGGGGTTTGAATAATGATACCACTGGTGTGACAACATGGTCGAGACGGCGAGGGGAGTGGGAATGGGGGTGTTTGCAGACATTGACGTTCCAGGATGATGTTGCCTGCCGTTTGTGCACTGACTTGTAATAGTGCTCTAGAGCAGATTAATCGCTTTATTGTTATGTATCATTGACACTTGTTTATTGCCACTATCGCATTCTCTGTATCTGTATATGAACTTATGAACGGTCGGCATCAAACCTCCAGGCGTATGTACGGAGAATCAGGCGAGACATCTACTGCCATCTGCACGAACTAGTATCACCCACCTCACTTCTCCGTCGCACTCGTCGCCAGGGCGCCCTCCACAGCACCAGCGCCATCCCCGTCCCTCACCTGCACGACTCTCCACGCCTTGGCGGGCGCCTGCACGGCGGCCCACAGGTCCGTCGGGAGGAACTCGCCGACCTCTGCGCGGAAGGACTCGCGCGCGGCGCGGTCGGCCTCGAGGAGCCTGTCGGGGGCCTCCTGGGCCTTGCGCCAGTGGGCCTCGACCTGGCGGTCGACGGCGCGGCGGCGCTCGGCCTCGAGGACCATGCTGCCGTAGGCGCTGGCGTAGCCCTCGTAGAAGTCGCGCATGTCCTTCATCTCGCGGAGCTTGGCGAAGACGACGTCCTTCTCGAGGTCCCAGCGGGCGCGGAAATCGCCCTCGGCGGCCATGTAGTCGGCGAGGCGGTCGCCGACGTCTTCGAGGGCGGCGACGGTGGCGAGGACGCGGTCGTAGGCGGCGGCGGCGTCGCACGCGTGGTCCTGCAGCGCGGCATGCTCGGCCTCCATGGCGGCGAGGCGCTCGTGGATCTCGCTCACGACGTCGTCGACCTCGTCGGCGTCCTGGGTGACGACCTTGAGCATCTCGGCGCGGTCCTGGGCCGTCTTGGGCTCGAGGTCGGACATGTGGGATTCCTGCTCCGCGATGAGGCCCGAGATGGAGACGCCGTCGCTGCCCTCCTGCGACTGGGTGACCTCGGCGGCGCGGCGGCGGGCGACGGCGACGGCGCCCTCGGTCGTGCGGATGGCGGTGACGCACAAGTCGAAGTGCTTGGTTAGCGAGGTCAGCAGCTGGGCCATGGCCGACGAGTGGTCGTCCATGCTCAGCAGCAGGTCAATCATGGGGGTTCGGGTCGCGGCGCTGTTGTCGAGGTCGTCGGGCGTCGTGGTCGTGGTCGTGGTCGTGATCGAAGCCGTGGTCGAAGTCGCGGTCGTGGTCGCGGCCGGCGCCGAATCGTTCATAATCTTCTTGAGACTGCGGATATCCGTCTCGAAGCGCAGCAAGTCGCCGTCAAACGACTGCTGGATGCCCTGGAACGCGGCTGTCAGCTTGCGCCTCAAGCAGAGTGCGGGCCGGCTCTCTAGGCGCGAGATACCTGGAGCTCCTGGATTCTCTTCTTCATGGCGTCGCGCATGCCATGCACGCTGTTCTCGTCCACAAAGTCCAGCAGGTTGCGCCTATCCACACCCGCCGGCTGCAGCGCGCCCTGCACATCGGTGCCGCGCAACATCTTCATGGTGGCGCCGAGCTGCGCGTCCACCTCGTCCATGGCCCGGATGAGCGTCTTGAAGTCGCGCTTGCCCCATTCGTAGGTGGCGTGGAGGGCGCGGCGCACGCGCGCCAGGATCGCGATCTGGTCGGCGACGGAGCTGCGGATGAAGCCGGTCTGCGCGGCGAGCAGCGCGCTCTCCTCGTGGGCGGCGCGGGCGGCGGTGACGAGCTCGTTGGCGCGCAGAACGAGGTTCATGGACGACAGCGAGCGCTTCGAGACGAGGAGGTGGTTCACGAGGGTGTCGATGGAGATGGCGGGGTCCGCCGGGTGGTCGTCGGAGCGGCGCAGCGAGGCCGACGACGAGCCCGGGCTGCGGCGGGACGACGACGTCGCCGGGGAGGCAGCCATTGTTCTGTCGAGGGCGGCGCCGCGTGTGKGTGGTGGTGGTGTGGGTGTGAAAGTTGCAGAGCCGGCGACCGCGGCTGGCGCTACATGATGAAGACACGTCGGGCAGCGGGCGGACAGGTAGTGGGCTGGTGGTGATGCGCACCGCGGATGGGTGCGAGACGGAGGAGGGTTGCGAGGTTGTGAAGCCGCCGATAAGATTCCACCAGGAAGCTCCGATAAGGCCGCCGAGCTTCGCGTCATCCCGCGTTGCGCGCACGTGGCGGGTCAGGTGACACAGGCGACAGTGCCCATCCGCGGCATCGGAGGACACGGAGATCGGAGATGGCAGAAACTGCCTATAATACTCTATCAGACATTCTTTCCGCATTACTGGATCCTGCGATCCGGGACCAGCCAAGGCCCAGCCCGGCTGAGGAGTATCTGATCTGTTCTAGCTCTCCTTCCCGGATCGTCAACAGCAGCCCCTGAATCGGCGCACGACAGTGAAAGACGTTGGATCGCATCGCGAGCTGACGATTTGAGGAATGAGCCCGCCGGAAACGCGCGCTTCTGTGGCGTACCACGGGCTCTCAACGATGGCGGACTCCGGCGTCGGAGGCGTTGTCCATTGATCGCTCTCATCCCCCGGATCCCCCCGGGGGCGTCCCCTGCCACGGCGTAGTCACTTCTGCCGTCGCTATGCCCTGACTGGTCGTTGGCAGAACATCGATGTGCCCAATGCCCTCGTGTGCCAGGACCCGATCAACGAGCGGAATGTCAACGCTGAGCACGGCTCCCAGCGTCGTGACCAGCCGCTCGTCAACGCAGCCGTCCAGCTGCGTCACCGGATCCCGCATCAGCCACTGCCCCAGCCGTCGGGGCAGCGCGGCCGCGAAGCAGATTTCCTGGGCGCTGCTGTCGCGCGGCACGTACACCCTGAGTCCGCCCGGCTCGTCCGCCAGATGCACCGTGGCCTCGACAATCATCTGCGAGGCGACGACCTTGCCGTCCTGCGTGATGCTCGGAACGGACGAGATGCCGCTTGTCTCGATGACCTGCGTGGCCCGCAGCATCTCGTACAGCCCAGCACCACCTCGTTTGTATCTCGGGCTGCTGAATGCTGCCGCGATGCTGTCGCGGATGTATGTTAGACGTGTTCTTCAACCCGGAATGGGGTAATACTTGCCGCGTCAAAGCGTGCGCCTTGTATTTGAGGTCGCGATTCACCGAGGATATCGGAGCCTCGGCGCACCCAGACAGAAACGTCATGTCCGTGACACACGCCGACAGATACCGCTGTGTCAGGCCCAGCCAGCCCAGCAGCGGCTTCAAACGCGCGACTTCCTCCACCGTAAAGTCCAGCAGCCGCACATAGCCAGCGAACTGCCCCCCCAGGACGTTTCTATCGACGATGGCGAAGTCCGTCTCTGCGGACACGAGCACCGTGCTGCCGTCGGGGTACCGCACGGGAAACACCTTGCTCTTGAGCAACGGAGTCGGACTCGGTCGAGGTCTCGTCGTCTCGAGGAACGAACTGAGAAGCCACAATGCGATCTTAAGTTCAGCGAACGGCGGGTCGCGGCATTCCATCTGCAGCAGCCTGCTGTATACCATCTCCATTGTCAACAAGCCCACGCCCAGCGTTCGGACAAAAAAGTCCTTGAGTGGTGCGTAGTGGACGTCCACTGCTGGTTTGCCTGGGAACGCGATGGGGTTGGACCACAAACACTGGGACAGCGTCAGCCACGTCGGCTGGCCGTTTGAAGCGACCAAGATCAACGGCTCGTTGTCGAAAAGGCGCCTAAGAGAAGCAATAGTAAGCAAGCCCCTCGGTTCGAATCACATGCCTCGGTAAACTTGAGAACATACCTGAGCTCCAGCCTCGTCTCCAAGGTTATTAGCCCATTTAGACAGTCGTATACCCTCGCCACGCGTCCCAGATCCCTGCACCCGTTATCCCGCAGGGTGGACAGCTCTAGTATTAAATCCTGGACGCCCACGCAGGGAACGCCCACGGTCTGACGAAAGAACGACGATAGTGTTTCCTGCTCGGTCGCGCTGAGTTGACAGACGCGCTCGTACAAATACTGCAGCGGGAACTTGGTCGTCATGTATAATGGTGCGCCCCATAGGCACTGCTTTGAGTCTATCCAGCGGGAGGGGGCGTCGAATGCTGCTGGGATCACGATGCCTTGGATGTCTTGAATGTAAGATCTAATTCGTTAGCTCTCCAAGACATATGTAGAATCACTCGGCTGCTGGTGTCCTACCGACAAATGCCCCTCAACGAATTTGGTTCCATCGAGTCAGCGCATCTCCTCTCCAGCTCGCAGTATAAGCGCATGACGTCGCGACACCTCCGTATGGCTAAGCCAGCAGGGTTCGCCAGCTGCACATAACTCAAGATGTCCAATAGAAACCCCACGTCGTTGTTTCTCAGAACGCCCAGGTGGGTGTATAAAAACGACCACTTGTTCGCCAACTCTTCCGCCGAGGGCCGGCCCCCCAGGTCGACAAAGGGAAAGGCCTCGTGCGGCTCCATGAACTGTAGGCAGCGGCGCCCCAGGTCCTCTAGAGGTAGGTATGTCTCCCACAGGGGGTGCGGCAATCCAGATAGACAGGGTACGGGGACCTGTTTGACTTGGCCGAGCAGTGCGGCGTTGGTAATCACAAGGTCACCTTCAGCCCTCCAGAGCTGCTCTAACACGTCCAGAAGGATCCGCTGTCGGTGTTTTGCGATGTAGGAGAAGGAGTCTGAGATGGCATCGCCTGCACGAGAGACCAGCCTGACTCGTTCTCGAATGCCAAGGAAATAAACGAGCCATCTCCTCCATGTAGGATGCAAAGGTCCTGGCTGCTCAGGTTCAATTCCCAAAATATCAGGATGTAAGAACGATGCCGGGAATCCAGGTGCGTCGTCGGAGCCATCTTCAGATTCCGTACTCCGAAACAGTTCCTCTGGGCTGTACTGTGATATCCCTGGCAAATAGACGTCTTCCGCCTGAGGCCATACTGGTTTGAGACTTTGGTCGAGTACGATGACGTGCTTCAAGTCTTCGTCGGCTTGTCGATATCTATGTGTCATATACAGAAATCGCAACTCGTCCCTGCATTCGGAAACTGTAATCTGACCCGGTGGCTTGTTCTTGGTTAGTATCCAACTTCGAACGTCGCTGATAGGTGTCTCCTGGACCCCAAGGTATTGAAGCAACAGGCGACGCTCAGGGCTACTCGCTGCCGCATTGTCAACTATCCGTCCGTCAAAGGCCCCAGGAATGTAAATGTCCTGCGTAGTTGGCCAATAGATCGGTCCAGATGCCGCGGAGCACCATGAGCCATTTCGGAGGGGGAWAAGGTCCAGCTGTGCGACAAGCGCCAAGTGATTTTCGTCTCCCTGACTAAGGTTTCGTAAAAGCAGACTTGCAGCCCGTGAGCGCCAGTCTCGACTTGTCAAATTCGATTTCATCTTAGAGTTCGGGTTTTCCAGATCGGTTTGGACCAGAGTCAAGATCTCTCCGATATCAGTCGATCGTAACCCGTAGCCCTGCAAGATGGCCAAGTCTTGTTCACCATAGTTGCGGGATAAGTATGGGTCGAGAGCTGCATCGCCAAACAGCGGAGTCCCGTCTTGATCCAATTCCTCAGGCGTACATAGCCGTACTTGTTGTACTAAACGTAGTTCATCGTTGTGAAATGGTCGCAACACGGGGGCCTGCCTTAAACGGTCCTTGATTCTTTCTGCCAAGCCGGAAAGCGGGTGATCCGTTGACTCGCCAGGCAGTGGTAGGAATCTAGGCCAACTATAACAGAGTTTCGGGTGCTGGCAGAGCGACTGAATGCTCTCAATGACTGCAGTGGCAATTCCGTCAAGAAGACTTTGATATATCGTAGTCGCTTCTGTGATGAGGTCACATTGTATCAAAAACTGAGGACAGTCATCTAAATCTCCCCCTGTATAAACTGCAACATACCTTGAATCCAAACTTTCCCAGCGGATAGAAAGAGTATAATTCTTGAGGTTCCATAACAGGACTAGATTTGCCATCGATAGGGAAGGCAAGCACAACCTCGAGAGATCCATCCTTAACGCCACCGCTCCAAGAATTCTCCTCGTTTTGATCACCGAGTGCATCTTGTATTCGGCTTCTCGTGATAAGGTAATGGGACTCGTGTGTCAGCGTTCCATCTGCACTTCCAAAGAGAGCAGACACCGTGACGACATCGTCAGCACACCTGCGGAGTTGGAAGTTGTTCGCCGTCACCGTCTCGCCGTCTTCATTACGAACCGTAATTTTCATCCGGCGTAGCTGCCGCAGGAACAAGAGGTGGTTTGGCTGTAGCTCTTGAATCTGCTTCACGAGGTCCGCCCAGGCCTCTGTGGCTGAAGAAGCAGCTTCCCGCCGCTGGAGGTGAAGCGTGATTCTCGTCTTGTTACCAGGGTGCCTATCGCCTGGCTCATGCCAAATGGGGATGAGCACGTGGGCGGTTGGTTGCCCGAAATAGAATGAAAAGTCGCCCGACTGCAGAGACACCTTCCACGCATCCCGGAAGGCTGGCTCCCAGCGAATGCTCCCTTCCGGCAACGCTTGGCCATCCTGGTCCCCTCGTCTGCCGCAAAGAGGGAGGATGTCGCGCTCCAGGAGTCTGTCAGAGTTGTATTCGATGATAACTCGTCCAGGACGAGCGTCGATATCGATGGAAGGTCCCTCCGCTGCTGTCCGAGTACTTGTGTATGTCCTGCCGTCCGCGTACCGCAGGAGCTGCTCGATGAATGGGCCTGCGGTGTCGTCCACGGAGTTTA
This sequence comes from Tolypocladium ophioglossoides CBS 100239, assembly GCA_001189435.1. NCBI lineage: Eukaryota > Fungi > Ascomycota > Sordariomycetes > Hypocreales > Ophiocordycipitaceae > Tolypocladium > Tolypocladium ophioglossoides. Next base: position 134,044 of record LFRF01000044.1, on the reverse strand, counting down.
ATCGGTTTGCATGTGCTTGGCCCAGGAGGCGATACTGACCCGCGATTCGCTCAACCACGTTCCTCACGTATGCTCGGTCGGACATGTCGGTTCTTCATGCCGCGCCAAACTCGTCCAGACACCAGCATGTCACTGGGGCAGCCAGGGTAAGATATTGTTGGGCTCTTCGGGCTGCAAGGCGTGAATACGAGTTGAGGTCAAAAAGTAACCTTGAAACCACAGGAGGGCAGATGTCAACAGCGAAGGAGATGAAGGAGAAATCCTGGCCATGACAAGTTGCCAACCCGGGCACTAATAAATCTCATTCGCAGTTCGCTAGGTGAATCCGCGTCAGGATGTCCCCGGAACGACCGTTTGAATGTGATCTGACTTGCATCACCACGCCGCCAACACTAAGCGACCTCCCGACGTCATTCTCGTTTAATATTGGCACCCGTCTGTCTCGACGTACTATATCCTTGCCGACCCTAGTCCTCGGTCTTGTTGGGGGTTGGAGGGGATCCAGCAATCCTGTTGGGGGCGCATCGGGATAGGCCGTAGCCTATCCCGGGCGGCGCTATCTATACTTTCAAGCCGTAACTGTCGGGATACCTTGCACCTCCTCGACGGTCCCCTCCCTAGGCTTCGTTGACGGGACACGGGTACGGAGTACCCTTGTCTCTAATACTGCTACGGACCCGCGGCTCTAATATTGCCGCGGACCCACGGCACTTCGGCCCTGCTCGGCTCGACGCGGTCAGTGTAACCGAGGCCCGGTTCAGAGAAATGTTGGACGGCGATAAAATCGAAATTAGCTCTTGCCCTTTTTTAGCCACCCAAAATTGCCCTTTAAGGCAGGACTGGGCAGGGTCGCGATTTATGCAAGCGTCTCAATGTACCCTTGGCATCTATGCCTCTTGGGATCACATTTGTGGATCGCGGTTGCTGTAACCGGGCCGGATTCATTACCGCGAGGCCTGTGCCTCTTCAAATCTGTTGTTGCTAACCACAGCGCAGTTACAGGCGCGTTGTGTCCAGCCAGTCTGTTGTTTATATGTGATTTTGCTGGCCCTGACGGGACCCGTGTAATAGAGGWTATCTCTGAGACTGATAGTGCATAGGGCGGCGGCTACGGACGGCCCAGATCGTTAGGTTCGCCTCGTTGGCTGCGAAATTGGCTGTGGAAGGGGGAATCGCGGTCTCGAAGATATCCCTGCTATAGCGGCGTCAGCGGCGTCAACAACACTAAAGGATTAGCTTCCTGACGGCTCTTTCGGCCTCACTTACCAGCGTTGCGGCGCTATTAGAGACGCGAAATGCTATTAACTATAAGATAGCCCGGCGGCCCATGCTAAGCGAAGATCGTGATGTCTTTAATGCTAGCGGACTAGCGGCTGCTTAAGGCCGGGCTGACGATCTTCTTGCCGGACCGGCGGCATAGTTCTTTACGATATTTCGTATATATCCGGATACCTTCTAAAAGCTATACCTTTGCCTGAGGCAAAATACTAAGCTAGAGGGTTTACAATACTAATCGCTAGAGATGAAGGTAATAATCTTCCTCTTGCTCTACGCGTAAGATAAAACGTAGAGGGTTATAGTTTCGCAGGGCAAGACAAACAACCCGCGGAAGCAGACTACGTAAGCAGCCGTATAAAAAGGGGCTCCCCCTCCTGCTTAGCTAGAAAAATGGCACGCTGCTTCTTCTTTTTTTCTCTTTCGCTAGTAGCTACGGCAGCCCATGCCCTCGCGGGCACGGCAGCTAGCT
>LFRF01000044.1:100445-131991 GCA_001189435.1 Tolypocladium ophioglossoides CBS 100239 | reverse complement strand
AGATGGTCTACAGTGAGTAAAACCCCCATCAATCGTGTGGACTGATACCCGAGAGCTTGAGTGCAAATGCGTGCTTACCCGCGCGTAGTGTCCTTTCGGTGTGTGCGTTCTCCTCCGTCAAACTAACTACTAACTGTAACGGGCTAAGCCCGTGGGAGTCTCGGCTTACACTCTCGACCGTGGAGTCACGTGAGGTAGCGCGGGCGCMGGACTGCCGGCGCCGCACCCGAAGAGCCCCGGTGCCACGGACCCCTTAGGACCCCTGCCCCCTTTGTGTATGGCCCACTAGGATAAAGGCCACGAGCCCACGGCGCGCCCGCCATGGCTCTCTTTTTCTCTTTCTTCTCTAGCTTTTAGATACTCGTATGAGTCGCTCAATTGGTTGTCAATATACCTTGTTGAGACCGTTACACTAACCTTCTGTTATATTAATTAGCCCGGTCTCTTCGTTATAGCTCGTACCGGTACTATAGAAGTCCCGTATGTATAAGAAGTAACAATAATTCTTCTTGAGGTTACGATAATAGTTAAGAAGCCGGTCCTCGGTCTAATTTATCTCGTAGGCTAGGAAATAGGTCTTTATATAAGGCATAATTAAAGCTATTACGATCTTCAAGAAGGCATTCTTATTAGACTCGAGATAGCCGTTATTGCAGGCTTCTTAGAGATATTCGAGGAAGAGAGAGGTCTCCTCTAGCTTCTATTGATACCTCAAGCTCTTAGTCGAGGTATGTAACGCCTTCTTCTTTTTCGTCTTCTTCATCTGCCTAGTCGATACATTTGGCTACGAAATTAGCTATGAGACTGTCTCCTCGGTTAACTCGGCAGGTCTCGTATCGTCGGCCTCGTTGACGGCGGCGTTAGACTCTTCATAAGGCTCGACGGTTTTAACGGCGTTAGGGGCGGCTACGGCCGACGGCGGCTCGCTTGGGCCGTCTCCCTCCACGATAATGGTAGCGCCATTGTCAGGCTGTTGCGTATCCGTCTCAGCGACCTCAATGGCTTCGGTCCGTCGGGTCCTACGGCGCGGTGGCATATTGAAGGCTGCAAAATAGCTGCTTGACTGAAGCTATCGTCAACCGGCCTGTCTGACCCAAAATGCGCTGTGGCAGAATTCGCTGACCACCCAATTAGGAAGGCGGCAAGGCATGTTGCACAACGCCCTGACAGGGGTCAAAAAGGGTACTTTGGCCTCCCTGCCCCCTTTATGCACCCTTCAAAGTCACCTTTTCAAAAGCCCGGTTACACTAACCGCGCGAGCCGAGCAGGGCCTTCATACATCGCCTCTTCTTCTCTCTCGCTGGCTAGCCTGCCTTCCTGCCTTCCTGCTCGCCGTGTCCTGCCCGAATAACCCCCTCTACTTGTAGCCGTGGGTAGGATTCCTCGGTGGGTGCATTCGCCATCGACAAACCATCGTTCCTGGATCTCCTGGCTCACTTGGATCATTAATGATCTGGGCGACTTTTCGATCCTTTCCTATTGCCTCGTCGTTCCGACTAGTATTCCATGCAGCCTGGAGTAGCGCTGCACAGCCGACCCAGGTCGTAACAAAAAGGCATCTCGGGAGTTATAGTCGCCCTTAGAAGGGATATAGTTATCTAGAAATCGATTCGGGCCCCAGGTCCGTGGCAATATTAGAGACACTACCCGTGTCCCTATGAGGCCCCGCAGCGCTGGGAACGAGAGCTGTCGGCAACTTTTGCGACTGTGCCGCTCACTAAGAGAAACTCGCCGGACGGGCCAACACAGACGCAAGTAAGCACCATCAAAGCACCGAGGAATCCATGCGCTCAAAGGTGGACGTGGCCGGCGTCAAGCTTCGCTGATCGCTGTCCATCAGTTTGTTCCAAACGATGTGTTCACCTAGTCTATTCGCAGTGCAAACCAAGTCTTGTCGCGCGTCTTAAATCTAGTCCAATTACTCCGTGCCTGTAGCTAACCTCGAGTTCCGTCATGCAATCTACCAGTGTAATGTGTTTGTCGTTCCATGCCGCGACAAAAGGACGCAAATGGCCCCCGCCCACGGCTTACGACAGCTCTCATTCTGGATTGTCTACCGTAATTTGTCATTAGTCCCTCAGGTGATAAGGTCTACGCCGCTGGCACACCTCACTCTCCGACAGACGGATTCGTCGCATCGTTGGCGACAGGGTCGACGTCATCCGGCTTCTCGTCGGTGCGCACTCCTGAGGCATTGACTTGAGCGTTGTCAAGATCTGCCTCGCCCTTCTCCCCCATCCCATCCTCAAGCAGCTCTCCACCTTCCATTACAGTTCGCAGCTGCAGATCCGCATCCTTGGAGTAGACACGGATGCCGACGATGCAGATTGCGTTCCACGGCGAGGGCATCTTCTCCTCCTCGCTGTCGTAGTCGTCTCGAGGCTGCGGGGATGGCTGCGGCGTAGTCCTAGGCTTCCGCGTGTAGTCATCGCTGCTGTACAGTTCCTCCCAATCTTCGATGGGGGAGTCGGATGAATTTCCATCAGACTCATCCTTGGGCTCCGGCTCCGACCTCGCCTGCTTCGACACAGCCTTGGCAGGCTGAGCAGGAGGCGGTGGCGGACCACTGAGGGGTGGCACATCTTGCTTCCTCTCGATCGATGGGGCGACGACTGAGTCCTCGGTCTTTGGGGTGTCCAGCGGCGACCCACTGGAATCGGATGCATTGGTACCGTCATTTGACGTGGCCTTGGTGACGTCCTCAGACTCTACCTTGGAGCTCTCCGTATTCTGTGACACTTTCTGGGCATCGGTAGGTGGAGGAGCGGCCTGTTCTGCTTCTTGTGCTTCCTCTGCCTCCCGTGCTTCCTCTGCCTCCTGTGCCCTTTGTCTCTGCTCCTTCTTGTGCTGTTTCTTCTCATTGTTCTTCTTCGTCTGCTTCTTCTTAACGTCCCGGTCCAAGTGTCGCTTTTCCCAAAGCCGACGGCGTTCCTTCTGGCGACAACTCGAAGCCTTGTGCTGATCGCGTTTCTTCCGAAGGCTAGCAACCTTGTCCATATGGGCCCACGCCTTGCTGTGTGCCAGATCGTAGGCGTAACCTACATGTGCCAACTTCTCATTCTCAACACGCTCCTTGCACTCTCGCTTGACGACGTCTTCGACCGAACTGAGATCCTGGTCGCGCTCTCCAGTCACCTTGAGATACACAACGTAATTGCCCGCTGGCATGTCTGGAAGCTCAACGGAGACTGACCGCTTCATAAAGTAGTTGCCGTGGGACCGGACGATGTAGTCTTCTGCACCGGGCTTGTCTTGGTAATGAAGGCGAAAGTGGATGCGGAACGTGTACTGGCCGTGGAGGCCCTTGAAATACCGCCCATCAAGTTGCGACAGAACCAGAACCAGCGGGGAGTCTTTCGAGAGCTTGATGTGGAACTTCTCGTGGTACTCGGGTTTCCAGGGCACGTCGACCCCGATCCAGCTCTGAGAGCATCGCCAGTCGGCATTCCGGAACAGGCGTGTCCGGTCAAAGTGGGTGTATTTACGGATCAAATCTTTGTAGGAGATCCAAAAGACGGAGTCATTGCCAAACTTGTGGCCGAGCTCTTCTTGCACCTCGGTAGTCCATTCCTTGGAACCGTCGCTCCAGGGACCCTCCCACAAGCCTTTGCGGACCTTGCCCCATGGATTGCGAAGCTTCACAAGGCGTTCACCAGATTTGAGAGTGCGCGCCTCCAAGACGATGTAGGCGTGGGCCTCGCAGATGCCGTCGCGCTGGCCGTAACCGTGCTCAAGCAAGCCCGTAGAGCAACCAAATAAAAACTCTTGATTCACCTTGGACATCTCATTATCCCAGAAGTCGTCCGTATCCAGGATGTCGGATGAGAGCAATTCGGTCGTGACGCCGCCGGAGAGGTCTTCTAGGCCTTCCCCGATCCAACCGCCCGAAAGGGATCCGTAGTCGCCGTGCGCCTTTGCGTACGCCTTTTCGATGAGAGGAACCCACGTTTCGTTTTGATCCTTGCACTGGGCAAAAAAGAGTGCCTTTGAGCCCGTCTGATAGGTCTGCCGGTAAACCTTTTCGACATCTTCGCGATCAACCTGCTGGAGCAAGTCCCGCTGCATGCTCGGACAATCCCAGCACGGGGATTTGAGATATAACTTGTCGTCAATAATTGAGTAGATCCATTCTCCGTCTCTGTAGAAGACAAAGCCGTAAATGCCAATTTCTGTAGGGTTTATCAGAACCTGGATTCACTGGGTGGTGAGCGTTACCGGGACACCTACTCGTATCATACGCAACACAAGTGCGCTTGATGCCCTCTTCGACATTTGCCATAGCTGTCAAGCCAGCCATTATCCAGCAACCGCCGAGGCTGCGCTGCTTGACATCGCCACCGTCGACTTGTTGCATGAACGTGGGCTTGTCAAAGATTTCGTGGATTCGTTTCACGGCCTTGGGTACGGATGCGCTCGAGCTCAACAAAGTCGACTTGGTGAGCTCGAACTTGGAGGAACCGAGGGTGTTGAGGCAATTGCCCTTGTGATACTTGAGGTCCCAGTCCTAAACAGCGAGGGTCAGTGACAAGGGGACTTCGCCAAGCACGGCGCCATGCGGTTACTCACCAGGTCCCAGCCAGGATCACGGTATCTCATGTTCACCCTCTTGCATTCTTGGACAATTTTCTGGACCTTGCGTCGACACTCTTCGGCKGCGCGCTCATAGCCTTCGCCTAGGAGCTCATTAGGTCGATCGGAGCTCGCTGGCGTGACAGGATCGAATGGAAGCACACAAAGTGCTTTGTGGAAGTTGCGATTCGAGAACTTCTTCCAAATCCGATTGATGGATTTCTGCGGTGGAACGCGCTTCTTTCGCTTCTTCTTCTGATCCAGGCTGTTGCTGGTGCTGCTGGGCTGGACTCGCGGCCTTCGCGGGTCGTCCGATTCTTCAGACGAGCTGTACCCGTGCATGTTGAAGCGGGAATAAGTTTGCAGCAAATATTCGAAAGATGAGATACCGAGGAGCACAGCTCTTTAGTAGCTGCGTAGAACCAATCGCTCGAGAAGGCAAGTGGCGAATGCCTCACACAGCCCGGTGTTGCCTTGTAGAAAGCGAGCACCCAAAAATAGGCAGAAACGACACAATCCGGATGAAGGGATGAAAGCTCAAAAGTCTGCCAATACGAACAAGGTGCTGTGAAGAAGATGGGAGTAACGGAGTTCCAAGACAAAAGGGCGAAATCGGGCGAGGCGGCCATACACCCTGGCGTTGGCGACCCACCATCAGTGTCCAAGGATGGCTATGCTACCCGACATCCCGCACTCGACTCAGCACAGCTCACCGACAGATGGCAGCAATCCGGGGATATGGCCTTTTGCCGGGCTTGACGATGAAATGTCATTGGCCGGCCGAGCAGGTGAGGCTGCAGATAGTGCAGAGGGTCCTTGGACGCGGGATGCTGGTGCGGGCCTGACACTGAGACGTGTGATCCAGGGTCGGGCGGGTGGATCCCGGGAAGGTTCGCCGCGGCCCATTAACATCCATTTCAGGAACAAGCCCGTTGGTGCTCCGTGACAACGCCACGGGGCTTGGTTCGTTGCTCATTGCCGGGTCGCTGCTGCCTCCTCAAGCACAGCCCGGGGCTGAACTGACTCTGCAGTCACGGCGATGTGATGAACGGCGGATGACCTGTTGGTCAACCGCATGTGCATATGCAGTGCAACTATACTTTGGATGATTTCTTCGTCCTGTTGAAGCTGGAACAAAGGCTCGACTCGATGAGGCTCGTTGACCATGAGTGGGGCCGGTGTTGAGAGGACACTGCGGTGAGCGATGCAGCCAAAGCACCGGATGCAGCCAAAGCACCGCGCGGCCAGGGTGCGGTGGCTGCTGGTTTCGAGCCTCTCCCTTACCGTGCAGAGCATCTCTGACCCAACGAGGTATTCACACGTGGAAACTACCTCTGCCTCCCGCGAAAGGGTCTCCGATTTGTCCGGCTCAGGCTGAGTCGTGCTCCTCTTTGATAGTGGGTCGGCCTCTGGGGTTTGGGGTCCATCCGTCCACCTTGCCGCCTCTTGAGTCTTGACAGATGTGTTTGATGGCATTGCGGGGACCCGAAGCCGCCCTGTTCAAGGGCTCCACGACAGCGCGTTTGGTGGATAAGCGGAGACGGGCTGCAGACGACGGTTGACCAAGTGCTCTGCTTCGCCCGCAGAATGCGATGAGTCCTCTAAGCATGCGGATGTGTCTGCCAATCCGCGTTCGTTTTTCGACATGGGCTGACGACGACGTGGCTGCGGGTGAGCGGTGGTCTGTCATATTCCGTTTTGGGAGAGCCGCGTCTGATGGTGTCGGGACGTGAAAAACCAGCATTGTTCCGAGTCGCCCGAGTCGTCTCCCACCTTCGTGGCGCCCGTTGCCTCGAGAACCCGTCAAGGCGCGAGTCGTATTGTCGTCTGCAGCGGCGAGGCGGTCGACTTTCGTGGTGGGCGGTAAGCTTTGCAGCCACCCAACATACGAGTCACGATGACACCTCATTTTCGTCCCGAAACTTTGCGAACCACCATCATCTCAAATCTCGAGTTGCGATGTACTGAAACCCAATTCCGAGGCAAACCCATTCGTGTAATTCCCGCTTCTCTGTGATCGGTGGCGACGTAGCGTGCGAACCGAGAAACGGCCCCGGGTGGGTTTGAGGCCACCACTAACCAGTCGTCGTTAGGGCGGAGGATAACGTCCTTGGGGGCCTGGGGCTAAGGCGAGGTGTGTGGATGGACCCTGATCGGCAGTGCGATCACGGAGAACATGGTTGCACCAGCCCTTGCGATTTTGCTGGCGCACCATTGGCAAAGCTCCATCGCTCGTGATCCCGCCTGGTGGTGTCGTTGGCTGATGCCTTGAGTCCTTGGCCGCGCCTTGTTGAACCGTGTCTTATCGAAGGCGCTGGTGTTGCCTGCACCGTCGCGCGCACCATATTCGTGTCAAAAGTTCTGTGTTGCGGGGACCTCTTCGCTCGTGAACCAGAGGAGTGAGTAGACTCGAGGCAGAAGCCACAGCAGGCAGAAGGCGGCCGCAGCGACGCGGCGGAGAGCATCGATTGCCCGACATGCAGCCCTTACATCATGCTAATGCAGTGGACGGCCCCGAGGGATACGGCATGACTGTTGGCTTGCTGTCGGACCCTTGTGCTCCGTGCACGGCAGATTTCGACGCTGTGCACCGCCCCGGCTGCCTTGCGTCTGGCGTGCCTGAGGTACGAATCGAAAGATGACGAAGAGAGCCGCCTGCCTCTGCGCATGTCCCTTCGATTGCTGGTAGCCCTGCGATTCTGGGCTTTGGTGATTGATGGCGCAGAGGACCACAGATATTTGTGGTTGAGGTCGATGCGGGAGACAGAAGAACTGCGATGTGCAAAGTCGGTGAACGGATGGGGAATCTGTTGAAGGCGGGATCCCGGGCACCTGCCGCAAGACCTCATCGTCGATCTGCACTTTCCTCCACAAACTTCCTTGTTTTGATTATGAGCGACAAGGTACTTCCTTGCTCGTACGTGGCTTGTTAAAGCCTCCCCGTGCACCATCGATCCCATCGTGGCCAAAGAGCCATCTCGAGCGCCCTTCATTCATTCATGTCATTTTGAATATTGTTCAATCAGTCGTTACAAACTTTGTCCTTAACGGTCGCTTCCCGGCATGTTTGGCCTTCCTTCAGCTCTACCGTCCACGCGCCTCGTCCACGAAACCATGGGAGCTGAACAGTCCTAGGAGTCGAGCATTTCGCCCGCGGACGTAGGTTCAAATGACCCTGAGGGTGAGCGAGAGTGTCAAGAGCGTCAAGATGAGCAGGAGCACGCGGTCGAGGATGGGAATGACCCTCGCGTCGTGGCAGATGGCCCGTTGGAAGACTCGCGGCGAAGCAGCGCATGGGGCGATGGCGGCGAATACATGGCTGCTCAAGACAGGGAGAAACTGTCGCCCTACGAATCCACTTGGCCAGCACTTCCTATTCGTCCTGGCACAGAGATGTCGCAAGGCTACTGCTTCCCTGGCTTTGGCCGCGTTGCTCGCTTCGATCCTCCGATGACCCTACAGGTGCAACACGATCAGCTCGGAAGGCATCCGTCTATCGACAGAGTCATGCATCACGCATTATCGCCTGAGAGGTCGTCAGTATCGAGGCTGCCGGTGGTGGAAGAAGACTCTGAATCTGACAACGATACCGACGACACCATTCGCGGCCTTGTTACACGAGCGCAAGCTCCTCGTATACTAAGAGTGGTCAACGTCGATGCAGATCCCGAGCCCGTTGTCAATCCCAGGGAACTTGAAGGACGGCAAAGCCCTGGGATTGGCTCCCCGACGTCTCCGATTCACGGGCATCGACTGCCGGAGAGGAGAGGTGCCTGCATGCCAGCTCCAGAATCAACAAATGGCAACAGTGGCAACTTGACGCGGCACAACGTAAGTGCACATCTTCTTCTGACATACGATCAGCTGGGCGTAAAAAATCGACCTTGTCGTGTTGTCGAAGGTTCAACTGATTGGCACGGTAGGCTCAGAAGCAGAGAACTACTCAACTGAAGACCACAAATAATAACGCCGGCCGAAAAGGCTCCGTCGACTCGGTCATGAGCGATTCATCGGCATTTGAGGCCAGGATGGCTCGGCATTCGAAAGACCTGCCGGAGTTGTCGAGTCCCGACTCGATTGCACGCATTGCGAGAGGTGTAGAGTCCACCGCGGATGCTTTCCGATGGACGCGACCCTGGAAGCGAAAGCTGCTGGACGAACCAGGCGTTTGGCTCTGTCATGGTTGCGAGAGCGTCCTCCATGGAGCAGAGGGGGCGCTGGCGCGGGAACTTTTGAAACTGAAGTCGTCGGTTGAGAGAGAGCCCGGATGTTATCTTCGGCAAAGGGTATGCCGAACTTGTAAAAAGACGAAATTTTGCAAAATGTTTTCACAGTACGGCACGTAACCTCGCGACCTTTGATAGACAGCACTGGCTGGACATGCGAACTCGGAGATGGCTTGGCTGTAGGCAATCTTGGTGGACCAGTATGCATAGTCGGAGTAGCGATTTCTAGCGAATTCAGCGGTTTATTCTGTCAGGTGTCCAAGCACCGACGATGTTCACTCTGAGATGGAGGCGACGCAAGGCCTTCGTATTCTGGTGAACTCTCTGCGGTAGTGAGGCCCTGTCGCCTACGGTCCATGCGTCTTCGCCAAGGTCTGTACATGATAATCGACCCAAGCCCGACGACGACAAACACGCCGCAGATGCTGCCCCCAATGATGTCGAAATGGTCGCCAATGGCGGACACGCCGTCCCAGAAGCTGCCCTCGGGCTCCGCTACTTTTTGCGCCAGCGACAGGACCTGGACGATGCCGATGAAGGCGGAGACGAAGACGGTGATGCCGGTGAGAACAATGGAGTAGTATAGGATGGCGACGACGTCGCGGGAGAAGACCTTGGATGTATAGAGGGCCATCATCAGGGCGCCGTCTGTGGTATCGAGGAGACACATGCCGGCTGCATGGACCAGTCAGCGCGGTACCTGACAAGCAAGGCAGAAGAGTTTACTTGCCTGTAAATAGAATTGGGAATATGAGGATGAGCCAGATGCTGGTGCCTTGGATGGCCTGGAGGCTGGCGATGCCGAGGATGGCAATCTCGGAGCTGGTGTCGAAGCCGAGGCCAAAGACCACGCCCAGGGGATACATCTTCCACGGTCGGTCGATGGCTTTGAAGAGAAATTTGAAGGTTCTTGCCATGAAACCGGCACCCTCGAGGTTGAATTGCCCTGCTCCGGCGTCGGCAGCGTTCTCATCGGCGCTGTCCTCTCCCATGCGCCGCCGTGCCGCAAGGACGACCTGCAGCCGCTTCACCAGCTTGTACAGCACCCACCCATTTCCCACGCACAAGACGATGAGAACGGTCGCACTGACGGCCGTGCCGATGATGTTGCCCACGCGCGTAAACCCATCAAACCGCTCCCGGAGCGCGCCGCTCGTCGCCGCAACGACGATGCACGTCACGATGACAATGGTGCTATGCCCCAGCGAGAAGAAGGTGCCCACGGTCGCGGGCCGCTGGCCCGAGGCGATGAGGCGCCGGGTCATGAGGTCGATGGCGGAGATGTGGTCGGCGTCGAGCGCGTGGCGCAGGCCGAGCGTGTAGGAGAGGGCGGCGGGCGAGATGAGGGCCGGGTGGAAGTGCAGGACGACGGCGACGGACACCCAGACGAGGGCGTTGGCGGTGATGAGCAGGGCGATGATGGCGATGCTGTTGGAGGGGATGCCGCTGAGGAGTTTGGGCTTGGGGGGGAGTTTGAGCCGCTTCATGGTGTCGTTGATCAAGCGCCGCGGATCTGGCTGGTGTAAGTGAGCCGGACAGATGAGGCAGTTTGTGCGTCCAGCCCAACAACCCTGAGAGCCAGTCACGACCGACAAACCGGGCTTTATAGAAGCTTGAGAGAAGGAGACAGCCAAATCGAAACGACTTCACCCACTTCCCGCCGTTGCATGACCCCGTCAATAAAGGATGGCCTCGTGCTTCCCCACGCCGGTGGCGGTTGGAGCCAACGTTGAAAATGTCGGTGCAGACCCCCACCATGGGTCAAGATAAACATGAAGAGCGACGGAGTAATAACTAATGCAGTAATAATGGACTTGTTTCTAATCGGTGTGAGGGGGCAATTGGCCCGCTAGCCAATCGTCGGGGCGTGCCGACGGGCGCGGGAATTGGCCGCCGGCCGGATAGAGATCGGCGCGGGGGTCCGATGGAAGGGTGAAAGTGGATGAACTGTGGTGTTGCAACCGAGACATACGACTGAAGACGGTGACTAAAGCTTAGTTTCTGAAGAGGTTAACAAGGGAAATGATAGGATTCAGGGTTCACACTCATTGATTGTTTGGGGGTTGGCTAGGCTTTGTTGCTGTGTAAAGCAGGTTCAGGTGAACCGCTTGGTGAGCTTGGCCATGTTGGCTCTCCATACTCACAAGCTTATCCGCACACAAGGTATTTCGCCGAGCAGCAATCGCCAAGCATTCAGATGTAGGACGTTACGACTACCCATGCGACGAGTTCGCAGTCAAACCTGTACGGAAGCATCACATGACTGGCCGGGATGCCTGTCGTCCTCCCGCATCACTCGCTCAAGAGGCAAGACGGAGGCTGCAAGCCACGCCCGCATTGGCTCATCTTCCGCGTCCGTCCAAAGTCGGACCGCGCCACATCCTCCGTGAATGGCCAAAGGTAAGTGCTCGTCACCCTATGCGGCTACAGCAACGGCCCCATCGTTGCAGCCGGAATATTGGGATAATATCACCGGTGGTGCTCACTGCTGGCTTGGTACTCCCTCAGCAACGGAAAGTGGTCGCCCTTGCTGGGCTGGAGCTGAGTGCCAGCCGTTCGCCGTGCAACACCAGGGCGCCAGGACGCGGGGACTGACCGACGTGAATGACTGTAATTTTAACGCTAGCTTGGAAATTTACCGAGACTCGTGAAGGAAGCAGATGTGTGCATTTATTTGAGCTGGCTTTTCTTTGCCTACTAATACGTCTTTCTGGTGCTTGAGCGAGACGGAGAATCTCCGTGGCTCACATCCCACCGTCGCCGCATTCCCGCTCTTACGATCCGGCGACGGACGCCATACTTGAAAACTTGAAAACTCGGAGTGAAACGCTGGTTTTGCGAGTCTCATGGTGCGCGCTAGCGAATATTACAGCCGTGCTGGAAGAATATGCTGCGTGTTGCACGACGCCGGGCTATTGATGTCTTTCGCCGAAGCTGGGGTTGGACGGAAGTTCCTCGAGCGACACTGCATTACTGCGCACAACGTTTCGTTTCTGAATGGCATAGTATGATCCTATAAGCTGATTTACGGAGATGTATGCCCTTTCTGGTTTGTCGGAGCTCTCACATAGCCGTAACCGGACCCATTTAACGAGACACTGACAACTTGTTTTGCATGCAACATTGTATTCAACTCAACGTTACAAGAGGACTCGCCGAGACCTTTGCAGCCTCTACATTCAGAGCATCAATCTCAGCCTGCACCAAAGGTATCCCCGTCTACTCCCTCTCTTGCTGAGCCAGCTGCTCAATCTCACCCGGAAAGTAAATGCGGTCAACACCCGCTGCCTTTTCGGACCCAACGACTCGGTCGTACAGATACTGCATCCGCTCGCGAAACTCGTCCAGGCTCATAAACAAATCCGGCTTGATGGCCACGAGGAAATGCCCAACGTCGGGTGGCTTGGACGGGTCGTACGGGCCCGTGACATGCCCAGCAAAGGCTGAGCCGGAAAGCACGCCGGAAAAGACATCCATCATGATGGACAGCGCCGAGCCTTTGGGCCCGCCCATGGGGAGCATGACGCCCCCGAGAGCTGCCTCGGGGTCGTCCGTCGACCGGCCTTGGGCGTCAAGGGCCCAATCAGAGGGGATCTTCTCGCCTCGCCTCTTGGCCTTGTAAATCTTCCCCCGCGCCGCGACTGAGGGTGCCATGTCGAGGATAAAGCCGGGCATCGGCCCCTTCCCCGGGGCTCCGCAGGCAATGGGCGACACGCCCATGAGCTTGCTCCTGCCACCCCACGGCGGCAGCGCGGGACTGGAGTTTGTGAAGACGAGGCTCATCATGTCCGCGTCGAGCGCCTGCTGGACGACCCATGCGCTCATGCCAAAGTGGTTCGAGTGCTTGACGCCGGCCAGGCCGATGCCGTAGACGCGCGCCGCCTCGATGGCTGCGGCCATGCCAGCGTGCGCGGCCACGAAGCCGAAGCCGTTGTGGCCGTCGACCTGTGCCACCACGGGCGTGATATGGGCGACGGAGGGCTGGGCCGCTGCGTCGAGGACGCCTTGGCGGATGCGCTCCACGTAGGACGGGATGCGGTTCATGCCGTGGGTGTCGACGCCGCGCAGGTCGGCGGCCACGAGGCAGCGTGCCACGATGGCGGCGTTTTCGGCTGACACGCCGTTTCCTTTGAGGATGTCCTCTGCCAGCCGTCGGGCGTCTGAAGCGGCTACATGTATGCGAGCTGCTTCTTGGGGGTTCTCGGCCGAAGCCATTGTGCCGAGGACAGTAGCCTTCAGTTCCTGACTGGGCTTTAGTCTGAGAACGATTTGAGGTTTCAGCTACCGCGAGGCCTCCAACATGTTCTCTGCGACGTGAGTGTGATCAAGATCGTGAATGAAGACTGCGAACTATTGAATGACTGTGGTTGCCACTATATAGACGTCGCTGGGCGGGTTTCCCGTTCCGCCTGTGGCTTTTATCCGCCCCCGCACAAATGAAGACGGACTTTTCCCGTAGCCTCACCTCACGGCCCGCATCCTTCACAGTTTTCTCATCGGAAGCCGCCCGTACACATAAACTGCAGCCGTACCCGTGCCCCGATGGCAGGGTCGGAAATCGGCAGCCAAACGCCTGCGCAGACGCCCAGCAGAGGGCGCCAGCCAAACAGCCGACGACAGCTACCGCGTCTGCGACTGGCCTGCCTGCGATGCCAGCGGCGTAAGATCCGTGTAAGTCTGCAGCAGCCGGCTCCCGAGTCGTACTGCAACTGAACCGAAGTACGCCACAGTGTGATGGCGAGCTTCCCACGTGCAAGAATTGCAGGAATGCTGGCGCCTCGTGTGCCGATGGGGAGAGCGCGCGGCTGCGAGAGCTACCCAGAGCGTGCGTCCTGGCCAAGATGTGTTCCACATGACTGACCGATGCTAACATTGGCCAAGATACATCGCGGGTCTGAAAGAAAGGATATCGTGGCTGGAAGACCTTGTCCGCTCGAGGTGTCCAGATGTCGACCTGTCTCAGGGGCCGGCGTGTGACGGCGGGGACCAAAATGCCACCAGTTCGGTGAATCTGCTCTGCGACACACTCGACAACAGGCAAGCGATACAGCCTACTGTCTTCAATCCAAGGGCTACCGTTCTCGGTGACGCGTCTGCTGTTGGCTCTCGTCCACATGGTTCACGGCCGCTGCACCAGCCCGCTGGAGGTGCCAATGTCTTGTCGCACGAGGTTGGACTGGTGTCACTGGGAACGAGCCTGGACCCGCGATACATTGGACCATCCAGTGCTTACTTCCTTGCTCGCGTCATGCTCACGATGCCCTTAAGGCACGATACGGCTGTATCACTACCTCTCCGCGAAGCCACCCTTCCAGATGAGCTGGTCGAAGCCGTTCAAGGACCACTGCCTCTGCCCCGAAAGGAGATGGCAATGCAGCTTTGCGATGCCTATTTTGAGGCCATCCATCCGCAGTACCCTGCACTACTACATCAACCAGCGCTCATCAACATGCTGCACGAACTGTATGAGCCGGACGATGCGGACCCTGTGTCTTCCTTTCAGGTTTACATGGTTCTCGCCATTGGCTCAGCGGTTCTGTCCAGCCGGCTGCGGACTCGTCTTCCCGGCGAATCATACTGACTCTCAGCCATGCAGTTCTTCCATCGGCTCAATATTGAGAACTCGCTGCAGGGGCTTCAGTGCCTCATTCTGCTTACCATATTTACGATCCACAGCCCATGCGTTAGACTSAATGTTTGGTATCTCAACTATCAGTGTATCGCTGCCCTGTTAGACCTCGGGCTGCAGAGAGACATCACGACCCGCGCCGAGATTTCCCTTTTGGAACAGGAAATGAGGACTAGGATGTTCTGGGTGGTCTTTTCGCTGGACAGAACGATTGCGACCATGATGGGCCGGCCAATTGGGCTGCGAGATGAGGCGTGTGAGCTTCGAGTAAGTCTCTTCGGCTTTCGGCCGTGGCATTGCTCACTAACCACCCAAAGCTGCCTCAGGGGTTCGATGATTCGGCGCTTTCAGGCTGTGGGCCGCCACCAGTTGCGAATGAAGGTCATACGCCAATGTCATATTCCATCCACCTGTTCCGCTTGGCAAAGCTCAATTCGGAAATCAAATACGTAGCCAACAGCATCGTTCGCGAGGCACCTAGCTACGCCTACCCTGCCGTCATCGACATTCACGAGTGGCAGAGTAACATGCTCCAGAAATTGAACCACTGGGCCGCAGAAATCCCCAGAGGAGAACACACATCCGCATATCTCCTGCGCCTCACCTGTCAGCTGCGCTACCACGGTCTACGCATGGTACTCCTGCGGCCCAGCCCTGCCATTCCCAAGCCTTCGGGCGAGGCACTTGAGAAGTGCCACGCCAGTGCGCGGGAGACGATTCGCATCTTCGACAAGCTCTACCGGAGGAATCTTCTTGTGCACAGCTGGATGAGCTTTCACGCTCTCGTCCTCGCTACGCTCACGATGCTCTACTGCCTCAAAACTGTCCCCAAGATTGGGCAGGAGACGGAGTTGGGGACTCTGATGGGAGACTTGAGCACGAGCTCGAGTATATTGAGTGCAACCGGGGAGCATTGGTCGGGGGCGAAACGCTGTCGCGATATTCTCGATGACTTGGGTCGCTCGATGATACAGGGGATCCTTGCGGGTGCCACGAGGCCGCCTCCTGCTGGCGAGCCTCSTCTTCGTCGGGGTCGGAGCTCAACAATGAATGACCAGACCTCAGCGGCAGCGACCGACCCAAATCGCTCTTTCGCGCCGTTTCCCGATCAAGGAGCCCTTTCGCCGGCCCCTACAAACGGCCAGCCCGTTGATCGGGACGCCTTTGAGGTGCCGTCGAACCTCTTTGACGACTTCCTGACCAGCGGGTCCTTTGCAAACTACTTTGACAGCAGCGAGTCGAACAACATGGACAGCATTGTCCAAAACCTATTTGATGAATTTGGCACAACGGAATCCTCACATGCGGCCGTGGGCCATGAGCACCTCGCTSGCACTCGAATGTGTGAAGACTTGCGGACTTGATCAACTATTAGCTAGGCCAGTGAGCGGTGAGAAAGTCAAAGTCTGCGCCGTGCTGTGCCTGGTTGACGGATCTCATGTACAAGCCCCGATAGCCTCTCGTCCTCTCGCGAGAGTGCCAGGGCGATGGAGCCGAGGCGGTCCGTCGCTCTTCTATCCTGCGCGATATCTCTTCGTCCGAGAGATTTACATGAAGCAATCTCGATCCCACATCGCAAGTCACCATGTCCCCATCTCGAACAACGCCGAGAACCGAACTGGGKTCCGCTGCCTCTGGCGAGATGTGGAGGCCGATGGTGCCGCCCGCAGTACCGCTCATTCTACCGTCAGATAATCGCAACATATCCAGGACGCCCTTTTCAGCGAGTTTCCGTGGAATCGGAATCAGCCCAGCTTCAGGCATGCCGGGATTGCCGACGGGGCCAATGTTCTGAAGCACGAGAACGCTATC
Organism: Tolypocladium ophioglossoides CBS 100239; assembly: GCA_001189435.1. NCBI lineage: Eukaryota > Fungi > Ascomycota > Sordariomycetes > Hypocreales > Ophiocordycipitaceae > Tolypocladium > Tolypocladium ophioglossoides. Next base: position 115,755 of record LFRF01000044.1, on the reverse strand, counting down.
GGGCGTCACCTCGAGCGCTGGGTCGTCGATTCGCTTGGCGAGATCGCCGGAGCCCGCAAATACCACGGCCGGCCCGGAGTGCGTAAGCAGACGCCGGTCCTTGCAGGCGCTCGCCTTCATCACTGCGCCTCCGGGAGCGATGTTTCCTCTGAGGACGACCAGCGATGAGGCGGGATAGAGTGGTTCTGCGAAAGGCTGGATGCAGCTGAGGTGTCAGGGGACGCCAGTAGGGGTGGCCAGCGCGTGCTCTTCTCCGAGCGTTCGCCCCGTGAATGTCTTTGCCTCGAGATGCAGAAGGCGCTTCAGCTCATGCAGCAACACCAGCATGCCTCCTGGGGGCCAAGGTCAACAGAGCGCTATTGGCGATAAGAGGGCAACGGATACGAACCAGAGTTGTGAAAGTMAGTCATGTAGTTTTCACCACTTGGCTTCAAGTCAACTAACAGCGGTGTCTGCCGCCCAATCTCGTCGATCGTTTCAAGCGAGATGGAGCCAGCCACAGCAGGATGCCGCCCGGCGACGGCCATCAGATGCACGACCGCGTTCGTCGAGCCGCCAATGGCTTGCAAGACGGTGATGGCATTGAGGAACGACTCTCTCGTTAGCACGGCCTGTGGACGGAMCTTGTCGAGGTCTTTGCACGCCGCGACGGCGTGCTTGCCCGTTTCTTCGGCAATGCGCAGTCGAGCGGACGAAACAGCCGCGGCCGAGGCGCCGTGGAACGGCATCAGCCCCAGGCCGACGAGGACGCATGCCATTGTGCTAGCGGTTCCCATGACGCCGCACGTCCCCGACGTCGGGGCCAGCTCGTCGTTGATGGCGGATATGTCTTCAATGTCGATGGTGCCAGCGCGGAACTTGGCCCAGTTGTTGCGACAGTCGGTGCAGGCGCCTATCCGCACGCCGCGGTGTGAACCAGGCATCATCGGCCCCGTCACCAGGTGAAAGATTGGTTTGTTCGCGGAGATGCCTCCCATCAACTGCGCCGGAACAGTCTTGTCGCAGCCTGCAAGCTGCGAGTCAGCAGCTATCCGAAACCTTGACATGGCTCACCGACCTCCAATCAACACCACAGCATCGCACGGCTGGGCCCGAATCATCTCCTCCGTGTCCATGCTCATCAAGTTCCGCAGGTACATGCTCGTGGGCGACGAAAAGGACTCGTGCAGGCTAATCGTCAGAAAGTCCATAGCCAGCCCGCCAGCCAGCTGCACGCCGCGCTTGACGGCGTCGACGAGCTGCAGGACGTTAGCGTAGCAGGGGTTGAAGCCAGAGTAGGTGTTGACGATGCCGACGATGGGCCGCGCGAGGGCGTCCTCGCTGTACCCGAGGGCCTTGATGAAGACCTTGCGCAGGAAGAGCGAGAAGTGGGCGTCGCCGTAGGAGGTGAGGCCCTGGCGGAGGCCGACGGTGGAGGTGATGGGCTCGGAGAGGGAGTAGTCGGGGTTGGCCCCGGGGGACTGGTCGTGTTGGTCTTGCATGATGGCTTTGCTTTGAATCGAGGTGAGCTCTGCGTGCTCAGAAGTGATCACGACAGCGCTGCTAATTGGGACGACAGACGGAAAAGAGCCGTCGACATTGACGATGGCGTCAATGCCGATGGCGTCAATGCCGATGCGGCCAAGCCCCGCGGTGGGGCCGTACGGAGAAAGCCCGCGCCGGAGTCGGACAGCAACTCATGACGGCTCGCAGCGAACCGCGCGGCGATCCAAGCGAAAAGCCCACAGAATCGTACAGCGCTCCGGCTAGATGTCCTGCAGTTCGTGTGCGTCACGGCCGTGACCTACGCAACGCCGTGGTGCGGGGCGGCTGGACACGCCGTACACAGGGCCTGGCGGAGCGGTTCGCCGCCACGGCGGGTACGAGGGTATCGGCGCATGAGCACGGGCGAGGATGCGTGGGACGGGGCGTACGCGGCGCTGTTTCTGGCGGCGGTGAGGCGGGTTATATCACGGTCGCGGCTTGTGGTTGATGGGGATTACGGGCTCGACGGGGCGTAGATGCATACTCTAGACCTGTCTGATGCCTCTATCCCTCTTTCAGCTTCTCGCCCTCTATATCTATACCATTCACGAAAGCCCCCGTCCTCGAGTCCCATCTCCATCTCACGCCGGCGTCATACCCTGAGGCGTCATGCCCTGGGGCGTCGGCGGCGCCGTCCCCCTCACATACTTGGTATGCTGGCCGATGGTCACCACCGTCTCGCCCCCATCGCCATCCACCCTGCCAATGCGCACCGTCACAAACGCCAGACTGCCGCCCACGCGCTCCGCCCGCGTCTCGATGCGCACCTCGTCGCCGACGCGCGCGCTGCTCAGGTAGCTGATGTGCATGTCCACGCTCGCGCCCGTCGCGTCGCGCAGGTCGCGCGACGCAATCGCCAGCCCCGTGGTGAAGTCGATGATGACGGCCGACACGGCGCCGTGCAGCCCGCCCTTGCTGTTGACGTGCGTGGGCGTCAGCGTGAGGGCCGTCGTCACCGCGCCGCGCGCCACCGACACGAGCTTGATGGTGGAGAGCATGAGCCCGTAGATGGGGCTGTTGGCCAGGAGCCGCTCCAGCAGGGCCTGGACGTGCGCTGCGCGCGTGGCCGCGACGTCGGCGCTCTCGGGCTGGTCTGGTTGCGGCTGGAGGGAGGCCATGGTGGTGGATGGGCGGCTCGCGCGGTTGAGCGCCGGAGTTTGGTGGATAGGTTGAGTGAGAGTGAGAGATGTGGATGATGTGGAAGACGTGACTTTTTTGTCGGACACGGGACATGTCCGGGTTCCGGAGAGACCCACCTCCCAACGGAACGGCTCCGTGACTTCAACGTTCATCTGCCCCACTGCATCCAGGTCCGACAGCCGCAACACGAACCACAAGGACAAGGTAGTTATGGGAAAGTTCCAGCCGGTGACAAGCCGCAAAATCATCAATTGGCTTCACGGTGACCAGATTACGTAGCTGGGACGACAGCAGTTCAAAGTAGAATCTGGTATTGCTTCCTGGACGCAGCTGGAGAAGATAAGAATTATACATGTACAAATTAGTCCAGCAACAGCCATCATTGACATCCGTACACACCAAAACTAACCCCCCTTACAGAGCCACAGCGACAGCCCAGAAAGCGCCAAAGACACACACCATCAGGCTGATCTCGTATCGGCCAGCAGAGCTGACAACCACGGGAGGCGTCGTCGGCTGGGTGGCAGGGATGGGTCTGCCTCCGTTTCTGGTCGGCTGCTCCCCGGTCGGGTTGCCGCCACTGCCACTGCCACCGCTAGGTTGCTTGCCGCCGGTGGGCTGCGGACTGCCAGCCGGGCTCCCGCCATTGCCACCGGTAGGATTCTCGCTGCCGGATGGCTGAGGGACTCCATTGTTGCCTCCGGTCGGCTGGCTACCCGTCGGGCTCTCTCCACCCGTCTTGGCAGGCTGGCCGCCGCAGTTGTCGCCGCCGGGAGCGCTCGCGCACTTGCACACGCTAGAGGCGCCCGCAATCACAGACGGGATAGCATCAGGGGGGCAGGCCGTCGCCACGCAGGGCACGAGGATCTGGGAGAGCGAGGACTGGGCCTTGTCCTGGCACTGGCAGGCATAGTCGTCGACGGAGCATCCGACGGAGGGGGCAGCAGAGCTGAAGCACTTCTGGGCGCACGAGGGAACAGCCGAGCTAGCTACCGGACCACAGTTGGCCTTGGTGCCAGGCACGCAGGTCTGCCTTTCGCCTTTGCCGACGGTTTGAGTTTTCTCGCCACCATGCTCGGACGAGACGCCCGTAGGCGTTGTGCAAGGCACACTCTGGGTCGCCGTCACGTTCTGGAGCTCAGTCCCGGTGGGTGGCTTAATCCAGAGGGCAGTGGTAGACGTGGCAGTTCCGTCAGGTGTGGTTCCGGGTGCGCTGGATCCAGTCGGCGTAGCCTGGCTCGAGCAAGGTGTGGTAGGGCTAGCTGAGACGCAGGAGCAGAGCGCGGAGACGGACTGCAAGACCTGGACGCCGGTGGCGAGGCCACAGCCGCTGCTGACGCAGTTGAATGCAGCATTTTGGATGGCAGAGGACGACTTGCACTGGCACTCAAAGTCTGTGTTCGCACAGTTGACGCCCATTGCGGCCGAAGAGATGCATGATGTGGCACACTTGGGCACCGCGTCGGCGCTCTTCTGGCAGGGCGAGCTGGCGTCGCAAGAAGCAGGACCCTCCGTCACAGGACCCTTCGTCACAGGACCAGTAGTAATGGGACCAGTAGTAATAGGACCAGTGGACTGAGTCGTAGTCGCCGGCGGCGGATTCGACGTCGTGGGGACACCAACAGAAGTGGTCGTCGTACCAGGGGCCGGTGTTGTCGTGGCCGGCAGGCTGGTGCAGGGCGTCGTCGGGCTCGCAGTGACGCACGCGCAGAGGGCGGACACAGAGCCCAAGACCTGGACTCCCGTCTCAGGGCCGCAGCCGGAGATAACACAGTTGAATGCCGCGTTCTGGATGGCAGCCGAGGAGCTGCATTGGCAGGCAAAGTCGGTCGTTGCACAGTGAGCGTTCGTGACCGCGGCAGACTCGATGCAAGGCTTTGCGCAGGTTGGAACGGCATCAGCGCTCTTCTGGCAAGGGGACGACGAGTCGCAGGCCTGCACAGCGCCAAAGTGGGCGAGAGCCAAGAGGCTCCATGTACTAACGGAGTGTCTCATGATAAACGAGTGATGAGTGTCGGTGTAAGCAGGTCCGGGAGGGAGACTTGAAGCGACCCAAACGTTGCTGGAAACGACAACGGGAAAGTGAATGGACTCGACGAGGCCTGGGTAAGACTCTGGAGCAGACCAGGCGGGAGAGCAGGAGCAGATATACTCCTCCAGAGTCTGGGGGCGGTGGCTTCGGAGCCTTTGTGTAGCGTCCTTCACATGGTCCACCTCATTCACGATCCGGCTTCTAAAGATTGTCCAATAATATCAGCCCATAGGATTACCTCGCAGCCAGCTGGCAGACCTAAGCCCCAACACCTGCGTCCAAGACTTTCTTACTCGTATCATCGACGACGGCTTCGAGCCCGTGCTGCGCACGATCCTGGCGAGGCACTTCTGTGGAGCCTCAGATGTGGAGGGGGGGCATCTAGCGTGATTGGGCGAAGACACGGGGAATGTCCAAATTGAGAGCGGTGGGCTTTGGAGAATCCCTGCGATCCTACGCCATCCCTGCACGCCGACGAGCCTAGATTTTGCTCTCATTGCAGCGGCCTATCGGCAGAGCAGGAGTCGGCAAGCTCACAGGTGTCTTCACTCCTGAGAGAAGTACTTGTAAGCCTTGAAGAGCATCGAGTAAGTCGGGGATTTTCAACAAATACGCCTCTTGCGGGGTTGAGCGGAAAGTTCACGGGAACCGTTGAGACTAGCTAGGAGACAGCTGCTGAGTTCCGTGTCTGTGAAGTTGTCGACAGGCCTGAGCCAGGCCATGAGGGGAAAGGTTCGGACGTCGTGCGGCGTGGAGGCGGAAGCCGGAGGCGCAACATGTTCTCCCGTCTGTCCCTGAGCAGAGTTAATCATCGGCCAGTCAGTCTCCAACATTGCACAGACGAGAATTAATTAAGTTGCTAGACCCAAAGTCAATGTCGCACAGAGCATCGACCCTTTCCCCCGCTGCGGCTGCTTTGGATGCAAGCGAAAGCTGGTGGTCGTCTTCGCGGGATTGACCTGGCCTAGGTTCAGAATCATATGCCAGGCCTATGTTGGCGCTGGGCCTCGGCCAAATTCAGGAACAGGGCAAGATCAGCCATGAGGTTGAGCGACACCAAACGCCTCTCAAGCCACCTTGGTCATCACGGCACAAAACTCGCCAAATTGCGGCAAAGAACGCGGGGAGACGTCGAAGTCTAGCAACGCGGGGGACGCTTACACAGACTTGGCAACGCGGCTCTGGCTGACTGTGGGACTTGCAGATTAGTCGGGGTCGTGCTGCAGCATGGAAGGCATCGAGAGTGGGGGGTGCTGCCGCACGGTTCGGGAGAAGTCATGTGAAGCGGCCTTTTCGCCGTCCGGCAGTCGGCGCTTGGAGATGGTGAGCTTGGGAGAACCGCGAGGCATGGTGGGAATGACTTCCTTCATCCACTTGGTGGGGGCTAAATTGGGTTTGATCCAGAACTGGAGTTGGCTGTCCGCTTCGCCATCGCCCGTGTCCGAGTGTCGGCGGCGACCAAGACAGCGCTTGCTGGCCTTTGGTTATGCAAGCAAGATTTCTTGCAACATCAGCGGCCGCGTTGGCCGATAGTCCGTGTGCGTCCAAAAGTTCTCTGAGCAGACGGTGGTGACGGCGTGCAGAGGGGCAGACTGACCACTGGTCAAGCCCGCGCACGGCAAGGCTCCCACGAAATGGATGGCAAGGTGCTAGCAATCTCCGTCCGTGCAGATGCTGTGAGAGGGTGTGCAGCCGGGACGACTCCTGGAGTCCTGTCTCTTTGGGTTGACGGTCGGGGCCTGTAGAGAACCACGATTGGCCTTCGCCCTTTGTCGATGCAGTCCATCCGTCTGCCGTGGTGATATGCCAGCAGGACGTCGCATCGATGATCCTTGTCTGCCTTGGTTCCGCGAGGTGCGTCTGCGACGATGGCTGCTTGCTCGCAGTCGTGCTGTCCAGACACCAGCTGCCGTCGACAGGCTGGGAACATCGTGATGATCGTCCTCTGGAGTTCCGCTTGCAGACGTGTGGTTCGAGGCGCCATGGAACATCTATTCCGCGGGAAATTGCTCTTGCCCACCCCGCACCAGCGTTCCAGTGACTTGGTCACTTGAACAGAGAAGAAGCAAGCCAGACTCGTCACATGGTAATAACAGCGCTTGGCCAAGCTGAGAAGACTTCGATGAGCTGAATTCCCACGTTGATGGGTGGCCGGGGCGCAACCTGACTGGGTGCCAGTAATAGCCGCAAAGGCCTCTGCTGCTGTGGTCCACGACAGACACACTGCTCTGCTGAGACCTAGAAAATGCTGCTGTGCAACTGAGAGAGCTGTGGCTCCTTTTGGCCAAAACTCCGCTTACACAAACTCCAATTTTCAATAGCGCCATTCATTTGCTTATTCGATACTCCGTTTCTGGACGTATGCGGCTTCATCGTTGGGATTTTGCATGTGAGTGGCTGGTGGCTTACACGCAGGCCTCGTCAAAACCGCAACTCCGCCAGCAAATGAGCGTCTCGGTGTTTTGTGTACATTACGAATTTTGATGGATTGCCGGACTAAGTCAACCTCACTCAACCAGGAATTGAGTCACGAAGCGGAAACAGGAGGTAACTATTGGCCGACACCGATGAGATGACTTGGTCAGCAGCTCACGCAATCTACCCCGCCTCTCACCCACTTGAACATCTCAGAGTTCAATGGCATGCCAGAACGCACAGTACCACGTAGCTCTCAATGAAACGAAGGCTCGCCTACAATGTTTAGTCACGCTGACGCTCGGCCAAGCCTCGACCACATTGTCATTCTTGTGTCTCATGCAACCCTGGTGGGCCTGCCGGATCGACTGAAGGCGTCGTTCATCGTGGCGCCGGGCGGGACTCATGCCGATGGCCTGACATCCAACAGACTGATCCTCTTCGAGGATGGCGTCTATATTGAACTCATCGCATTCTTCGACGACATCGACCCCGACCGACGAAAGAGACATCGCTGGGGGCAGCTGAAGGAGGGTGCCGTCATCGACTGGGCTTACACGTTACGCCACGAGAGTGACTTTGCTGCTGTCCAACAGAGAGTCGACAATGCTCAGGCAGGGTTCACTTACGGCGATCCTGTTTCTGGAGGGAGAACGAAGCCCGACGGCACTGTGTTGAAGTGGGCGGTGGCCGTTGCCCGAAATGCGCAAGGCAACGCATCGGGGCCAGGGAGTCTGCCGTTCTGGTGCCTCGATCGAACGGACCGACAGCTGCGCGTCCCGTATGAAAAGGACCATCAACAGACGCAGCACCCGTGCGGTGCGCGAGGTGTCTCTTGGTTGGCGCTGTCAGTCCCCGAGCAAGAGGTCGCTGCTCTTGGCAGGGTGTACGATGCGATTCATCACCAGTCGAGCTCCGCCTCTGGCTCCAGCCAAGGCTGGCACTTTGACGTCCCAGCCAGGTCGACGGCTGGGAAGCACGCGATATGGTTGTCGGAAAGCGACGGCGCATCGGGGATAAAGCTAGTGMTKCAAGGACAGGGGCACAGTCCCGCGACTGTTGAGCTTCTTCCGGGCTTGGCGCTGCAGATTGAGTCTTGAATCTGCACTAGAACCGCAGGTTGCGTTTAGAACTCACAACGATGGCAAACGTCCGGAGCTGTAAAAGTGAATCTTGGAGGTTGCTTGGTGTTGTTGTGGTGTTGTTGGGTGAGACAGTGGCCCAGCAACGCCTCCGCACTGGCCCCTCAGACATCCATCTGCCAATCGCTGGGCTTCGTTTTTGGCCAGCCTCAAGCTACCAGGCCGTCACGCAGCTCCCAGCCATTTATTGGCCAATCCATTTGCGCCAACCTCGGTCGAAGCTTCGAAAGCTGCTGTCTACCGTCGTCACTCCTTCAAAACACTCTCTTCTGTATTGCGACCGAGCACCGCGACCTCCTCACCGTCGCTCCCCACGAGCCAAGCGCGCCGAATTCGAGATGCCGCACGACGCGGCTGACCACGACGAGACGTCCACCAACCCCGGCGGCGATGTCGAGATGGCCGAGGAGACTGGCGCCGCAGAGATGGAACAGACGGCGGATGGACACGAGCTGCCCTTTGCCGGCGAAGACGCGATCCCGCCGCGTGTCAGCTTCGCGAGCTACATGTCGAGTCCCATTGTCAACCTGTTGGTCGGGCAGGGCGAGAACCAGACGCTCCTCTCGGTGCATCAGGCGCTGTTGGTCAAGAGCCCATTCTTTGAGGCCTGCTGCCAGGGCTTTGTCGATGACGGTAGCGTGAGTCTTTGCCCTCAATTGGCTTCACCGCCGATATCGCCTCCCGCCGAGTCACCGCGCGACCCCTAGCTAACGTATTCTGCACGTCCAGCCCCGCCAAATCGAGCTCCCCGACGACGACATCACTGCGGTCGGCTGCTTCCTGGAGTTCCTATACACCGGGGAGTACTTCCCCAAGAAGATCCCCGGCCAGCGAGTCCTCGAGTCGGACCCCAGCCTCCCCGCCGTCGACGACTCTGGCAGCCATCTGCTCAAGCACGCGCGCCTGTACACGCTGGCCGAGAAGTTCGGCATGAGCACGCTCAAGTCCCTGGCCAGCTCCAAGATCCACTGCGTCAACTCGACGGCCAAGGGCGAGATCGTCTACGCCCGCTACGTCTACTCCCACACGCGCAACGAGGACACGACGGTCCGCGCGCCCATCGCGAGCTTCTGGGCGACGCGGTCGCACACCCTGCGGTCCGAGGCCGAGGCCGAATTCAAGGCCCTGTGCTTGGAGCACCCGCAATTCGGATACGACGTGCTCTGTAGGCTATGCCCAGCCCATGCCTTACTCCTGCAAGCCCTGCTGACTCTGTACAGCGCGCGTCTTGGACGACAAGCTCAGGCGGGAGCGCAACGAGAAGATGCACCCAGCTACGCACAGCGGGCGCAAGCGGGCGCGTCACAGCAGTGGCGGCACCCAGTGAAGGCAATCTCTCTACCTGTGTATATTATTCGGCAAACGCGGGGGGGCTTGGATGCTCAAGGTTGTATAACACATGTAGACGCTTGTATCTGCCGCGACCGATCTTGGTGCCAGTGGTGCCACGCACTATGAATGACGCGGTGGTGCGAAGAACGAGTTTGGACGTCCATGGCCCGCACCCAGGTCGGCGCAGGACAATTCTTGCAACAAAGAGGCTCCAGCGAATGCTGACTGTGGCCGATAGGCCAAAGCACGCATGTCACACCTGAGATGCGTCTCACGATCAGGATTCGCCGTAGGCCGGCTCGTGGGCAACCGCATGCCTACTAGTTGACTGGCTCCCCGTTTTGACATGTTGCGGGATTTGTGCCATGGAGTGTCTGACGGCGTCCCGTTTGCCCCAGGCCGTTGCTCCCTCGACGGAGGAATCCACGCCGTTTTGCCATCTTGGCCACCAGCCGAGCGCCGTCCCTCAACAGTCGGAATAGCTTCGGCGTTGAGCGACAGTCAGGTCTCGGCGCTCGGGTCCGCGACGGGAGGATGCTCGGGCATTCGGCGATGCCGTGTTCCAAGAGCTTCCGCCATGGAACGGCCCGACGTGTGCAACCCTGCTTGGAGGTCGCGAGGGCGTGGAGATGGGGGCTATGCCGTGCTACAGTGGCGCTGCAGGCAGCCTGCATGCAACGGGAGGCAGGCGGGTCAGGCGACAGGTATTAATACCGCCATGTCTGCTTGCGCAGAGTGTGTGCAGAATGTCGATATCAGGTGGCGGGCCGCTCTAGCGTCGACGGGCGACGACGCTTCTGTGCTGGGACCGACGGCTGCATCCCAAGGCGCGGGAGCTTCTAGTGGACGTCGCGGAGGCGCCGGGTCGACGATCCGGCTCCACGATCCGGCTCCCGCATCAAGAGTGCAAGACCAATGAGACAGGACCCCGAAGATTATGCTTCGTACTCCGTACCCCGACTCGGAGCCGCTCCTCCGTGCGTCGTCCGTCGCCGTCGTCCAGATAAGGCGTTGCACGGCCAGCGTTCGCACGCATGAATCAAGGCTGCCACGGGTCCGCCCTGCCCAGCTTTCCCGTTGGGTGTATGACCTGTCATTTTCGCTCATGCAACACGGCCAACACCCAGCACACAGTGCATCCAGCTCCCAGCACGCTGCGTACCGGCCTAGCAAATTTGCACGCGGCAGCCGCCCGTTCTGGATATGGAATGCCCAACGGCGCGTCTCGTGGCATAAGCGAGCTGCAGGAGGGATTTCGCCGAGGCAGGGCAGGGCGTGCATCCTGTACATGCTCGTGCGCGCAGTTTTGGACGCGCAAACAAGTCCTGCCGCCCAGACTGCAATACACTTTGCATGGCAGGGCAGGGCATGGCATGGCATAGCATGCATAGCATGGCACCACCGTCGAGCGCCAGAAGACCCAGCCTTTTCTTCCCCATCCCCACCGCGCCTGGTCCACATGCGATCAGAGACTGTGTCGACTGTTGTTGGTCACGTTGCCCGCGGTCAAACATTGATGAGGCTCCCATCGAGTGCGCCTCGCCGCTTCGCTAGGTCCTCCAGCATCATCCGTCCCTGTCCCCTCTGCCTCCCCTACGCGCGCCATGCCTTCGTCTCCCCCTCGCCACAGCCGCGCGGGCGCCCGGTGCGAAGGCGATGACCACAAGCCAGCGTCGGAGGCGCCCACGAGTCCTTCGCCGGCGCCAGCCGCGGACGTMATCGAGGCCGCCAGCCAGCCGGGGGAGGACGACGAGTTTGACCTGACCGACCAGTCGTTCAACGCCACCGACGGCCTGACGAGCGTCACCTCGAGCGTCTACGCCTGCACGTATGAGTGCGGCCGCCGCTATCACACCTTCAAGAACGGGCGGTACCCCATCCCCAACGATGACCAGGAGCAGGACCGCGAGGACATGAAGCACGCCATGCTGATGGAGCTGACGGACGGCACGCTCTTCTATTCGCCCATCGGGGACCGTCCGCAGTCTATCCTTGACATTGGCACTGGCACCGGTGAGCCCTCGTTGTGGTGCGCCCTTGGCTGAACCTCGCTGACGTTGACCGACAGGCATCTGGGCCATCGAAGGTTCGTCCACACACCAGCGGACCCTCCGTGTCCGTGAGCGCTATAATTGGCTTTTCGTAACCCTCACTTAGTTGGGGACAAGTTCCCCAGCGCGCGCGTGTGCGGCATCGACCTAACGCCCATCCAGCCACTTTGGGTGCCGCCCAACGTCGAGTTCCTCGTCGACGACTGCGAGCAGGACTGGCTCCCGCGAGACGTCGACCTTGTCCACTTTCGCTTCGTGGCGGTGATACTCAAGGACATTCCTGGCACCTTGAAACACGCCTACGAGTATGATCCCTGTTCCTGGCACATACATATCGGCTTGTCCCGCTCCGGCATGGCCCAGACCATTTTTTCTAACCGTAACCTTTGATCTCGTTTAGGAGTCTACGCCCGGGTGGATGGATCGAGCTGCAAGAGCTCGAGGGCATGCCCTACTGTGACGATGGCTCGATGGGTGATGATGATCCGTTCAGGACGCTGTACCAGCTCGCGGGGCAGGCGTACGCAAAGTTTGGCATGAGCGCCACCATCGCGGCGAGGCTCGAGCCCCTTTTGCGCGACGCCGGATTCACGGATATTCGCTGCAAGGCTTTCAAGATTCCCATCGGCGTATGGGCCAGGGACAAGACCATGCGGCTCATTGGCCTGTACCAGAAGACGGTCGTCCTCGAGTTCATCTCCACCTTTGCCGGGCGGCCGTTTCAGGCCCTGGGCATGTCGCCCACGGAGGCTCAGGTGACCGTGGCCCACGCACGAGCGGCGCTGGGCGATACGAGCGTTCACCGGTACTTCAACTACTACTTTTGGTATGCGCAGAAGCCCCTCTCTTGAAGCAAGGCGCGATGCCGAAACCCCTACAAAGTACGAACCCACTGGAGTTGTTTGGACTTGGAGCTTTGAAGAATGGAACCGGTTCAGGAGTGGAGACATCTGATAGGCTGCGGGGCTCTCTGTGCATACAGGCATGGGAGCATTATGACATGAGAGATGAGGCGAACGCTGGGGTGGCATCTGTCTGCGCCGTGACTTGTACCCAAACAAACGATGCGAGGTACCACGATGACTTTTAGAGTGCGAAACGGCGTTTCAATGTTAAAAGTTAGTTGGGAACATGGCTGCTGGTCTGACAATCGAGCACGTTGACGTAGATGCACTTGCCACTTTGAAGCAGAAAGGCACGGTGTCTTGAAATCGTCCGGTCTCTCTTAGGTCAACACTCGCAGCTGGACACGAGCAGTTCAAGCAGGCCTCGACACATGTTTGGACGCTCAAGGTCCTTGTGGGACATGCATGAGGGCTGATACGATCGGCAGACAGGGTAGTCGAACGAGACCGGAGTTTGGCCTCGCAGCGGCGGGCGGCGTCGTCATGAACCTGGCGTCGTTTTCTCATCTCCTGTTCGCACGAGGGGTCGTTGCGGGATGACGACGTCAACCTTTGCTCTAGAATTGGAGCTTGGTTGTACAACCACATTTCAGAGCAAATCTAATTGATGACGGAGATAGTCGTGAGCTGAGTATATGTAGTCTGATTCAAACCCTCTTTGGCTCCCCATCCTTGAACACCGGCTGAATCAGTGTTGCTTTACCACCGGTCCACAGCCAAATCGGTGCGCCTGCCCGAGTCCAGTGAATGCCATGGCCGTATATATTTAAGGCACCCTCGAGACCCCATCCTGCATTCCCAGCGGCAATCTCCTCTTAACCGACAATCTTGATCCAACCCACGGTCTCGAAACATTACACATCGTCATGTCCCACGCCCCGGGGACCCGGAGGCTGTCCTCTTGGAAAGACAACCGTCAACACTTGGACATGTGGGCGGTTGCGCGAGGCCTGGGAAGGGGACCGCCAATGGAGGTGATATGCGCTTCCTGCAACGTGGTCCTGCAGGTGTACAATCCCTCCAAGCTTCCCGCGGCCGGCTCCCAGGCCAAACTTCTCCCGTGCGGCCATGTCACTTGCACCGCCTGCATACCCTCTGTGACAAATGCGTGGCCGATAACCTACAATTGGGACAGCTGCCTCGTGTGTCGGACGAAGCTTACGTGCGGTAATTGCAAGGCTCGGTGTCGTATCATCACGCTGCCGGGCACGCGCCCCGAAGGCGACAACTGGTGGACCCGGGTTGCCAAGACTTTGCCCGAGGGCGGGTACTACGACCCGTACAGATGCCATCGCTGCCGGGCCGCGGACAGCTGGTTGCGCTCACTCAGGCAGAAGCAGCTTGTGGTTGGGAAAACCACAGAGGAACAGTGTTATACGAGGCTATTGGCCGAGGTCATCATGCGGGCTGAAGGCATGGCGCGCGAGAGCCAACCTGGCACTCTGCAGGAAGTGTGTGAGATGCTCGGCACACACGCCGCAGCATTGCAGAATATGTGCCAGACGAGAGGGAGCTTTGATGTAACCCAGACGCATTGGGAGGTCCGACAGCTGGGCGCCGCGGCGCTCGGCCTCCAGAGCGGCGAGGCGGCCTGGACGCCTCCGGGCATGAGAGCAGAGTTTCAACGCTTGCACCAGAGGAAATACTCGGCCGTCATTGGCTCGAGGAACAGCGCCGTCGACCAGATGCTGCGGTGCATGCCGGTTAATCCCCATGACTGGACGGCGTCGGCGCGGAATGCGTGAGCGACTCTAGCTGGAGCGCCTCTGGGACGGCGGGTTCCGGACAATTGCAAGGCGTGAGTGTAGTTTTCCTTGATCTTGGCTAGTTGGTGGATAGTTGACGTGTAATCTGGCTGTCCCATATATTGCTCCCTTGGATGGAAAATCAAGAGTCGTTGGCTGCCCGAGTCATAACGACTCTTCCTGCCGGTAGCCTGTATGCTGTGTCAGTTTCGTGTTGCAATGCCAGTCCTGAGACATACTTGCTGCAGTCGAGTCCACGTAGAGCCGTGGAGGCGTGTATATGAAGTGAATCCAACCCACTGCAACAAACGTTCTCGACGCGATTTCCACCAGTTCCATCCCAACATCCACGATCAACTGAAGCTCTCGGTCTACGAAACGACAAGTGATAGCTTTTAATTCTGGTATCCTTCAGTGTGCGAACTGATGTGTCGTCTACGGGTGGCGAATACGTTGTGTAATTTATTCCTTGCACATGCCCCGTCCTCACCAAGACGCAACTCACTCTGCCCGCGTTGCCACCTGTGATGGAATTCTGTGAGCCACACCTGCCAGCAGCCACGGCTTCATGTCTGTGGATCGGTGCAGATACACAATGAGTCACCCCGCAAAGCTTGGCATCGCACCACGCGGGCAACGTACCCGGGTGGTGTCTAACCCCACACGACTAGACGCCTCCTTTGCGTGAGTGACGCTGTCAAGGTGCCGCTGTCAAGGTTGCAGGGGAGGGGCTCGAGATAGGGTTGACATCGATCATCGATTTTAAAGGCTCGGGCATCACAGTCGTGAATCACTTCTTGCCATCCACGACTACATGTACGTGCATCGGTGTAGAATAGCAGGCACCGATTCACAAGCAGATTCTACGCCTTGTCACCGTCTATCGGGTCAAGTATATAAGCGGCCACGACGTCGAAGTTGCCTTCTCTTCCCTTTTTGGTCGGCAAGTCCGGCAGTCAAGCCTTGACCGCTCGCGTTCCGACTCTGGCAACCTCCACACAAAGGAAAGGCAACGTTGCCATGT
>LFRF01000044.1:80369-97960 GCA_001189435.1 Tolypocladium ophioglossoides CBS 100239 | reverse complement strand
TATTCCATACGAGTATGGATAGAAAGACTGGCCATGTCTCGTCCAGCGGCTTCTAACAACCTGAGCTTCTGGCCGCATGTCCGCGACCAATTGCGTCTCTATTACCTCGGCGACGTCGGCCAACGCGCCAACTGCAACCTCCAAGTGCTTTGCACTGCCTGTAGCGAATGCCTAAGTGTTTGCCAAGCGGAGACCGGCTTCCGCAATCTTAGACTTGGCTTGATTCTCCCTTGCGGACATGTTTTCTGCAAAAGCTGCATGCTCACCAAGAACACGATCCAGCCTTGCCAGTTCGAGTACTGTCTAGCCGAAGACTGCGACACAGAGCTCGTCTGCGAAAACTGCCACAAGTCGTGGTCGCGGATCGTAGAGCTGCCCACGGCAGGCAGCGCAGACGACCTGGGGTGGTGGGACGCCGTTCCCCCAACAGTGTCCGAGGGCGGCTGGAATGATACAGGGACATGCTATCGCTGCCAACTTGCCGGTAAGTATGTCGAGGCAGTCAGGATCGGCGAGTCGACGGCAGGGCATAGCCCAACGGAGGTTGCTTGCGCAAGATGGATGGCAGAGGTGCTGCACGGTCGGAATCCGTACGGGCTGCCGTTTGCAGGCGCAGCACTGACGCATCTCAAAAGATGCATGGAAACCCTGGTGAGTGAATATCATGAGCGAGGAGGGCACGTTTCACGGGACGGGGCAAAATTAGCGAAAAGGGTGAAGGCGTTGGGGGACGTCGTGCAGGCGATGCGTCAGGAGGAACAGGTTCCGGATACCGACTTCGATTGGATGGTGGACCGCTTGAGTTGCTTGCGGGACACGCTGGTCCCCATGCTCCGGGAAGAATGGGAGCAATTCTTGCTGCAGAATGTGAGCCAAAGGGTTCCTTACGAGGAAGATTGGACGCCGCCGTTTATGCAGTGGTCAGAAGGGCGCTACAGCGGCATGTCAACCGCTGACGGACGTCCGTTGCATAAGATAGGCCAGTGACGTGGACATTCGTTTTGAACTCGGTTCAGCGGCAATGATTCGTTGTCGGGTTCTTTGCCGTGCGGCGCTGACTTGGTTGAGGCACGCATACGCCGATGATGTATGGGGACGCTGAGCCGCCGGCCAACCGCGAGCGCAGAATGGACGGCAGTCCGGCCATGGTGTGGACGCGGACGAAGATGATGGACGAAGCAATACGAGATACGGATGGAGTGCAGTTGCTGCTGTTGGTGCTGTCTCACAGCCAAACCTTCGGTCAAGCGGCCAACAACAGGTGGTTGGACGTGTCAGTCCGTCTCCGTCGGCGAACCAATTTGCAGCGCTTACGTGATGATTGGAGGCGCAACAGTATTGGCGATGAGAACGCCATGGCCGTGCCGATTTCCGGTGGCCTGTCCACTGTGGTCCAAGCGGGTGGAGATGGGCCGTTGCTGGCGCGTCCCGTTGCCAATTTTAGTTGCCGAGTTTGCCTGGCTGGCAGCCCAAGGGGTGTGGGAGCTGGTCGTGTCTGTGGAACAGCGCTGTTTCAACGCGTCGAGGCGACGGGCCTCGGGGGGGCCGCAAGGGGGTGCCTCGGTGTGTGCGACGATGGCGATGGGCCTGGTCTGCCGTCTGTCGACGCGGTCAGACGCCAGGGGACGCGGCGGGAGCATGGCATCGAGCAGGGAGCATGGCATCGAGCAGGGAGCATCGGCCGCGCAAGGAGCATCGTGTCGAGCAAGGGGGCGACTGTCGCCGCCGGCAGCGCTTCCCGGGAGGCTGGCGAGACACGGCGAGCTGAGGCAGAGGAGAGGCAGAGGCAGAGGCAGAGGCTGCCGCCCGCAGCGGCAGCCGTGGAGACTCGGCACGGCAGCTGGCCGGGTGCTGTAAACGCGGTGTGTCGCGTGCTGCTTCACGAGCGATTGCCTGCTGCCGGGCGCAGCGTTGCTGGTGGATTGGCTGCGTCTGGTGGGCGACTGAGACGCGCGATGGCTCCTCTGGCTCGCTGCTGCTCGGATGCTCGGCACATGCCGCCACGACAGGCCCCAACAGCCTCGCGCCTTGCGCCGCCGCGTCTGCCGAATTAGCCGTGGCTCGACTGTTGGACATTGAATTCCTTTTAATCCGGACGGCGTGCGCCTCGCGGTGCGTGCTGCCCTGCGGGGTTTCGGATCCGATGTCGTCGTCGTMTCTGCCGCTGGACGCTCCCCGACGGCCCTTTGTTTGCCTCTCTGCATCCTCCTCGCGGCGAGTCCGAGGCCATCGACAGGCATCGAGGCGCATCCCTCTTGGGCACCGACATGGGCTGCTGGTGACGACAGGGATCGCTCCGAGCTGCACGGCGACACCACCCACTCAGACGGCCGAGAGATTGCCGGGCGGGAGCGCAGATCGAACGCAGCGCCTCCTCGTGTTGGACGGGGGGCCTTGGGGGCGACATCGACGCCGGCTCTGGCGAGAGGCGGCTCATCGACAGCCACCACGGCCGCGACAGCAGCACCACCAACACGAGCATCACTAAGACCCCAAAACACCAGCAACACAGAACACCAGAACACCGGAACGCCGCAACGCCGCAACGCCAGAACGCCAGAACACCGGAGCACCAGAACACAGCATCACCAGCATCCATCACCAGCCCGCCTGGGGCCGTGGCGGCACCCGTCATGAGCACCACSGCCGCCGCCGCCATGGGCGAGAAGCTCTCCGTCACCACGGCCATCATCGGCCTCCTCGCCGTCGGCGGCAGGACCATCGACACCATCTGGGACCTCAACCTGCCCGCCACCCCGAGCACGCCCATCCTCGTCCAGGCCCTGCAGGAGCTCAAGCAGTGCCGCTCCACCGTCCACATCCTCTACAAGACCTTCTCCCTGCTCGAGTCGGCCCGCCTGCCCTTTCCCGAGCGCGGCACCTGGATCGAGGTCGACGACCTCATCGCCACCCTGACCGACACCGTGCTCGCCTTCTCCGAGCTGCAGGCCCTCTGCGCCGCCCTCGACCTCCAGCGCCAGGCCCTGGCCACGGCCGACTACGACCAGCGCATTGGCGGCCTGTGCGCCCGMATCCGCTGGCACAACCTGTCCATGACCATGATGACGACGATTCTAAAGTGGTGAGTTGTACCTTCCCGCGTGAGGCGTTTGCATGTCGGGGGTGGGGGTGCCGAGACGGAAAGAGAAGAGCATAGGCAAGACGCCACGGAAATCAAAGGGAATCCTCGTCAGTATCCCACGGGCCGAGACTGACCATCACCACCAGCCCAGGCGAAGCCGATGCCCAGAACGCTAGGGTCGGGCTTGAGCGACGAATGACGCGGCTGCTGACGTCCAACGCCGTGCTCGCCTCGCGGATGCGCCAGCTCGACGACGTCTTTGACGGCAGAGCCCTCGACAGGGAGTCGCTGCCGCATTACACCCGGCGGCCCGTCCCGTCTGCGTCTCCCTTGTCCGGCGGAGAGCCGGAAATCACCCCGGCCGAGGCCGGCGAGGTGGGTCCCGAGGGCCGGAGCCGGGTACCCTCACCTCTTTCGGGGTACACCCTCGCCGACATCCCTGTCTTATCCATCATCCCCCTCCCCGTCACCACCGACGAGCTGCATGACGGCAACGAATTCTACACATTCGCCTACGCGCGCCGCGTCGGCCGTGACCTGGGCGAGCTGATGCAGTACCAGGCCAGCCAGGGCACCAGCCGAGCGCTCAGCATTTTGCTCGGCCGCACCAACGCCAACAGCAACGGCGGCAGCACGAGCAGCACGGGCAGCAGCAACGAGGAATGTCCGCCGGTGGCCGTGGACGCCCACGCCCCGCCGACGACCAAGAAGCCCCGGTTCCGGAGGATACGGGTCAAGTGCAGGTGGCGGGCAACACGCTGAACACTCGCCTCTCACGGGCATTGCCGCTTTCGCGGCACACATATTGGAGCACAAGCAACGCGACACACGGACTAGGCACAGGCGCATCTGAGGGAAATTGTCAGGCAGCATTCCGCCATTGGGGAACTAGAAGTTGGCACAGGCGTTATATATGTACAGTTTTGATTACATTTATTGCTGGGACTGTAGAATGGTTAGTCCTCAATTTGCAATCCGTGGACAGTCCACCTCATCAGACCGACGACGAACGGTTCAGTGGTCCTAACCCCTACCATAGAACTGGCAGTTGCCGCCCGGCATGTCGACGTTGGAGGATCCAAGGCCAAGGAAAGGCCAGCCATTGTCCACCACTGGTGTGATGGATAGTTCGAATCACCAAGAAGGGCTCGGAACACTGAATTTGGAACCAGGCCATGCATGTGCCCGGAGCGGGTGGACGATGGATGAGCGCTTTGTTTGCAAGAGTCCTTCGTGCATTGATTCCAAAGCCCGTGCCGAAGCTCCTCCCGCTTCAGGATGCCAATGCTCCGATACCAACAAGACCACAATCCCAAGAACCCCCCACCCCCAAGTCAACAGGTCCCATCCATCACATCCCATCGCCCAAGCCAACAAATCCCATCACATCCCAGCGCCCAGGCCAACAAGTTTCATCCGCACGTGTCCCAGCGTCCAAGTGTTGCAGCAGGTCCCAGTGTCCAAGTCAACAGGTCCCAGTGTCCWCSTCAACACCCAGTGTCCACGTCAACAGGTCCCCGTGTCCACCAAAACTTCTCCAAGTCCGACACCCACACACCATCACCCACCCACCAAATTCGGTCCGTCGCGTCAAGTCGAATGCTCGTGTTGGCTTCGCCTCCGGAGAGGTTACTAGACCCAGCAACCACGTTGAGGTACGAGCTTTGCTGGGGCCTCAACCACCCTCCCCCGGTAATTTTGGCCGTACCGGAATGGCATCGCTGAACGCTGTTAGCAAAGAAGAAGAGGATTATAGGTCTGCCACCTCCGCCCAAAACACTGCGCGGTCCTGCATGTTGACTTGTTCCTTATGCCGGGTCAACTCGGCCTGCGTCGCGGCGCATCTCTCGCTCAACTTTCCAATCAGATCCTGCTGGGCGACCAAATCCCTCTGCAACGAATCTACCGTCTCCAGAAGGAGCGCGGTGGGACAGGCGTGGTCCTTAAATCCGTTGGTGCGGTCCAGATTGGTTCCAGGGGCTGAGGCCGCGGGGCCGGTCTCCGGGCCTGGGGCCAGGATACCAGCTTGCCGGAAAAGAAAGATGACGAGGCGATTGACAGAAATGACGGCGCGGCGGCCGCGGTCGATAATCCGGGAGGCGTTCTCGGATCCAAGGAACATGAGGAGGCCGATGAGAGCTCCCACCTAGCTAACTAACTCAGTCGACATCGGTGCTTTGGTCGGGTGTTTGTCGTGTAGTGGTCTTGTATGAAAAGGAGAAAAAGAAGAGAGGAAGAGATGATGGGGGGCAGGTTACTTATGGCTGAGAAACAGAAAGTCTATTTGGAAAAGTATACCGTGTCCACGGCAACGGGTGGACCGTGATCTGCATTGTGAGAAAGAGTACCCGCCTAGCAAACTTATGCTTCGGTGGTGGTGGAAAGTAAACCTTGTGCGGGCCGTCCCTTATTCCTCTGCCGTTGGTGTCATTCGCGCAGGGTCCAAAACAGGGATTCTTGTCCCGGTCCCTGGCATCGCTAAACATTGCTCACGCTACCTGAATGGTTGCTGGGTCGTCCACCCCTCTGCCATCTGATAGTCGAGGAAGGTCTGATGAGGCGGACAGTCTACGGATCATGAGAACTTGAGAAAGAGTACGGACCGAAGGTTGGGCCCAACAGAAAGTGAACCTAAACCTACCAGCTCGCCGTCGATTGCCAGAACTCGCCTGCAACTGACAGCAGCCACTCACGGCAACAGGGCCCTGGTACATCCAGATGTTCGCTTTCTTTTAGGCTCAACCTTCGTACCCGTTAAGCCCACTAGCAAGTAAACTTTGCCTTTCCTTCTTCTGTTGATGCCATGATGTGGAGAACAAACCTTTATCGAAAAGGTAGACTCTAAAGTTGTTCTTTTAAATCATGTCTACAATTCCCGATTGTCCATTCTCACCATCCCTACCGTCAAACATAGCATCCATCCTGGCCTCCCAAGTACCACATCACGAAGATGTTCAAAATCGCACTTTGCTGTCTTAGCTGGGGCAGGCAACTCAAGAAGACACGGAAGCAGCACCCCCCCTGTGCTCTCCTCGAGCTCCCCATCGACGTGGTCCTCGTCGTCGCGGAACGACTACCCCTGGGAAACCAGGTCGTCCTCGCCCGGACGTGTCGTGCGCTGCACGTCGCCGTCCACAAACTACTGCACCGCAACCGTGTGCGCCTCTCCCGCGACGAACACTTCGACTACCTCGCCTGCGTCGCCCGCGGCTCGCTCAACGAGTGGGTGTGCGAGAAGTGCGTCAAGCTCCACCACATCGCCCTCACCGACACCCCGGGCACCCTCAGGAGTATGATATGCATGTGGGATTGGTCCTCTATCTCGTTCTTGGGGGAGACGCCGAAGGTGTACAGCTTTCATCACCGCTATGTGCAGCTTGCGCTCAAGTACACGCGTGCGGGTGACAACCTAGGCATCAAGCACCGTGCTTACCTCGAGAGACTACTGGCGCCAATCGAGAATGTACGGCACTGCAGTAACAGGGCCATGCTCGTGGTCCCGTTGCGGTTTTCAGTCTACCCCCGGGTTGTCGGGGGCCGGTTCCTGCTGCTAACAGTGTGGCGTTATTATGATGAAACGGGCGTGCTGAGAATCTCGTGGGATGCTATGTCCTCCATGGGGCTATGCAGGCACCAGTATTTCGCGTGGCATCATACGACACACTATTACCCACTATTGCGGGAGGATCGTGAAATAATTCGGACCATGGTCCAGGCCGCCAACGCCCCCGACGGCGCTGAGGCGCACGGAGCCTGCCCTCACTGTCCCACCGACTTTGCGGTGCAGGCTTCGCCCGAAAGCGTTGTCGTACGGGTCTGGCAGGATCTGGGAACTGAGGGCTCGCCAACTGACGCCGGCTGGCAGTCGCTAACCTCAAAGCGTGTCAGAGTCGACCATAGGCCCGGCAGCGTTCGGGAGCTGTTTGAATCGGGCGAGCAGGAGACGGCTAATACGCTGCAAGTCGAGGGGGGAGGCTGAAGGACATTGCGAGGGACTCATATCGGTCGGAAATCGCTGAGGAATTGGGCCTGCCGCATAACTAGGTGTGAAGCTGAGCACAGGGGCGCAGTCACCTAATTGGGAACCTAATTGCGAGCCCTACAATAGGGGCAAAGCTCAACAATTAAATACCGCCTCATCAGGCAATTCTCGTATGTAGAAATCAAGGCTATCTTGCAGCATCAATCGTATGCTCCTAACCGACCAAAGCGCATTGTGTGACACTAGGCGTTCATATCACCGTATCTTACATAGCCGACCATCGTCCCGCTGCTTCCGGCCCTCACTTCCTACGCATGGGAAGCACCACAGTGTGTCCTCTGGATCTACCTCTTTCTTGATCTTGAGCAGCCGCTGATAATGACTGCCCCAGAATGTCGTTTGCCAGTCTTTCTCGCGGAGCCATCCCTGCAGAGTTGAGGTTAGAATGCACAGCTTCATGGCGTGGCAGCTTACATACCTCATTAATGTACGATCCCATGCCAGGCGTCAGTTTCCGCAGCGGCTCGAATGCGTCGCCCAATGCCTTGAGCGCATTGTTCTCCGCCGTTTTGTTAAACGGCGGGAACGGCACTCCTGTCACTGCAGCATCAACCATAAGCCAAGACTCCAACACATGCGCGGAAGGCAGACTTACAAGACTGAATATATGCCCTCCTCCACGCTGGGTTCACGGCGTTGCCGCCCCCTCTTGGCTTCGCATCTCGGACGCCCTTGCCGGCGACCATGTAGGCTGTGACGGCGCCGCCGGCGTCCGCTGCTGACTTGTATGCTTTGGCCAAAGCGTGAGGGTCCCCGGTCAAGGCCTCCCTGTCGACAAGCCGCGATGCTCGGTGCAGATTGAGGCCCGCAACTCCCTGGTCAAAGTTGACGTTGAACCAGTCCAGGAACGAACCGTACAAGGCTGTTTGCTGCAGGACCCTCACTGTCCTGGGCCATCGCTCCTGGATGGTGTCGTTGAGGGGCTTCAAGAGCTTTTCCAACGCAGCCCCATCCTCGGCGTCCTGCATCATGAAGCCCCCCATAACACCGGCAACCTCGTTGGGCTCTCCCTCACCGGGGTTTGGGTTAGGTGACGTGCTTACCAAGTATTGGTAGCCAGAGACTCCTTTGTCCATCAGGTCGGGGAACTGAGAAACAACGTATGCAACGACGTCAAATGCAACGGGCGAATCGACAGCGGTAGTCGCAAACCACATGGTAAAGGCAATCTTGGGCGACGGGTATGTCTTCAGCGTGACCGAGGTGATCACTCCGAATGTCGATCCACCGCCCTATTAATCCGTTAGCTGTGCT
Organism: Tolypocladium ophioglossoides CBS 100239; assembly: GCA_001189435.1. Classification (NCBI taxonomy): domain Eukaryota; kingdom Fungi; phylum Ascomycota; class Sordariomycetes; order Hypocreales; family Ophiocordycipitaceae; genus Tolypocladium; species Tolypocladium ophioglossoides. The sequence goes on along the minus strand of LFRF01000044.1, from coordinate 89,582 downwards.
AACGAGACTAAGGCAAAGGCGGCGAGCTTACTCCACGCATAGCCCAGAAGAGGTCGGCGTGTTGGTCTTCGTTGATCGTGATGACGTCCCCGCCCGGAGTTACAATCTCCATCTCAAGAACATTATCCGCTGCCAGTCCGTATCTCGAAGCAAGAATGCTATGGCCGCCCCCCGTCAGGTAGCCGGAGATGCCCACACTCTTTCCTCCACCGCCGACAATAGTCTGGCCATGCTCTGCGGTTGCCGCGTAAATATCGTACATTTGAGTACCGCCGCCCACGGTAACTGCGTTGCCGGCGATTAGCTTGCCTGACCCGGCAAGCTTGAACTCGCCGGCGTGGTAAACAATCTTGTTCATGTGGTGAGTCCAGATGGAGAGGGCGCCTGGGGCAATCGAGCGACCAATGTCATCATGACCCGTGCTTTTGACCACGAGCCTGACATTATTCTCGCGGGCTTACGTGCCGTGGTTAGCTCTTCAGTTTTCTGCTCGGAGCAACTGGGGAGAGAGCTTACCGAAATTAATGGCCGTCTGCACATGCTCAGGCGTCGTGCTGTTCACCACAAAGGGCGGATAACCCGAGGAAGTGCATGGAAACTGAGGGTCAGGGAGGCAAGTGTCGTTGGTGAATTGCTCCCACATAACGGATACTGGATTTGACGCATGGTACTCAAACGAGCTCCAGTCTATGCCCAGCTTAATGCATTTCTCGGCGTCATAAGTAAGCTGTCCTTGGTGGCAGACTGCTGCCGGCGGTGCTGGACTCAGCAGCTGCCCGCCAAGAGTTGAGTTGAGGCGATTCCAAGTCTCTGTGGAAGGCCAGCCCTCCGACCCCGGATATGCCTTGCAGTTCTGGCTCGAGGCAGGGCCGCCAATCGCTGTCAGCGATGCGAGGAGGCCCTTGATGGACAAAAGAGACGGCATTTCCAAATTGGAGTAAAAGGCCATGGCAACACAAGTATTCAATCCGCCCCAGAAATAAAAGACGCTCGGGATGTGGCAGTCGTTTTATCGTCAGCGTCAAAGGCACAGTCATTCAGGGCGTGCTGACCAGGTTGAGGTTGCGGCTTACTGTCCGCCATACAACAAGCCCAACGTGATCACGGATTCGCAGACGCATCGCATGATGACACTCGCCTGATCGCATGGTTTAAGGCTGCCGTGCCCATTGTTCAAATCCCACTCCGCGACGACTTCCCCTTGCTCGGCGTTAGGCTCGACTGCGAGCTGAGAAGTCGACTCTTGGCCCGTCCCTATGATGAGGTAGGATGCAACCGGAGAAATGGAAGGGTAGAGGCGACGAAGGCGCTGATACAGACGCAACTTGCCTAGTAAATTCTGGTCATTACATTGGCCTTTGTCTAGGCTACCCTTGGCGCGACGGCCGTAAAACAACCGGACGTGGCGAAGAACTTGTGCATATATCCCAAAACGCCGTACTTTTAACCAATAAACCCAGCCTTTGCTTGTCCCACTGCCCCATAATTCGCATCAGGCTACATCATAGCTTCTCATTCCGTTGTTATATAAGCTTGCCACACCATGGCCGACCAAGCTAACGAGCTTTTGCTGATCAATCTCGACGGCATTAAACTGCCATTGGTTATCGCCGGAGTCATCTCCGTGCATCTTGGTATGGGCGCGGAAGAAGCCAATGCCCAGCATCTGCGCGAGGTTCCGGAAGCCCTTGTGCTGGAAGCCTTCGGGGAGAATCTCGATGACGGCAGACCCCGGCGGAAGGAACATGAGGTGCGTAAGACCAGCCCCGTGAACGCCGACCAGCAAGTCGGTTTCACGCACGACCTTGAGCTGTTGGCGGAACGAGAGAAGGGCAAAGTCGACGACGTTGAGCTTCATGTGGGGTACTTGTTTCCTCAGGGCTTCCATGTGCCCAGCCTCATCGATGAGCTTGCGTGTATTGGTGCGCTGAATGTACGTGACAATCACCTCCTTGCCGTCCCGGGCCGGCGTAGCCACATCGTAGTGGGCAAGGACGCGGGAAACGAATGTCTTGACCAGCGCCGAATCACGGCAAAGTAGATCGACCCAGTCCCCCTGCCACAGCGTGTTGCTGCCCCCGGAAAACGGGATGATGATGTCGGACACGGGTTCCGATGCGTTGAGCTCGTGGATGCGACGGACTGGCATCTTGGCGAAGAGCTTCCACAAGTCCATGAATGCGCCATCGTTGTGCGGATCCAACAGGACAACCTGTGTCGTCTCTGCCGCCTTTGGCGAAACAAAAGGTTCCCCCGTCTGGGTGTCGATGCTTATCTGCAGCACGTCGAGGCTCCAGGTAAGACTCATGACCTCCATCAGTGCGTGCCACACATTGCCGGATCCCTCGCGCTTCACGAGAATCGTAGTCCGCTGCGACCCTTGCACGCGCGCGCTCCCGTCCAGCAGAACGGCCTCGCCCATGACGGCGCGAGGGCCGGTCTCGTACCAATATTGACTGAGGTCGTCGGGCACAATGGGCACACCGCTTGCGATCTCCTCTGGCGTGAGCGTCCTAAGATCACATGCTAGACGAAACCGGCGCAGGCCCGCATCGAAGACAGCACGATGGCCGTAACACATGTTGTCGACGCGTGGGGGGTCCTCGGCCGCGGTGACCGACGAGAAGCAGGTAAAGCGCGAAGCAGACTCCTCGGTGCAGTATGAGGCGGAGAAGTTGCGAGCATCTTCGAGGTACCGTCTGCCGAATCGCTCCTGACACCACGGGCTCTCTGGGGAGTCGACGAGGTAATCGTCGGGAAAGTCTGGGTCTGGCGGCAGAGACGTCGGCGCGATGGGCACCGGCGGACGGCGGATGAAGGCGTCGCCGCCGGGGGTCAGGCTTCGGAATTGGTACAGAAACGGGAGCAGAGCCAGGAAGACGGCCAGCAATATCAGGGGCGCCCGAAAGCGCCGCGAAACGACTATGAGCATGTTTGGCCAGCCATAAGAGAATGAACTCGACAGAATGTCATGGGGATGGATGATAAAGGGACAAGCTGTCGAAACCGGAAGGGCAAAATCACTCGTGGTCTGTACGACTCTACGAGACTCGTACGAAGGCAGGGCCCAAAAGTAGCCGCCGGAATGCTCCGCCTTGACAGGGGGTCCCCTGCCACCGCGTGTATACAGTATGCTTGTTGAAAATTCATACTGGCCTTACTCAACACTAGTTCGAGTGTTTTACAGTGAAATCTTTCTCAAGGGGCACGAGAACACAGGGGCATCTGAATTCAACGAAATGCGTAAATAAGGAGCCAACAAAGGCTGGTGCCGTGCCGGACCGGCTGGTGGCACAAGCTTCGAATTAACCACCACCCTCTACCTACATGACACACAAACACGAGCCCCCTCATTAGCCCTCTTCCACATGCCCTCAAACACGCACGCAAGCAACCTTCATCGCTGCCCCAAATTCGTTGGGTCGTCACTTCGTGGATTCGGAAATATCCCAAAGGGGAACTTTTACACACCGTGGCAGGGCCCCCTGTCAAGGCGGGGCAGTTCGGCTACTTCTGGGCCAGTAACGGAACTAACAGGTCGGGGCCCACTCTGCCCCACTGACCTCCAGGTACACGCCCGTCACGCGTAGTGTAAACAACAGCCAAGTCCAATCGATTCGTGCAATCCCCAATGACGCATTCAATCAATTTGACGAGGCTTTTTCAATACGGCTTGACCACTGTGTGCGTGGGGAGCCGACTGATACACCTGCCGGCCAGTCTTCGACATCCGTGACCACGGCACGCAAATTGCGCCCTTTGAGGTGTTGATAAGTGCGATGTAGCGATTTGTACTGCCCGAGTTGCTGGGACGTGTAAATTCAAGTACATCCTACGGCGCGGCGTCCCATTGGTCGTGGCCCCTGCAAGTGACCTGCTTTACGCCTTGCGAGTATGACCTGTTGGCGCGCGCCTGTCGTCACTGCAGAATATTGAAATTGGACTCCATCAGCCGTGCCCCCGACTCTGAGGCCCAAAGGGAATCCTCCACAGTAGCCGTAGCGGATGAGAGAGACACGCATGGCTGCTCGCTCGATGCGTCACGGACTCACGGCTGCAACGGTCCGCATCGCAGGACGACGCGGGCTGCGGGGATGCAGAAATGCAGGCCAGAGACGGGCAAAAGCTGTGTATCTGAAGGAGCTGGTCACGGCGATTTGTGCCCGACATGGATGGGGATGCAGGCTGTGAGAGCTGACGCCGGGCCAACAGCCTGGGGGCCGCCTGTCGCGTCCCTCGACAGGATAACCAACATCATGCCCATGTCTCTCGGCCGTTGTCGTTGCTGTTGCCACCGCCCTTTGTTCGCTTCTTCCCGTTGTCCGTTGATTCATTTCGCAAACCATCGTCTGCTGCGCGTCTCCTGTCTTGGTTCCCAAAGAGCCAGAGGAGACTCGTCCCTCTACGCTTGACGACCGCCATGCTTGCGATGAGAGGCCAGGGGCCGCTCCAATTCGCACCATGGTCAGTCCTTCTGACCGTGTATCTTGCGTTGGCGGTCATGGCACAAGACTGTGTACCGGGTCCCGTGGCACTGCCCATCATCAATGCCACCCTGTCGACAGGCAAAGCTCGGCGCGGCGTTTCCGTGAAAGTCGGCGATCCGGCACAAGAGTTTGCTTTCCTGCCAAAGTGGTGAGCATGGGGTCAAAGTTTTCTCAGTTGATACTGGTCTGATGGTTCCCAGGGACAGCAACAACACCTTTCTCTACGGCCCGAAGTGCGACGCCCTGAACCTCGTCAAGTCGAACGCTGCGTGCAATACGTTCCGAGGTGGCATTTATGACCCAGATAAATCGCGCTCCAAGGGCACACCAGCCTCCTCCTACACGCCTCCCCCCGATCGATGGAGCTCAACGACGTACGACATGTTCACCGACTCCTTGGATCTTGGCAAGAACATCAGCATAAAAGACTTTCCCATGGCAGGCCCCAGGGACTATCGCAACTGGGACCTGCAAGGATATGACCCCCAAAACATCATCGGAATGGGCCCGGGCTCTACTCTCGTCGAGGCGTCCCGCAAGGCCCGTCGCATTGCGTCGGACGCGTTTGGGTTCTACTGGGGATTAGATGGTGTCGGCGATACGGATCAGATGGGGGGGTCCTTTGTCTTTGGGGGGTATGACAAGGCGAAGACGTACGGCGACGGCCATACGCAGCTGCTTTCCGCAACACAGGCCTGTGCCACGAGGATGGTTGTGTCCATCAAAGACATTGTCCTGAACTTTGCCAACGGCACGGATGCTTCCATATTTCCCAAGGACAACGGTGGTACCCTCCTAGCGGCCTGCATTGTGCCTGAGCGCCCGTGCCTCATGGACATGCCTCTTACTCCTTACTTTCAGAACCTGCTAGACGCAATTAAAAACGAAGAATGGAGTCGCTCGGTCGGCGTTGACTTCTGGAACGTCGTTCTCAACCCCAACAATCCCATGTAAGGATCTACGTGACCGCCTTTTGTGTCCGTCGGCTGACCCTCAACAGCTTCACAGGCGACTTGACGTTCACGCTAGACAACGGCCTGCAAATCAAGATACCGAACCGTCAACTCATCGTGCCCGAACGCTACGTCAACGACAATGGAGACCTTGCCGTCAACTCTTCGCGACCCGTTCTACGTATCAATTCGCTGCAGAACACGACTGGGACCTCCCTGCCGATCCTCGGACGATACTTCTTTACCAGCGCGTATCTCATGGGCAATCGCGATGCCAACCAATTTACGCTCTGGCAAGCCAACCCAACGTCAGACACGAACCTGGTTTCCGTCAATGGGAAGAACGAGGCTTTTGCGGCCACGCAAAGCTGCGCTACGAAGCCAACTGCGTCACTTGCACCGGATCAAGGCGATAATGGTGGCACGGCCGGCAATGCCACTGCAGGGTCTTCCCTTCGCCCTGGTGCAATCGCGGGTATCGCTGTTGGCGGAGTAGTAATTGCTCTCGCCAGTGTCGGTCTAATTTGGTGGTATTTGATGCGAAAGCGCAAGGCTCGGGCGGAAACATTGGCTGCGTCTTCCAACACTCAAGAGGCGCAAGAGATGCCGCCATCGCCCAAGGCCGAAGATGTATTGTCTACCCAGGGCTTCCCTCACTTCTTTCCACACGAGATGCCATCGGAGCATCGGCCAGCCGAGATGCCAGCCTAAGCGGATGGAGTAGAAGTTTCAAAATGCTATATACATACGAAGTACCAGTCGTGATATTTACAGCGCTTGGCTATTCAATTGAGTTCGGCCGCACAGGTGCAAGACAATGAATGGCTCGTTCAGAGTATTTACAGTGAAAGGAATGTACGAGGTACGGGTTTGCGGACCCACCTCCCGTTAGAATCACGGCGCACCCGCCAGCTGGGTTCTCACTGGACGTCTACCAGCCAAAGCACACTACGAAGGACAAAAAGGGATATGGCATAAACAAAGGTCAAAAAGATAAAAAAAATTGGTAGCTTCTCTTTGATTGAGCGTGTCATCCTTAGTGCAGGGGCCATGCTAATCTTCTCTGTCTGCGAAGTTTGTCAGTGACTTGATTCGAACTAGATCCCGTCCGCTCTGCAATACTCACATCGTTTCAAATTGACCATATTGCCCGAAGGCAAGGTGTGGTCAATTAACTTAACTTATATGGGGTGTGTGGGAGGGCTGGTGGCGGGGCCCAGCAAGGTGGCGTGTTGAACCTTCGCCACCACAACAGCCAACACTGAGCAACATGTTTCACAACGTGAAATAGCCCACGGCTCTTGAGGGAAGTACACACCACTTCTCTCAAAAGCAAAAAATGGTGGTGTTCAATCGAGAATTTTCTCCCCTCTTGGCCACACCAATTTGTCGTCCACACTCGCCTTAATAAGCACGTTGCCCTGTTGGAAGAGTAAAAAAGGCCGCAGGACCCGCATCTAGGGCTTAAGAGTCCATCGAGCTGGGCGGCTGCAATCTGGCCAACGACGGAGGCGCACCGCGACAGGAATCGGCGTCCGCGCTGCTCACTGCTTAATACGGCAAAGCATTGCTTCAACTGGAAGGTCATAGCGCGCCTCGGTGTTGTTTGCCATTCTACCCGTGTAGTCCGTGGTACACAACCGTCCGATTAATTGCGGTTCGGAAACACGCAGTCGGGTCGGCTTCATTCAACAGCCGAATCAGATGAGCAAGATCTGTTCCCCATCTCGCTAATCTCTCGAATCTGGAGCCCAGAATCTAACGCCTGAGATGGTTAGCGGCCTCTCTASATCCTTACCCTTTATATGCTTGCGACGGGCTCCTTGGCGAGTGCATCAACGCCGGGCCGGGCCAGGATGCCCTCGTCAGGCCTGTCGGCGACGAGGCGGTCACCCTCGATGGCCTGCAGGCACGCATGGATGCAATGGTGAGGTCTCTCATCGAGCGTCCCATCCTCGGATACACCACCTTTAGCGGACCTTCGCTCATCACCTACTCGGCCCTCGTGCAGGTCATGTACGGAGCGCTCTACAACGCCAAGAGCCGGCCCTCGCTTGCCGAGATGCTCTTCGAGCTCGAGGCTGGCAACTCGACTCTTGCCGCCACCATGCTCGAGCGTTCCACCTGGGAGTACGACCCTACGCGGCCCCCTCCGCCCAACAAGCGGCCAAGTTCGGACGAGCTTGGACAGCTGGTCATCTGCGCTAATTCATATGATACGCCCAACCAGCCCGAGGGCCTCGACTGATGGGAGTCCCTCTGGGCCAACATGACGCACGATTCGTGGATCGCGGGCAACCTCCACTTCTCCAACGTCTTTCCCTGCCAGCACTTTGTCGACTACTGGCCCAAACCCGCCGAKGTGTACCGCGGCGACTTGAACAKCACGCTCAGGAACCCCGTTCTGCTCATCGCGGAGACGTACGACCCGGCCACGCCTCTGCGCAACGGCAGGCGGCTGCTCAAGGAGATGGGGAAGAACGCGTGGCTCGTTGCGCACCACGGCTACGGCCACTCGTCCAGGGACATGTCCAACTGCACCGACATCTCCAGCCACTGCTTCGTGCTTCTGGAGCGTTAGGTCGACTGTTGACCTGCCTGCATGCTGCGTCCTGGTGTCTTGCAGACCAACTGCAAGCGCACCAGCTCCATGATGCGGGGCATCATGCTACAACTACGACACCGAGTATCGGCGTTGGTCGCGCCAAACATAAATAAGAGAAACGTGTGAGCAGCCACTTAGCCGATGCTCTGGCATCATATTCACCATAGGTTGTCGAGTCCACAGCCATTGTATCTGTTACTAATCCAGCATAGATGAGGCCGGGTCGGTCCCCCAGCTGTTCTGCACCCTCCAGTGCACCGGCTTGCCCGTCTGCTCGTCCACGTGCACCGCCGTCATGGCGTGCATCATCTGGCTCTCGCCCGCCAGCAGCCGCCCTTGATCATTGATGTGTCCATGTAACTTTCAAGTTGGCTGCTGTGCCTTTGTGTGTGCATATTTTGCACCCACTGTTCCTCACGTCACGTGTACGGAGGCTGCATGCAACCTGTTGTGCAGTTGTGTACAGCTGCCCCGTTTTGTTGGGTGTCGCTCCGACCTTGGAATCGACTCCAGATACATCGGCGGCTCTTGCGTCGTGGTCTTCCGAGCTTGGTGCAGCACCCTGGGAAGCCGAGGCAAAAGCATTGCGCTGAGATTGGCAAATGGCAGATGCGCTGGAGATAGAACTTATCGGGGTCTGGGTCCCTTGCTGCTGGTTGTTGAGGCCGGGTTCTTTGGAGGCTCGCAGCTCTAAAGCTCCCTCCTCGCCGATAACAAGCGTTTATCCACACAGCTTCAGCATGGCAGATGCCGTGGCTGGTGACGTCGTCATGGACCTACTTCCCGATGATCTGGAAGTGCCAGATACCGCGCCGCGCSGCGTCGTAGAACACAACATGTCCATCCTCCCTCAATGTGTTCTCTACGTCGAGGGCGACCGAGGCAAGGCGTTGCGGCAGATCGGAAGGAGATTTATGGACGCGAAAGGCGATGGATGCGATATTATTCTGCAAGACAGATTAGCTTTGGAGCTCCCAACGCTCCACTCGCGGTAGGTTCAGGCACGATAAGTAGAGCATGAGTATCGTATTCAGCAGTATCCATATCGACAGCTTGTCCTGTGGTCCGCTCGCAGCAGCCTGTGCGATGCCACGCGAGATGCGAGGCTCCGGGGGTAGTTTGACGACGGCAAATACACATACCGAAGATACCCTGCCCACGGCCACAG
>LFRF01000044.1:53289-79453 GCA_001189435.1 Tolypocladium ophioglossoides CBS 100239 | reverse complement strand
CTTCGGATTCGTCCGGCCTCTCGTGGGCGATTTGTTGGTGTTTTGCTGCCTCGAATGGAGGATTGTTGGTGTTGCGTTGAGGTGAAGTCGAAACAGGGACCAGCTCGATGCTAGCAGTCCAACGACGGCGCATCACCAACGCTCCCTGTCGCAGCAATACCTCTCCACGTCCACGTCGTCCATACAAAGGATGACCCTGACTCGACCAACGAGCCSGTCGATGCTGCCCAAGTGCGGCGGGTCGAAGCTGCGGCTCGAGTTGTCCAACGGGCCCGCGTCAGCCACAGAATCGCCGCATTAGAGGGACGCGTTGGAGCCATGTGCCGGACGTCGTGCGAGTCCAGGCGAAAGGGCCTGGCCGGAGAGGACTGGATGTGTCAGGGGCGTGCCTTCTGTCGCTGTCGAATAAGTCACAATGGCGATGAGGGCAGTGGTTCAATTGTGTGTGCAGACTTGTCGCTGAACTTGCCGACATCGCAACCAAAGAAGATGTGGACGCCGGCCTTGAGCATCTTGACGCAGGTAGACTTGAGAGTGTTGATGTCGACGTTGATGTAGTTGATGCCGGATGGAGTGCGATTGGAGAAGTCTCCCGGGCGAGCATAGCCTGTTGACGCGTGTCAGAGCCTCCGGGACGAGGCGGGTAGGATGTTGTGACAATGTGGAAATAAAACTTACCTCAGTTGCTGCCTTGAGTTCGTCAACCTTGACGGCGCTGTTTTTAGTCGAGCCTCGTCTATAGCATCGAGATGCGCACCAAAACGGACATTGGCCATCGTGTCAGATGTGAGGATATTGGGTGGGTAAGTATTAGGATGTTTAATGATGGATGTTGAGAGTGAATGGCGAGGGGGATGTTTTGCGAGCAGGCGAAACACGGAGAGGAACGAGAGAAGGGAGGGAGGCCTTGCCCGCCTAGGTATTCATGCCTGTCTAGCGTGCACCGCAATCAGTAACCAGAGCGACTAATTAGCAAAGCATTGAATCACTGCTCTGATCACCGTTGCCAGTTGGATTAAAGTAGTAGTTGTTGAGCCGCAGCTTTATGGGAGCAACACTGGGAGGCTCCGCAGAAGGGTGTGCTGCGGCTCGTCGGCGTGGGACCGGGTCGGCGGGAGCGCCACCTGTGGCCTGCCGGTGGGAAGGAGCACGGGCCCTGGCATAATGGAATGGAATACTTCGTACGAAGTAAGCTCACGAATGAGCGACGATGACGCCATAAAGCACGGGCGCATCAACATCGGGCAGCTTCCAGAACAAGTCAACCGTAACGTCGGGCAGCCTCTGACTCAGGAATGCAGGAGAATTTCAATGGTGCTGCCAGCTCCGAGGCCCGAGCAACAGAAGGCTCTGACGGCGGTGCCCCCCCGAATAACGCCATTCTCGCCCCATAGCACCCAAGCGCAGCGGTCGGCCGGCACGTCATCTTAGCCCTGCTTCTGCCTTTCCTTCGTCGCTATCCTGCCTCCGGGCCTGCCGCACGCAAGGCAACCCAGCAGGCCAGCGAGCAGGCATCCGGCACGCGCAGCGCATTCGCTTGCATCCTCACCTCCTCCCCGTGCCAGTGTGAAGACGAGGACGAGCAAAGAGAGGAAGCGGCCTCGGCGATCGGTGGGGAAGCCGACAGCCGCGCTGGGCAATCAACTACCTCCGCTCCCCGCCACCAGCAATCACCGACATCCTCGCAGCCGTCCTGGCATCTGGCACTCGCATCCATCCACGGAGTATCCATCCGTCCAAAGCAAAACGCTGTGGTTGCGGCCCAAGCTCGASTCTCAGCTCCGTGCTGCTGCTGACGCAGCGCCCCTGGACAGCACGCCATCGCCAGCCTCGTGTGCACAAGCCCGCCCTGAAACCGATGAGTTGCCTGCCATTTCGCCATATTTAGTCCTTACGGCCGCCGTCTGGCCGCTGGCGCCCCTTGGCCGCCATGGACCGTAATCTTGTGCAACTCGACGGCCACTTGCAGCCGCCCGCGACGACGAATAATGACCTGTCTCTCCTCTCGTCGTTCCACGACTTGGACGGCGACCCTGCCTCTGCCTCTGACCCTGCCGCTCCGCTCCTGACGGGTACAACGGGGCCCACGCCCACGCCGCCGCTCGACAACTCTGCCGCCCAGCAGCCGCTGCGCGACAATTGCGACCGAAGGCGACCGCAGGAGGAGGACAACACGCGGCTCAAGAAGATGCCGTCCGAACTCGTCGGCAAGACGGTCAGCCCCTTCTTGAAGGAGCACATCCCGGGCCTCTACGCGCCCGTCGGCAAGGGAAACAAGGACGACACCTCTGATAAAAAGGACCCCAACACACGATACTGCTACCGCCACCGCCCCGACTCCAAGTGTCGACGAGCGGCCGACGAGACGAAGATGGGCTTCATCCAGAGTGTATGTCGCGGCCCGCCATGACATTTACGCTTCCGCGTGTTAACGGCCACTAACCTTTACCCAGGAACTCAGCAGTCTCCCCGTTGCCGACCAGGAAGCCATCACGCACGTGTGGTCTCTGTTCTCGGCCGCTCCGTCCAAACACCGCGAACTCATGCTTCAGGGCATCATCACCCAGTGCTGCTTCCCCCAGCTCTCGACGGTGTCGCGCGAAGTCCAAGAGCAGTTGAAAATCGACTTCCTCGCCGCCCTCCCCAACGAGCTGTCCTACAAAATCCTGTGCCATCTAGATACTGTCTCGTTGTGCAAGGCCGCGCAGGTCAGCGTCCGGTGGAGAAACCTGGCTGACGACGACGTCGTCTGGCATAGGATGTGCGAGCAGCACATTGACAGAAAGTGCACCAAGTGCGGCTGGGGACTGCCGCTCCTGGAGAAGAAGAAGCTGATGGCATGGAGCCGCCATCAGTCGGCGCACCACCGCCATGAACACGCCCACCACGCAGAGGAGACGGCCGAGGCTGACGACGACTTGGCGACTACATCATCGCAAGAATCTAATAAGCGATCCCTGGCGGTTCGCGACGACGGCCCCTCGAAGCGCCCGCGGCTCAACGGGTCCAGCCACTCGCGATCGCAGCTCGACGTTGAGCGCAAGTTCCGACCGTGGAAGGACGTGTACCGAGACCGATACAAGGTGGGCTACAACTGGAAGACGGGGCGCTGCGCTATCAAGACGTTCAAGGGGCACGAGAATGGCGTCACCTGCCTGCAGTTTGACGACAATGTCTTGGCCACGGGGTCATACGATACTACGATTAAGATTTGGAACATTGAGACGGGAGAGGTCCTTCGCACACTGCGCGGGCATGCCTCGACGGTCCGATGTCTGCAGTTTGACGACTCCAAGCTCATCAGCGGGAGCTTCGACAAGACCATCAAGATCTGGAACTGGCAGACGGGTGAGTGCCTCAGCACGCTACAGTGCCACACCGAGGGCGTGCTGTCGGTGCACTACGACGGGTGCACGCTAGCCTCGGGGTCGATTGACAAGACAGTCAAGATCTTCAGCTTCGACACTAAGCAGACGTTTAACCTGCGAGGCCACACGGACTGGGTCAACCACGTGCGCATCGACTCGCCGTCGCGCACCATCTTCTCGGCATCGGACGACATGACGGTCAAGCTCTGGGACCTGGACTCGAAGCAGTGCGTCAAGACGTTCCGCGGCCACGTTGGGCAGGTGCAGCAGGTGCTGCTGATGCCCCCGGACTTTGAGCCCGACGAGGTGCCCAGCGAGGACAAGACGGATACGCTGTCGGTGCACAGCAGCCGCAGCCGCAGCGCCACGCCGACGCCGACGACGGCCGAGCACACGGTTGACGCGCGCGCGTCGTTTGGATCCGGTTTCACGTCTGACCACTCGCGCCCGCTGCCGCCGCGGTACATGCTAACGGGCGGGCTGGACAACACCGTCCGGCTGTGGGACATTGAGACGGGCAAGTGCATCCGCAGCATGTTTGGGCACGTCGAGGGCATCTGGGGCCTCGTCGGCGACACGCTGCGGGTGGTGACGGGCGCCAACGACTCGATGACCAAGATCTGGGAGCCACGGTCGGGCAAGTGTGATCGCAGCTTCACGGGCCACGCGGGCCCCGTCACCTGCGTGGGACTGAGCGACAGCAGGATGGCGAGCGGCAGCGAGGACGGCGAGGTGCGACTGTATAGTTTCGAGGGCGCGGTGACGGAGGAGCGAGGCACGCCGTCGTGAGGGCGTCGACAACGACGATGTGCGGCGTTGACTTGGGTTTTATTTTGGCTATCTTTCTGGACATTTGCTGCGTTGCGACGATACCATACGGGGGACTTGCTTTCTCTTTTGTTTCATCCGGGTTGCGTTTATCCGGGCTGCGTTTATCCAGGCTGCTCTCATCCTGGTCGGATCGTGTGCGATATGGAAGGGCTTAGACCAGGTGGGACATTTGAACGGGGCATCTTGTTATAATTCTTCTGCCCTTTTGGTATGTCAGTTTGGCGGAAAATCATCCGGCCTGGGAATGATGCCGGTGGGTCGGACGGGGAATAGATGGGCTGGCGGCGAAAAGGGAAGGTTAGGTAGCGAATGGGCGTTTTGGTGCTTTGGGGTGTATCTTGGGGTATGATAGATGGATTCGCAAGATGGTGAAAATGGACTATTTGAATGAGTTGGGAGTGTCTTTCGATGTGAATGCGATGTGGGAGGCGGGATATATGAACGTTAGGCGAGCGCAACTCCACGTAAGTACAGCGCAGCCCAACCTTGATCCACATGAAGTGTGCCGTGGTCGACCGTTTCAACGTACGCAGAGGCATGATGCAAATATCTAGTTGCAACGCGTGCTAGACTGCGGCTCAGATGCAGGTCGGGTAGCATCTTGCACTACAACATGGACGGCACTTCTCCCTCAGACTGCCACTGAGCAGACAAATGCAGATCCAATCTCGCCGGCATGTACAGGCCTCCAAAGCAGAGGGAGGCCTCCAAAGCAGAGAGAGCTACATTCCAGTTCCAAAGGTATGCATAGTATTCAACCACAACGGCCCTCTCAGCCTTAGGGTGCTCGTATGAGGGCGGCGACAATTGGAGTGCGGCTGGAAGACCGCACTCCAGGATAGTGCCGACTCGTGAGCGAGTCGCCGAGGCCAAGGCGGACGGCCTAGTCAGCATCAAGCTCAGCGACAAGGACAAGGAGCCGACGTCGTCGAAGAAACCGGGCTTTAAGCGGAGCGGCTTTAAGAGCGCGTTTAGGTCCAAGGAGAGCCAGGCAACCGTAGACACTGCAAGGTCGAGGCCCCTCAACCTGCCCCTACGAAACAAACGGGTGCGGCAGAGGAGAGCGATGCCGAGGACGAGGGCTACGAACGATACGGCCCCCGATTCCCCACGGATTAGCTCACTATCCACGACCGGAGACGATAGCGGGCTTATGAGCGGCTACCTTGACCATTTACGAGCAAAGAGTATACGATTTTACGTGTTTTGATTAGGAGTTAATCCTGCTGGCTACGTAATTTATAGGGTGTTTGGCTGCTGCATCCATCGGTAGGACTCTATCTGCGATAGATCCTCCTCGAGCAGCCCCATCATATTGCGATTCCCCGAAAACCAGTCTGCTATTTGCGCCATCTGCCCGTTGGCGGGTGGCGGCCCGCCGTTGTCTTGCGCGTGCACCATGGCCTGGTCCTCGCTCGGCATGAAGCCCAGCTGGCTCAGGTATATCTCAAACTCGTCGCCGATGGGGTGGTCTGGCCTCGGGCCGCCAGGAGTCTCGGCTAACACTCTCGACTGTGAGTCACGTGATGTGGGTGGATCGCGCTGGAGAGCCCCGGTGACCCCCGTTTGCATTGCTCCGAGGACCGTGGTCACGGCCTGCAAGGATAAAGGCCACGAGCCCGCGGCGGATCTACCTCGTGCTCTTTTCTCTCTTTTTTCCCTAGCTCTTAGATACTCGTATGAGTCGGTCTAGTTGTCAATACACGTCGTTGGGACCGTTGCAGCCTCACGCCGTCGCGCATGATGCCCCATGTCTGACGCCACAGCAGACATTAGCTAGCTTATTATATACGGAAGGTCTAGGGTAGGCCGGAGTAGGCGACTCTTGTGTCCGGGATAGGACTGCCCCGCGATCCATGCATGATACAACTGATTAAATGGTTCTCTTTCCTTCATGATGGAGGGATTGCACATGGAGGTAAAGAACGAGGATCCCAGAACGTACCGCAAGTTTCATGGCTTAAGGATACACAGGTCCGCATACTCGCAACCTCGGAATTGCGGTGCCACAGCTAGATCAGCTCGACGAGAGACCATCATCAGCTTCATCTCCCCGGCCGAAGTCATCCCCGTTATCCCTCGCGACCAGTGCTTCCCGATAMATACCATTCCGGCCTACGCCGGGGCCTGGATTCCAGTTCCGGACCCGATCTCTCCCGGCGTCTGCTGGGAGGGAACAGCGAGGTGAGATTSGCCCCTTGCGGCGCTGCTCCAGGCCCACCCGGCAATATCACAAGCTCGGCTGCTGGGTGGGTACTTCGGCTCAAGCTGGGGATGGCGTCACGCCGTGGCATGGCAGCGCGGATGAACGAGAGCAGCGCAGCAGAACAGGGACGCCGCAGAGCCTGCAAGGCGTAATGCGTGGTTTAAAGGGCTTGGAGATGCGGCAGACGGTCTGGATATGCACACACAGCAGCATCGCACCCGCAATGGCCACCGGCGACATCCCTCCGCCCGCCCGGCATTCAGTGGGGCCTCGACGCGCCCCTAGTATCTGCCAGCCATGCGACAGCCGCGGAACAAACTCCCAAGGTTTCCAGCCTTTCTTCGACACGGGCGACGGGCTAGCCGGGCAATTTGCTACCCGGCGCCCCGGCTCTATCTGGGGGTGGAGGGGCGAGGACCCGGATTCATATGTCAAAACGACGTAGGGCAACGTGCGCGTGTGACTCCTCCCCAACGGCCGCCGTTGTCGCAGCTCGCATCCCCTTTTCGCTGTTCATCCCTTCCTGGTCCTCTCGTGCCTGGTCATTGTATTATTCTCGGAATATTCGAGAGCTCGGAGGGCGAATTGGTTGCGAAGACGCTGCTGCCCCTGCCGCTGTCGGTCGTCGTCGGCGATCCCAGATTCGCATTTACACGTGAGACATCAGCCCGCGCGCGCATCGCCATCGCCATCCGCCCTTCGCTGTCGCAAGACGAGCGCGCAGCTACGGGCGCATAGGGACGAAGAGGCAGACACACAGCAGGCAGTCCTGCACGGCCGCGAGCATGGCGCGGACAAACGACGGCGGCAACAAGAAGCCGCCCACCGCGGCGACCAACCTCATCGGTTCGTGCCCGGCTCGTCGCGACGGGCATCCGGCCGTATGCTAACGTATCTCTGCAGCCGGGGGCGGCGCCGGCATGATGGAGGCGCTCGTCTGCCACCCCCTCGGTACGTCTGCCGTTGAGCCAACATTGTCCTCGCCTCCCCGGCACCGCTAACACCGTCCGCGCCAGACACAATCAAGGTCCGAATGCAGCTCTCCCGGCGCGCGCGTCAACCCGGCGCGCCCAAGCGCGGCTTCATCAAGACGGGCGCCGAGATCGTCAAGAAGGAGACGCCGCTGGGCCTGTACAAGGGCCTCGGCGCGGTGCTCACGGGCATCGTGCCCAAGATGGCCATCCGCTTCACCTCGTTCGAGTCCTACAAGCAGATGCTCGCCGACAAGGACACGGGCGCCGTGTCGGGCCGCGCGACCTTCCTCGCGGGGCTCGCCGCCGGCGTGACCGAGGCCGTCGCCGTCGTCACCCCCATGGAGGTCATCAAGATCCGGCTGCAGGCGCAGCACCACTCCATGGCCGACCCGCTCGACGTGCCCAAGTACCGCAACGCCGCGCACGCGCTGTACACGGTCGTGCGCGAGGAGGGCCCCGGCGCGCTGTACCGCGGCGTGAGCCTCACGGCCCTGCGCCAGGGCTCGAACCAGGCCGTCAACTTCACCGCCTACAGCTACTTCAAGGAGTGGCTGAAGCAGTGGCAGCCGCAGTACGAGGGCACCAACCTGCCGAGCTGGCAGACCACCGTCATTGGGCTCGTGAGCGGCGCCATGGGCCCCCTGAGCAATGCCCCCATCGACACCATCAAGACGCGCCTGCAGAAGACGCCGGCCGAGCCGGGCGTCAGCGCGTGGACGAGGATAGCCCGCATCTCGAGCGACATGTTCAAGTGGGCCTTCCCCAGCTGCGGAACGTGCGAGTGCAACATGTTGTGCTAACGTCGTGACAGGCAAGAGGGCTTCCACGCGTTCTACAAGGGCATCACGCCGCGCATCATGCGTGTCGCCCCCGGCCAGGCCGTCACCTTTACCGTCTACGAGTATCTCAAGGAGAAGCTGGAGCGGAGCAGCTTCTCGCTCACCGCCGGTACGTACGAGGAGTAAGCAGCAGCGCAGGAGCATCTCTGGCGGAGTTGTGCTTCAAAGAACGAGCTGGGGTCGGCCCTGTCTATGCTTAGAATAGGAGGTTTTGCATACCGCGAATACCCGAGGACGTGCATATATCGGGGAGACATCTGCATGCATCTGGGGAAGACTTCATTCGTAGTTTGAGCAATTCAATTCGATACTTGTGCTTCGCTGGTCCGTCTATGCATGTCTCTTGACGCTGTTTCCACGTACGCATCTCGCCGCGCGCACTACCGCCCCGGCCGCTTCGGCCTGCTGAAGCCCTGCCTCGCCGCCACCTTGGGATGCAGGTCATCCAGGACCGACTGCTCCGTAATCCCGCTCGGCTCCTCGACCTCAAACCTCTTCGCCAGCGTGAGGCCGGCCTCCTTGTCGGCGACGTTCAGGACGGCGCGCTTCATGAGCGGGTACAGCATGCGGCTCTTGATGGACTTGCTGCCCGCCGTCACGGGGCACGTGTAGAAGAAGAGCAGGGGGCTCTGCGCGGCGCCGTCGTGCGTGTGCGTGAACCGGTAGAACGTGAACCGGGGCTCGGTCGCGGAGATGGCTTTCGACAGTTCGCTAATGGAGCTCGGCGTCGGCGACTCGGGGACCAGTTCGACGACTTCCGTCTCGGGGTTGATTTTCTGCGCTTGGTCAGGCATTGACACTTCCCCAAACAACCGGGGCATATCGACTCACCAGCATGGTCACCACACGTCCCCCGTCCTGCCCAACCTCCTTCATGGCGGCAATGGCATCCTCGGCGACGGGCATCGCCAGGCTCTTGCTCAAGTGTATCTCCCTCGTCCCCGTGCCAGATCCAGCCTCCCGCTCGGCCCGCCTCACCTCGCCCAGCGTCTGCTCCTCCTCTGTCAGCGGCGCGTGCATCTTGGCATGCGCATCGTGCTTCTTGAAGCCGCTGTCGCTCAGCTCCTCCGGCGTCGTCACGAAAATGGTCTCCCGAAAATGCTCAGTCCCCATCTCGCGCACGAGMGTCAGGCGCGTCGATGCAAACAGCATCTTTTGGCGCACCGGGGCCGAGTCGGGCACGTATGTAACGGCGACGAACGGCGGCGCGCTGTCGTACCGACGGAGGATAAAGTAGAGCGCGACATTGGGCTTGATGTGCGGTTTCAGGCTGGCTAGGTTCTCGCTGAACGACGAGGACGACGACGGCAGCGCCGTCACGGGAACGAGGGACTCGCGCTCGATGGCCACGACCAGGGCAAAGGTGTTGTTGGTCGACTCTTGCAGCGAGTTGAACTGAGCTTGGAGCTCCTGGGAGGCTGTCGGGCGTTAGCGCTTGGTGCAAGCAGTCCAGCTTCGGTGGCGTACCTGAGATTCCGGACTGCATTTTGAGAGCCTTCTGCAGTGCAGTGCCCCTCGTCGAGATGTCGATGAGCATCTCCAACAAGCCGATCAAAGAGCGAAGCGTGGGATTATTACGTAGGGAGAATCGCGGGCCTAGACCCCTGCACGTGACGATGAGAAATGAGGCTGCGCAATGCTCCCTCTTTTATGCCTTTTATAGGCTATTATAATTATTTAATTCCCCCTATATCCTCGTTATTATTATCATCGTGAATTCTACAACTATTCGACGAGTTCTTCTTCGCTTGCGCGACCCCACACAGGGCCCGGGCACTGCCGAGCACTGGACCCGACAGGAACCCGGGCGGGTACAAGTATTAGGGCCGCGGGAGGCGAGGCCAAGCTCTGAGATCAAGATGCGGTGATTGAACCAGTTTGGCCAGGCTTGGGTCTATCAATGCATAAATGCGACAAAACGTTTGCCATGGAACACCGATCCTTTGGGCGTAATCGCCATCAACTTTATCCTGTTCACATCGGAATCCAGGTCCGTTGGACACTTTTTGGACTTGCGGATTGACTCGAATTTGCTAGACCAGAGCTCGTCCCTCGAGATGTCTACAGAGCAACACTCCATGTTGGTCGACGTAGGTTCGTGTCATCTTGGAGAAAATCACAGTTTGATGTTACCTGTTCTCTTGTCAGAGCAATATTGCAGCCAAGACTGTGGCACAGGCCCGCCCAGCTCGATTGCAGAATGCAAGGTGTCATCCCATTTGGATAAGAGAGGTTGAAGCCTGAGCTCACAAAGCTATGATTGCCCGTTAGCCGTGGCTGCGTACCCAGCGCGCAATGATGGAAAACGACTGACCGATAAGCCAAAGGCCCAGACACCTGTAGCCTCGCTCCACGCGGATCCCTCCTTGCCCGCAGATCTTCGATAGACTTCCCCTCCGGGGCCGGATATGCATCGGGATACCTCTATGTATACGTTAGTCTTCGGCCTTCACGTCTGCATGGTACAACTGCCTTCACCTCCCGTCGCCGCCATGAAACATCGGCCATGCTTCACGTACAATGCAGCCCTCATGATAGATCCCCCCCCAAAAATGATTACCTGTGATTGTCGCCAATCGTCTTCCACTCCATGACCACGCAATAAAAACTTTCAAATGGGCCGAGAGGCAGCCCTAGACGTAGAGCACGCAAAGCATCTCCCTGAGAAGGCTGTTTTGAGTCCCGGACTCAATCTCAAAAGCCTTGACCTCCATATCAATCTCCGTCTGCAGCTTTCTCAGCGCTGCGATGGTGTAGTTCAAGCTGCCAGATCGCTCCATGAGCTGCAGAATAAGACGCATGTGCTCGGGTGATGACTTGCCGTTCACTCGCCTTTGGGACAGTATGTTGCGCAGAACAATGCTTTGCTCTACTGGGAGTGATTGAAGAGCATGGATAAGAGGAAGTGAGTATTTTCCCTCATCCAAATCTTCGCAGAAGCCTTTTTGATTGCTGTACTACTAGACAAGTTAGCTCATATCACTTATCTTCTCTGTGCACCTACACGTAGGATGCAACCTTGGTGGTTAAACCACTTACGATGTTAGAACGCAGGTTCATGTGTAGTCGTCCCTAATCCCAAAGTGCCGACCCAGGAGAATGGTGAGGGAGAGGAGATTGGGTCTTCTTTCCGAAGGCGATAACACTTCCATTAGCCTGAAGAGCAAGCGGAAGAGGCCACCAGTCTCTGTGACACGAGTTAGTTTTGATGATCATGAGAGAATAACCGTGGCGGCACATACTGTCATCGAGCGACTTCAAGTGCATTTCAATCTGTGGGCACACGAGATTGCAAGTCCAGTATAGGTCCATGCTTTGGCCAGCATGCAGATTTTTCAACTCGGCTATACGCGGTCTGTTAGAGACATCCCAATACAGGTGCAAAAGACTTCGTATTTGAACAATGGAGAGTTGGAGTCACCGGAGTGCACACTCTGGGGATGCAACGTTGTTGCTCAAAGCAGTGTGCATGTTTTGATAACGGAGCATAGTTTGGAAATTTACCTAGTGCAATTTTGATGCAGTCCAAGCTACCCAGCTTGGCCACGTTGTCCAGTGCCCGAGTGATGTTGTAGCTTGCCGAGTTGATTGTCTGCGCAAGGCCAAAGACGGTTTGAGTCGCGGGCATGCCCCGACGCAAAGTGGACGAATCTTGGATGTCATCGAGCATCAAAGAGGAAGCATGAGGCGTCAACCACCGTCTTAATGATCGCAGTCGGCTCTTCCGGGACGTTCAACCACACATTGAAAGCATCGGCGATCTTATTTCGAACCCTTTAGCAGGCAGAGATTGAATATATGTGAATGGTGCATCGACAGCCTTGGGCAGTTAGTACTGATTCAGGGTAACAATTGAGCCAGTGGAGTTGTTACCTCATGTCCCAGAGGTGAAAGGTCTCTGGTTAGAATGAAGTTGTCCAGACCCAGCGCCCTAAGCTCAGGCGTCAGAATTTCATCTGCGTCTTGGGGATCCTCCTTGCTCGTAAGTACGGTCGCCTGAGAACGTGTTAAGCATGGTTCAGGAGAAACATAAACCTCGCCATCGTTGCTAGTCATATCAAAAGTCGCGACTTCGTGTCCATTTGACTTCTCATCTTGTGGATGAGTCAATAGCTTGGCTTTCATTCATTATAGTGGGCATACCTCGAATGATATGTCCTTGCATGGTGGGATCATATCGGAGTCTTCTAGATGCTGGTTTTGGGCGACTCGAAGGGGGATACCGTTACATACGGCGTCAGGATTTGGTGTACTGGCGAGGGAAGCAGGTGGTAAGTCCATGTATGGCACCATGACATTGCAAGTGGAACACAACGCAAATCGAAAAAGGGTAGATATGGAGGAGAGCCAGGAAATTAATATCGTCCTTCGGAGTCATGCTATACCTCAGAAGTGAAGAGTTTAAGCTGCAGTACCGCAGCCGTCTTGTTATATATCCACTCAGCTGGAAAGATCAACTGTCAACACTTGCTCGAGATTGCTTGAGATTGCTGGCGTCGCTATCACCTCGCCCCCAGGTTGGCTGGATTACCGTAGCTGAGTAAATCCAAACAGCACTAAGGTCCTTGGCGCTTCGGGGGACCCAAGCTGAGCCAATCAAGTCACTATGCGAGACACCGCTAACCGGAAACTGTAGAATATTATGTGGGGTTCCCGCAGTGCCGAGACCTTAGCGCTGTTTGGACTTACTCAGTTATTACGGAAGTGCTTACTCCGTACTTCTGTTGGATAAAATGCGTTGGAAAAGTGGTTCAAAAATCCCGGGTTGATTCTGTTTGGAAAGCTTTCTCCTGCAAGCTACCTAGAAAAAGCCCCCTTATTTATTCTCCGCTGTTATGGCCGTATACAATAGGAAAAGAGGGATATTAATTAGGAGACTAGAAAAGCCTAGCAAAAAGCCACCTAATGACGTTATCGGCGGTCCTGATACAATTAGGACCCAWTTTACAMAGCCGCGTTATCCGCGTAGGCCGTGTTATCCGACAACTTCATATCACGGTGTTTTATAGCGGCTTATCCGGCACCTCCCGACCGATCGACGTCAGATCGACTAATTGACAGGTTGGTTTCAAGGATCGATATCGATCCAATCGATCAGTCGAAGCCTGAGCTCCACCGGACATGCTGCATGTTTCACTGCGGCCTGATGAATGGACATTCCCGCCTGAGCTGAAATCGTCCCTCATGATTGCCATGGCAGGCAGGTAACCCACGGAAGACCATGGCAGAAAAGTGGCTSAATCACACTGAAGATTGTCCACTTCCTGCCGCATTCTGAGTCGTTATTGGCGCCATCCCAGCCCTTCTGCATCGATGAAGTGGGTTGCCCAGACTGTCCACCTGGGCAGCAGGTTCTCTGGTGCTTGTGGCTCTGTTGCATTTGCTTCCTTTTGGTCATTTTTTACACCGCCCCTTCCCCCCCTCTTGTCCTCGCTCCCTTCCTCAACATAAATTTCCCATTACCAGCCAAAGAACTCTCTTGTTTGATTGTTACGTACAGTTCTTCCACATACTTCTTCAAAATGTCTAATTGCATCGAGACGGGCGAGCCTGCTTGTGTGGTCATGGATAGAAAGCTCTGGGACGGCGTGAATCGCTATTTTCTGTCAATTCCACCGCGCATCAGCGTGCATGCGCAACAGGCGGATGACGCATGTGTGCAGTTCCAGATCGATGTCCTGGGAAGAGACAGAATTGGAGCTGTCAAAGGTTCACTTACGCCGCATGGGAGTTTTGCTGCCATGGCGTATTGTGACTCACCCCTAAACAAGCTAGTACTTCTTTCGGCTTTGACGGAGGCTGCTCTGTTCTATGATGGTAAGACTACTCTGGAAACGTGAAGTTGGCGGCTAATAGTTTTTACAGATTGCGACTTACCCCCTGCCGATGAGGTAAGAGTCATCAAAGCCTACATAGTTTTACGACGTTGCTGACACACGTCCAGTTCACAAAACCATGCAAATATATAGAAAAACGCACAGTCCTTTGGGGAGCCGGGGAAGATGAAACAGTGAAAACGTCCTTTAAACGGGCGGTTTCTAAGCTTGCAGCCCAGGTCGCTGAGGCTGATCCAGTACGCGGGCCTGAACTCATCGGCTCGCTGGATGACTGGCGAGTCGGTGAGTCACTACTAAGGGGCCGGTTCCACGAATACACAACCCTTGAAGGGTACTGCAAGGATCGCATTCCTGACATTGGGTGGGGGTAAGTATACGTATTACATTCTGCTTCTCGAGTACTGTTTCAATCTAATCTACTCTGTACTGACGTACTGTTGTCTTGAATAGGGTCTTGCAGGAATGCGCCATTTTTGGTAGCGGCATCGATATCACAATGCATGAGAGAAAATCGGCCGATCAAGTCTTCGAGCCGTTGTATCAGCAAGGTGTATACGGCAACGATCTCTTGTCGTGGGACAAGGAAATCGATGCCCACCAACGGACGGGGGAGCGGCTCATCAACTCAGTCGTCCTGTTACAGCGTTGGCATGGCATGACCGTGGAGGAGGCCAAAGCAGCCCTGAAGCAGAAAGCACTCGAATGCGACAAAGAGTACCAGCGTCGCAAGGAAGAGTTTTTTCAGTCGCCTACGTCTCCCAGTATGCGATGGTGGTTTCATATAGTGGAATCTATCGCCGCCGCCGGCCAGATCTGGCATATGTTCTCCTACCGGCACCAGGACCCTCATGGATCGGGTTACATGGATTACTTCCAGAAGCGGTCTCGCGAAGGAGCTTTCCGGCAGAAGATGATGACAGTTATAAGAATCACCTGAGCGGCACGAGCTCACTACCGGGTGCATCAGTGGCGGAATGCAGCTGAGGGCCATCGTTGAGGTGTGGCGTCGGCGCGGGAGCTGCAAAGGGACCCGACAGGTAAGAAGAAGGGGGTTTCAACACGGTGATTACCGAAGCATCCTTGCAAGTCTGTAGCGAGACTAGACTTGACCCATAGTGATAGCAATTGTTGGCGTCTCCTCATCAAGCGTCACTGCTGATCCTATTCGCACGTGAACCCTCAGAGTACCGTAATGGCAGTATGGAATGTACAGTACTTGAGAAAGTAGATGATGCTGTTCTCCTCCGAGTATCTGGCATCGGGTGATTGCGAGCAAGGGAGATCCTTTGAACTAATTGTGGCCTGCCCCTCCTCGGATGACGGCCTGTTCTGTCTCACCACGGCTACTCCCTTGACACCATGACTTCGAATGCACACATTAGTGAGTCTAAACCGAGTGACATTGAGTCCAGGTACATATTTTGCAGTCCATTACTTAGCAGCGTTGGCAACAATATTTCCAGCGCACTACTCCATTTACTTGGCCCTACCTCACTCCAGCTACCATTCAGGTCCAAAATCGGCCAAGACTAAAAACGAATGAGATACCGGCTACTGTATGGGACTGAGACCACCCGAGCCTCATGACAAGCTACCCCTGGCCTCTACATGATCATGGCCGCAATCAAAGCCAGCCCTCCAATCGTCGAAAAGGGCGGGATTAGGCTGTGAGTCGAATCAGACCCAGGGACCTGCGATGGGACTGGCGGATGCCCCTCCGGGTCGAACGTGTCCGAGGGTCTGGGCCACAGCGTGCTCTCAGAGGGATAAGTCGACAGTTCTGGGGCGGCAGGCGTGGTACAGTTCGTCTCTGTTGGTGGCGCCTCGCCCGAGCCACCGCCTGGGGAATCGGGGTTGGAATACGTTCCTGGAGGTGGAGGGGACTGTCCTTTGGGGGAATACTCTGGAGGACTGGGGCCAGCCGTCGCATCTGGTGACGATGTGTCTGGGATGCCATACGAAGGAGGCTCTGGGGCCTCGTTTGGGGAAAATTGGGGAGCCTGAGTGGAAGGAGTTGGCACCAAGGACGCAGAGTCTCCCTCTTGTGAACAAGGTGGTGTTGGAGCTGGCCCCGTTTGCGAGTTGGGAGGGAACGAGGGGATTGGAGGAGCAGGTCCTTGAGGAGTAAAGAAAGGAAAAGACGTCGGGGCCTCTGGAGCTGGCCCAGCAGGACTGATGAAAGTTGCCACCGGAGGATTTGCAGATGCCGTCTGTTTGAGCGTGGAGCAGGAGGTATCCGCTGCAGGAGCAGGAGGTGCCGTATTGACAGGTCTGACCGTCACCGGTTCAGGCCCCTGGCGCGATGAACCGGTTCCCCCGTAGACGTTGGCAATACCAGGGCCCTCTTTGGGACAAACGCCGCCGCACGAACCGATAGCAGGGTTGCCCATGCACGGGTGGTCGCAGGCGCTCTCGTCAACCGGTGTAATGGCACTCGCATCGTCGCCGCAACGGCAGGCACTGGTCCTTGGTCAGAAAGATGATCAGGGGAGGCTCAGCGGAGGACATACTCTGGAAAGAGGGCGGCAAAGTGGTGACCCAGGCAAGCCGCCTGGCAGGCCTCTGGAGTCAGACGACCATCGGAGAAGACAATGGGACGGCCGAAGCAGGAAACGTCTACCGACGAGCAGCCATGATAAGTGAATGCAGAGGTGGAGTGGTCGAGCTGGGCGAGGACGTTGGCGACACCGAGGATGGCGAGCACAAGGGCAACAGCCATCTTGTTCGACTGAAAGATGGAGGCTGAGTGCGTGATCAAGGTGTTGGAGGTTGATCAAAGCCAACTCTGCACACGGTAGAGGATATGAATGAGGGCGGTGAGAAGAAGAGGAGGAGGAAAAGATGAAACGACAGAGGAGAGGTCTGAAGAACAGGCAGCGAGCCTGAACGTACATGGAAGGAACTCATGGCAACTGCCCCTCGCGTGCCTTCCCTGCTTTCTTGTCTTGCACACCGAGACTCGACATTGGAAAGAGCAAGCACTAACTCGCTGAAACAGCGCGCATTAGAAATCCTGAAGCTGAGGAAATGAGCGTTGAATACCATGAGGCGATGACATTCCGTGTCGCTATCGAGAGTTCGAGACAACCTCACGAAATGAGAGATGAACGCGCAGACGGAGTCATGCACGGCACTTAGTATTAGCCCATGACGCTCGATTCAAGCGAGCTGAAAAAGAACACATGAGACGTGATTGAGGGCTTGCATCTTGTATGTACTTTGAGTCCTGGACTCCTGGCGGTTCGCATCAAGTTTCGATCAGCGAGCAATACCGGCCATTTGTGTCGTCAGCCATATCCATTGGGTTTGCGTCATCAACGTGCTATAGCGGCAGCGATTTATCGCCAAGGTCTGCGCACGACGTCCAATTGAGTAAAGAGCCGTGAGACTCGAGATGCCATCTCTTGGCAAGGCGTGATGGATCGGCACGTGACGAACTCCATGTCGTTAGAGCCCCACTCTGTTCAGTGGACAAGGGCATGGCCGCACAGCCAATGAAGTCAAGTGACTACCTACGAATCGCCCCACAGCCCTGAGGGCACGAAAACCCCAATTAGCGAAATCTCCCCAACTGCGCAAAACTTCTGGCGACTCTCACCACCATCCAACCCATCCTCACCGTTGAGCACCAGCCGTCAAGATGAGCGCCCAGGCCCTGAACAAGATCGCCGCCAACAGCCCTTCGCGGCAAAACCCCTCGGAGCTCGAGCAGAACATTGCTCAGGCTCTGTACGATCTCGAGACCAACACCGCCGACCTCAAGGTCGCTCTGCGCCCTCTGCAGATCGTCTCGGCCCGCGAGGTGAGAACTACATGAACATACAACGCAGTCTGGCCAGACTTCGAGATCCTGTTCCCAAAGCTATGCGATGGCGGCGACGTGCGTCCCCGAGTGCGAAGCCGATTCGAGAGAATTGACGCCCACGTCTGCGTGGGACGCGCGCCGAGCCAGAGAACATTGACTTGTGGAACAGGACGGGAAGCGGTCCAAGGCTTGTCCTGGAGCTCGCATGCTGACTTTGGGTCTATCAGATCGAAGTTGGCCACGGCAAGAAGGCTATTGTCATCTTTGTCCCCGTCCCTTCCCTGCAGGGCTTCCACCGAGTCCAGCAACGGTAAGCTTCCTAAGCCAACGGCCATGACAAGAAGCCCCGCGACTAACATTGCCTAGCCTGACCCGTGAGCTCGAGAAGAAGTTCTCTGACCGCCATGTCATGATCCTCGCCTCGCGCCGCATTCTCCCCCGCCCCAAGCGTTCCGCCCGCTCCCGCAACACCCAGAAGCAGAAGCGCCCCCGTTCGCGCACTCTGACTGCTGTCCACGACGCCATCCTGGCCGACCTGTGCTTCCCCGTCGAGATTGTCGGCAAGCGCATCCGCACCAAGGAGGACGGCAGCAAGCTGCTCAAGGTCATCCTCGACGAGAAGGAGCGCGGTGGTGTCGACTACCGCCTGGACACCTACTCCGAGGTCTACCGCCGCTTGACGGGCCGCAACGTCAACTTCGAGTTCCCTCAGAGCACCCCTGAGTACTAAGATGATATCTGGCATGGCATCGGGGGCTGGGAAGTGCTTGTTAGCATTGATGGTTGGTCAAAAACTTGGGCTCGGCGTCTTGAGAGGTAGCTTGATAATGATACAGGCTACTTGATGATTTGATCAAATCTCATTTGACCACTGATCGCCATCTATTCTTGGGGTATCTAGATGCATCGTCCATTATTCGTGACTGATTTGCCCAACGCCAAGGACACACCAATATGCCAGTTCCCTCTTCTCCCTCGCCTCCTTGTCTTTGCCTGGCGCAGAGCCCATGTCGTTTTGCGCGTCAACGTCCCATTCCATGCGTATGAACATGGGTATCTCCAAAACGTCCTCGTCCTCCTTGAGCGGACTGTCGTCCGCCTCGGCATCCTTGCCAGTGATTGCCAGGTTTTCGGGTCGCAGCGAGGCTGGAATTACCTCCAACACGATGCTGACCCAGTTGCGACCTCGTTCCCATATCTTGCCCGCCTCACCGCCGCCTGAAGCATCTTCTCCCTTGCGGCTTCTGTCCCTCCCGTCGTCTTTCAAGGCGTCGTCCCACATGTCTGTGTTGGCGTCAACCTCGAACTGCGGGCATAGCACCGTGACCTTGCTCGAGAAGCGTCCTGGCGTCGTGTTCGGCGTCGCTAGAGTGACCTTGATGTTGTCGAAGAGCGGGTTCTTGAAGGTTAGGATGTATTGGTACGGTTTCAGCGGCGTGAGCGGAGCTTCGTCGGCGACGCAGGGCCGGGACGTGACGGGCACGGCTGCGGCGGTGGGGTTCATGGGGCGGATCGAGATGGTTGGGATGTAGGACTTTGCAACGAGGCGGATCTTGAACCGCGTTGAAGTGACCTTGTTTTCCGGCTTGGATATGATGTGTCGGCAGACGGGGCAGCGCTTTGAGCGCTTCGTGCGGAGGAGATACGGCATGGGTCGTAGGTCGTCCTGGAAGCGCACAGACTCGAGCTGCGCTTCTCTTTGCTCGCGCGAGGTCGTCGCGTCCCAGCCCTCGTGCGTCAGCTTCTTGATCGAACTCGACTCGTCCAGCTGCGCCAGTTTAAGGCCTTCGTCGGTGTTTAAAGCTTCGCGTATGACATCCTGAGTCTCTTTCTGCATTCTGCTAGCGTGGCCGCGTCCCGAGTAGAGCGACATGATGCGCGACAGGGCGGCGGGCGAGGAGAAGCCCGTGCTGTCGTGCAAGGGCATGCCGCCAAGAGAAGCAGGGTCGCCATCGAGCTGGCTCTTGTAGAAGGCCTTTAGGGTCGCAAATTGTAAATCTCGGTCGACCTGCTCGTCGGGGAGTGGGGGTTCGTCGGGGTCCTCCTTTCGCCGGTCCTTGACGTCCTTGGCCGTGATCTTTGGCTGTCCGCCGTTGTTCATCCTGGCGAGCTGCGAGTGTATGCCGCCGAGGCGGTCGAATTCGATGCCCGTCTCCGTGGACGTCCAGTTGCAGTACTGGCAGAAGAAGGCAAACGGCCCGCCTGCGGCGGCGGGCTGGTTCTCGGCGCTGAGGAGGTTCGCGTCGCCGGCGGGTTGTATGGCTCCGATCTGGAGGGGCCCAATGCAGACGGGGCACTGGTAGCAGCTTCGCGTGCATCTTTGGAGTCGCTGTGAGCGGCGCACGGCGTTGCATCGGAGACGCGGGGGCCATACCTGTTGCCTTCGCTGCGGAGGTTGCTGCTAGGAACCTCGAACAAGCAGTTGGGGCAGTAGTAGGTGACTGTCTCTTCGGTTACGCATCTCGGGCAGCGGATCTGCTGGCAGTCCTCGCAGTACAGGAGGTACTCGAGCGGGTACAAGCTGTAGTTTGATCGTGGCGCGCGAGGGTCAAAGGTCCGCTCGTCCTCGTCGTCGTCCTGGCCGTCGGGGGAAGCATCGCTGCGATCGGCGGCAGATTGATCTGAGCAGGGGCACTGTATGTACGTGTACGGGGTTGAGCGCGCCATCTCTGACCAGACGCATCCCGAGCTGGTGAGATTCAAGGCGCGAGGGTGTGCATGTCGCATTGGGCGTTCAAGGTGAGCTCGGTGAGCGGCCTAGTCAGGTGACTCCAGTGGCTGGTGTGCCAAGCGGGAGGATGGATGCCCACCCCGTCCCAGCTCGTCGGCTCCAAACAGCACCATGATCACCATCCCAACATCGATCGAAATCTCGATCTGACGATGGGCTCGGCCCAGGCCTTTTTGGCAGGCGACAAGGCGAGTGCTAGCCCCGCCTATCGTGTCTATCTGACGCGGCGTCGAATATCCAGGTATTAACTGGTGGTCGCCAAAAGCGCTGCCACGCACTGTTTACACTCTTGTTCCCACATCATTTGCGGCAGTGACACGCGACGCAATATGCATGACTTTATCCGTAACCGTTTGCGTATTCGACATGCATGACCTCCGTGGCAGCGTCAAACGGTTAGGCGGCCCCCAAGGTGATGACATGCAGTGAAACGTGCTGGTGGGAGTGTGCCAGTGCCGTCCCGGGAGTCACAGTCGCACTCGTACGAGTACAAAACGATGGCAGCGTGTTGTCGACAAACACCAGGTTTGATCTCTTGCGACTGCTCTCACTCGTCAGGGGGTGGCGGGCAGCAATCTTCTCCAACACCGGAAACGCCCGAAGCACCCGACGTCCATCTTTTCCAGCCATGAGCCTGCTGGCGCTGTCTATGCTGTGGCTGGCGCTGCGAGAATGCGTTGTCCAACGGCTCGTTGCTGCGTATCTTACACGACTGATGCGGGTCCATGGACGAGCGGCCGCTATTGACATGGGAAATGAAGACCATCGCATCGTTGTCAAGCACTACGGACTAGTAGGTGGGGTTTGGAGGGTGACTTTGGCGACCCGAGCTGCCCGTCGTCATTTCCAGGGGCCAGGAACTCACTGATATCGGATCTGACCGATTCGAAGAGGACCTCGTTCGTGGGATCTGTCATGGTCATGGCCGGGGCCCGAGAGGCAGAATGCTGGACCGACCAATGCGACGATGGCAGCGTTCGCAGAAACAGAAGGACGGGTCGTGAGCCACGCTCATTTCGAGACGTGCGCGCGAGGATGCCGAGTCCCGACGCATCGAATTCCAGCAAGCGCCGACTTCTGGATGAGCTCATTAGCGTCAACACCCCACCTGAGGGCATCCCTGCTCTCATCTCAGCCAGGCGGCGGTTCCGGTTCTTGCGAAGTTGCTCGATCGCTGCCAATGGCAGGTGTCAAGGCCTAAGCAGCATCCTCGCAGTGGAAAAGCGAGCCGTCGCCGTCGTTTCAGCTTCACAAACAGCCATGAGGACATCCTCTTGACCGACAGGTTGAGAATCGGCGCTGCCAGCTCACGATGCTTCGCAACGCGTGTCTCTTCTGCGGATGTGGCAGGGGCCCACGCACCATCATTGGGTGGCTACGAGACATGGCTTTGTGGCTACCGTGGTACTCCGTACTTGCATGGCATTCCCCTTGTTGACGAATTCCCGATGGACCACGCCAAATTGGCGGTCAATTAAGCTGGCTCCGAGACCTTGTATCATCGACGAGTCGTCAAGCTCCCTCTACACCACTGCCGCCGTCAGGTCTCGCTCCTTGCCGCCTCACCATGGCACCTGGAGATGTTGCGCCCTGCCCGACGTTGATTTGACGTCCAGGTGCAATTGTGTCTGAAACAGGTTTTCCAGCGTTGCTGTCGACGTCCTCTCGCATGCCAGCAGTTGGGCGTACACGAGCTGTGCGACCGGAAACGGACGTATCGTTGGGACCCCTCCGGCCGCCCGGTGCAGACCCGAGAGCTTGAGTGCTCGGCCGGGAAGTCGAACAACGACATTGTTGACCATGATTGCCAAACCTCTGACGTCTCTGCCGGCGGGAGATGCTACAATGGCACCGGCATCTTACGCCACGACGAGCTCGAGACCGGTATCGAGGGCCAGCTTTGCGAATAGCTGCACCAGTAGCCGCACGGCTCGAATTGGGGCTCTCAAGCAATGGGATGGCGCAAGAAGGACACACAAGGAGTGGGACGGCCTGGGAAGGGTACGTGTGCTCCCTGCGAGCTTCAAAGGTCGTTGCCTGACATTGCCATGACAGGACCCTGATCTTTGGATGCGTGATGGCAACTGCTTCGTCTATCKGCACGGCAGAGGCCGTTCAAGCAGGGGCCCTTCCTTCAAGCTTCCATTCTCGGCGCTCCTCGTGACCAAGTGCTTCCCTTTTATTGAACGGTTCCTAGTCACGGACGGATATCGGCCGGGAACAGTCGATGAAATTGGACGATGGCACCGCCTCGACCCGAGACGCACGATCGAGCTCTACATCCCGCCGCCGACGGCCGACAAGGCACAAGCGCGCCGCTATCATGTGGCGACAAGAAACTTCCTGGCTTGGGCGGTCAGGAGGTCGATGGTTGGCGAGCACCTGGGAAATGCGCTCGTGGCTCTGCTTCACAGCATGCATGAGTTTCGGACCGGCGTCAACGACAACGTCCGCGACCTGCTGGACTACCTCGACGAAGAAGGCTACTTGTTCCTGGCCGACCAACCCACCCACGCCATGGCACTCTTATTCTTGGCCGAATCCTTTCAACTCGGCGAACTATACACTCGGGCGTTTGCACACTGCGTTGGTATGAGCGAGCGCTTGTACTTTAGCACCGAGTACCATGTGGGTAGCCGTGTACTTTTTATACGGATGTCAGGGCTGACATGATGGACAGAACATCAGCGCCGCGTCGAGAAATCTCATCAGACAAGCACGAGCGGCGATGGATGCCAGATTGGACAAGGCCGCTGCCCTGCTCACAAACTTTCTGGACGAGGAGCTCTCAGAGGCGCATGTTGGCATCCCGTCCGGTATTCGCGCGCACCTGGAACGCTTTCGCAGCTTCCTTCTTTCCTTTTACAGTACCAAACTCGGCTACTATCCCCCGCGGCTGTTTGACGCAAACGTTTATCGCACAATGGAGGGTGATTTCGCCGCGCTGTATAAGCTCCTGGAGGACGATGACTCTTTCGAGTTTATGCCCCCGGCCGCCGCCGGAGGCATCTGCACGCTCCAAATTGTCCAGTCCCTTGATACACGCAACGAGTTTGAGCCTCTGCAGCACCCACTGCCTCTGCTGCCCCGGCTCGACCAGCAGAGTGGGATGAAGCGCATCGCCTGGCTCCCACGGGGAGGCAAGGGCAAGGCCGACCAACGACAGCTGGAATATGCAGCGCTCGTCAGGGCATCGAATTGGAGGGAGGCCATATTCCGGAACGATCTCGTCCGCGCATACCGGAGGTTCGAAGAGGATTCGATGGCGTCCCCGAACAAGGTAGACAGATATGAAAAGGTGTCCCTGGTGGACGCGCGCAAGGTCCGCTGGATTCTGATATACGCCATTCACCAAACTCTGCGTCATGCAAACCAAAGGCCCGCAGGACTCCCCGACGATCGGGATGCAAGCTATCTTTTGGCATGCTCCGGCGACGTCCTGCTCCCGTGGCAAGAGGCGCATGACGTTGAGCAGCTCGTGCAGAGGCCAACGGGCATGGCCACCGAGGACGCGGCTCTTGCTACCTGGGGCGATGCGCCGCTGCAGAGCTTTGCCAGAAGAGTCGAGATCAAGCCAGACATTGACTACTTTGCGCTGACGCACACGGCACCTCCGTCGATGGGCCGGCGATCGTCTGTTCCGACTTTTTCTGACACACATGCACGGACAGTTTCGCGGTCAAACTCGGTCACGCGAGTCTTGAGCCGCAGCTCAACGCTCCGGAGGTCAGTACCACGGCTCAGGCAGGCAACGCGCACGCCGCCTCAAACAGCACCGGCACCATCCAAGCCCTTGTATCACGAGATCGTGGTGCAAGGATACGGCAACGGGACGAACAGTGTCAACCTTGATGCTGCCGAGATGACGCCCCTTGATTCGTCGGTCAAGTGGGCTATGAGAAGCGGATCGACGGCCTCGCAGTCGGACTCGAGCGCCAGCTCTGGCTTCGCGAGCACGGCCAGCACGGCCAGCCCGGCGGAGACGTTGGCTTCCTCTGCCGCGTCGCCGAGTCCCACGTTTGCCGATGCGTCGCTGGAGGCGGGGCCCAAGCACAGGAGATSGAGCCAGCAAGACGTCATCTCGAGCAAGGCGGCGTCTCCGGCCACGGGCATCTCCAAGTCCAACTCCATCACACGGCGGCCCATGAGCGCGGCCATTGAGAGCTACAACTACGCCAAATCGTTTGGACAGTTCGTCGAGCACGAGGGGCGGAACATGCTTGCCGGGGCGGCGGGGGTCTCGAGGCGGCGCAGCACCATCATCCCAGAGCTGAAGCGCAAGTGCTCGATGCCGCAAGCACGGTCGATGGCGCTGCCGAACGTCATCGACGAGGAGCCTGGCATGCTGACCCGGGACTCGTGTGACTGGACGGCCATGCAGGCATTTTTGGATGGCAAGACGGCGAGCGGGGGCGCGGATGGCAGCGCGATGCCTGCGTGGGAGCAGTATGCCGACCTGGGAGGGCTCACCGAGGTGAGGTAAGACGAGGAGGGACCGGTGGGGAGAAAAAGGCCGTGCTGGGCATGTCATGTTTACTTTGTTGGCTTTGATACCCGACGTCCGTTGAATAGACGCACCGCTTTATGATTGACGCAGTCATTTTATCCCATGTAGCGGGCAGAGGAACCTGGATAAAGCAATGATGTTATTTTGTTGACTCATTATGAAGGTGTGGTTCGTGCATGACCCGTTGGAGACGCCACCTCAATCACTTGCATCTACAGACCAGCGCGTCGGGGATAACGATTCTGCATTCATCAAACAATCGGGTATTAGACATTGCGCACACAGCCAGCCACTCCAATCCTGCCCGTCGCCGCGTTTTGCGCGCCGACAGGCACATGCATACGTTGCCACCACCCGAGCGGACAGAACTGTAGGTTGAGTCGGCACTACTCCTTCTTGGCGTGGGCGGAGGCCGTCTCGAGGCCGGCGAAGATGTCGCCGCCGAGGGACCAGATCATGAAGGTCGGGCCGACGAGCCACGCGCCGCTGTGATGGTTAGCGAGCGGCCAGACCAAGACGGAGGGTGGGCGACGGACTTGGGGATGATCCAGAGGTAGATGAGGTCGACGAAGGGGTTGTGGCCGATGTTGTCGAAGCCGCTGTAGTACTCGTTCATCCCTGGGCGCGTCAGCAGGATACGCTGTCGCGTCTCCCCGTAAAGCGGCCACGTACAGTACAGCACCGTCTTGCTCAGCGTCATGACGGCGGCGCTGAAGCCAATCAAGACGGCGGCGGCGGCGGCGCGGCCGCCCACGGCCCTGGTGCCGGCGGCGGCGGCGGGCGTGCCGCGCGCAAAGACCAGCCACAGGTAGGCGACGTACATGGCCGACTCGACGAGGTTCAGGAAGCCCTGGGCGCCGGTGAAGCCGTTGCGGGCGTGCAGGGCCTTCCAGCCGTAGACGTGGTCGACCTGGCCGTAGAGCTTGTAGGGCGCCCACAGGGGCCAGTGCAGGGCGCCGCCCTCCATGGTGTGCGGGCGGCCGAGCACGTAGACGGTGTCCCAGGCGACGAGCGGCAGGGAGACGGCCAGCCAGAGGAGCGTCGCGCGCGTCGGGGCGTGGGCCCA
>LFRF01000044.1:41941-53114 GCA_001189435.1 Tolypocladium ophioglossoides CBS 100239 | reverse complement strand
ACGCTGGGACGCTGGGACGCTGGGACGCTGGGGCGCTGCTGGCGTGGTCGGGGTCGCGGGTGGCGATGATGATGGAGATGATGGATGGACGAGGGTGGGCGGTGTTGACGCGCCGACGAGGACAACTCCACGGCCACGGACGGACCGGGGGCGGGCGCGCCGGTCGAACTCGGGTCCGTCCGTCTGGGGGCGCGTCGGCTTGATGGATGCAATGCAACTCTAATCAAGCGGGCGGCTGCAAGAGGCAGCTGGTGCTGCACGCCCGCGCGCGGTCGGGGCGCGACTCAAAGCGCCAGCCAAGAAAGGAGCGTCTCCTCAGCTGCCGTCTGGCTGCGCGCGAGCGGCATCATTGGCCGCTTCGGGTCACGCCACGCTGGGCTGCTGCGGCGGCCCGGATCGTCGGTCTTCCGCTGGATTATGCGGGGACAGGGGCGGTGGAAAGCCGTTCGGATTTCACATCTTGCATTGCATTGACGGTGCGAGCGACGTGGCCGCAATTGATTGTGCAGCAGCCGTTGCGGCTGCGATGCCACTATAGCGCGTGACGGTTGGCTGCTACGGCGGGCTCGGCGGATGCCCGGCGCTGCTCGAGACCAAACTCAACCGCCTTACAGTTACAGGTGCCTCACGGAGCAAACGTCTCGCCCCCCGCGGCCAGACACGCGGCCTCCTCGGGCGTCGCCTCCCGCCCCATGGCCTTGTTGCGGTGCGGATACCGCCCGAAGCGCCTGATGATGTCAAAGTGCCTCGTCTCGAAGCCGACGTGCACGTCGACGAGCTTCCTGGCCGCGTCGGCGTCGGCGTCGGCGTCGGCGCGCACCACCCTGGCGGCCCTGGCGCGATACATACTCGTCGGCGCCCGCGCCCGCTCCGCCCCCGGCCAGCGCGTAGACGTCGCGGCGCGTGCGCTCGTCCTCGGCCACGGCCGTCTCGTGCGCGGCCACGTCCTCGGCGTGCATCAGCGGCATGTAGAACCACGTGCGGCAGGCAAACTGCCAGCGCATCTGCGGCTCCGCGTCGGGGATGCCGCGCGACCGGGGCCCCGCGCCAGGGGGTCGAAGACGGTAAAGGCCACGCGCGCGGCCGCCCCGCGGTAGCAGTTGCGCGGCATCTGGTCCAGCAGCAGCACCAGCAGCAGCTCCAGGCTGAGCCAGTCGCGCGCGTCGGCCGGCTGCACGGCGTCGAGGATGTCGCCGGCCGACCGCACGCCGCAGCCCCGGAGGGCCTCGAGCGTCGGTGCGAAGCGCTCCCTGCCGCGAGTTAGCCGTGCGGCGGAGCGGCGGGCGCGGCGGCCTACGCGCAGACGCGGTCGAGCTCGTCGCCGCCAAAGAACCAGCGCTCGCTGTCGCTGCTGGTCGGCAGCACCAAGGAGTCGGGCCCGGCCAGGTGCTCGAACCAGAAGTCGCGGACCGCGCGCAGCAGCGCGGGCGTGAGGTGCGGCGCGGCGCGGCGCGGCGCGGCGCGGCGCCACGCTGCTCGCCATGCTGGACCGAGGCGACGGAGCCGCGTTTCGCGGCGCGAACTGCCCCCGCGCCGTCGATGCAAACGCCCTGGATGCCGCGGCGCTGCAGGGCGCGTGCCGCGACGCGCTGGCCGCGGTGCTGGCGCCTGGGTGGGACGCCGCCGCGCGAGGGCCTGGCGATGCTCAGTAGGCCATCAGCGCGCTGGGGGTGCGGACAGACGTGTGCGCAGACGTGTGCGCAGACGTGTGCGCAGGAGCTGTTTGAAGCCGGCGCGCGCGGTGGCGGCGCTCGTGGATGAAGCTGCGGCGGCGGATGCGCGCGAGATCGCAGGTCAACTGGCCAGTACGACGCCGTGCGATCGGATGTCGCTTGGGGAATCAATGAGACGGGCGCCTCGATTGCGTGTTTGAGAGGAGGGTAATACTCTGTACGCTGGATTGA
Organism: Tolypocladium ophioglossoides CBS 100239; assembly: GCA_001189435.1. Classification (NCBI taxonomy): domain Eukaryota; kingdom Fungi; phylum Ascomycota; class Sordariomycetes; order Hypocreales; family Ophiocordycipitaceae; genus Tolypocladium; species Tolypocladium ophioglossoides. The sequence continues at coordinate 51,210 of LFRF01000044.1, read as the reverse complement.
AGCTTGGGCTGAGGCTCCACGTCGGATGGCTCGGTCTTCACCGACGGCGCTGCACCCACACCGTGGACCCAGCTGCCGAGTCCGCCATCTCGTCGAGCCTATCGTACCAAGCGGCCATGTCTGACCCCTCTCCTCTGATCGAATGCCACCTGCGAATCCAGGGCCATCCGACTCGAAAGCCTGCCATTCCGCTATCCCGCCAGGCTGGTCGTTCCAAAACTTGGGCGCCGAGACTGCGCCACTGCTCGCTCACGCTACAAGGCAGAACTGTGAGTGCTGTCTTAGACTTGCCAATGAATGCCGTGGCGATACAATGTCATTTCCTATGTGACTGCACGACATGGAATCGGCGGGTCGAGCCAGGCTCGAGAAACGGCCATCTCGTCTTTCATTTCACCATTTTTAGAAGGCCATGATTGTTTCTACGCACCACCGAGAACGTCAGCGCCTGTCCCGATCGATCCAAATCGGCTCACAAGACCTACCCACTGACAACATTTGCCGCCCTTGCTCGGATTTTCTCAAGCCCCATGTGAAGAAGCCGAGTCGCGCTATGGGCACATTGAGGCGTCTCCAGCTCAGCGTTCATGCCATCGACGAAGCAAGAGTGAGGTTTTGAAGCAGCATCACCCCAACATCGCGACATGCGTGGGCTGCATGGGCAAGGCGCAGGATAGAGGCCTTTGCTTGCCAATGCTATGACCCTTCTCAGGCGAAAGTCGCGACTCCGCTCGACAAGGATGTCTGTCTCCGAGGAATCGAACGAGAATCCGCCTCTGCACGGCCTAGGTCTCATTCACAGCGATATTAACCATTGAATGTCAGGTCGACGAGCGGACAACCTTCTCATTGTCGATTTTGAGGAGCAGAAATTGGGCCTAAGGATGTACCCACGGTTGGTCAATGGATGGTTCAGAGTACTCCGTACACCCGCGAGAATGACGTTTGGCCTCTCAAAGCCACGAGGCTCTGCTATGACCAGAATACATGTATGAGTAAAATGAGCGCCCAGAGAGATTCGATGGCGTTTGCAGGATCTGTGACTGAATCCGACTGCATGGTTTGTAGCCTCAGCCAGACGATAATCTACGGATGGCAGAATCTTGGCACTAACCCCTCTACTCTGCTTGCCAAGCTCCCCGCGATGTCCTCTGCAGATGTTGACGCCGTCCATACGCACAATCTCGACGAGTCGAAAAGAGGCGCCGTGCCAGTGACACTAGCTCCACCAACAAGGCCAATCCAAGGCAAATATCTGTCGGGTCTCGACGCTCTGACGGAGTGTCATCTCGCAAAGGCCGAGTTCTCATGACCACCAATCACACTGAGCGTCTTGATGCTTCGCTCATTCAGACGGTTGACATCGCGGGAAGAAGCTGGGCAGAATATCGTGTTTGAGCGGCCGTCGGTTGAGCAGCCGAGCAAGTACCTGTGGCCTGCGAAACGGGCGCGCAGAGACGACGTCGGTCGAAGACGAGATGAGGACATGATTGCCAAGTACAGGTGTTTGCCGAGGATAAGGGCTCATCGGTGGTATGTCACTGGAGTAACTGGATCTCGGCGCTCATGTCGTCGCGATCAATGGCCTCGTCTACGCAGGACTCGCTCTAGGCCATCCGCCGAGTCAAAGAGTTCCTGCACCGCCGGCGCCACACGCTCTTGAATCGAGGCGCAAGCCCTAGCCTGCCCTCCGACCTGGGCCCCGCGGCTCGCCCTCACACAAGCGGTTCCTATGATGCAGATTGCGGTGACGGCTGGAGCACGCCTAGTTTCAGGTGTTGTGGCTGCCGGTGGACACGGCTGGCTGTTGCTGACATCTCGCTGTCTGATGCGGAAGTGTGTTAGCCAATGTCATGAACCCCGGGCGTTCAGCTGGACGGATGATCTATGGCTTGCTTACGAGCGTCGGGTTGAGCTGACGAGGCACGCCCATGATGGGCTCAGCGGCGTCGCTCTTCAGACTCTGACCCAAGGCAAACCTTCACCAGCTGGTCGAGTTCGTTGTGCCCAAGGCGTTTGCGACGGAGACCGGCCGCTCGCTATCCCGCCGTTAGCAAATGCGCCGGTACTGGACGGCTTGTCAAGTTTGGGAAATACTTTACGCTTGGGAGCCTCCGCAAAGGCCGAGGACAGCCATTATTATAGCCGGACCCTGCAGAACTGGCACGACGACGACSACTGGCAGTGCAGTGTCCAAGTGGCTCGGTGTGCCCTTTATCGAGGGCGATGAGGTCACGGGTCCCTGGCCAAGGTTAGCTGCGGTCGGCATCTGGCAGCAACGGACCAAGACCGCAAGATTAGCTGAGCCGCATCTGCAGCCAGCCTCCGCGCTAAGCAGTCTTGTCGCGCCCACCAGGCACCTCTCCCGCAGCGCATCAACACCGTCTTCCAGGCCAGCCAGGCATTCTGCCGCAGCGGCTGGAGGCGCGGACGGGCACTATATGGCGCGGCGATGGAGCAGGCCAACTGGACGCAGGAGGAGCCGCCGCGGATGAGTCCTGAGTCCTGACGCCGGTGATGAGCGGCTGTTTGGAGGAGGCTAGTGGCTGCCGGGCAGTGTCATGGCATAGTGAAACGGCAAACCAAGACGATGATGCGCGGGGACCCGGAGTCAGCTGTTGCCGCGGCCGGTCATCTGATGGTCCTGCCCGTTTGACAGACTCAGCAAGGCCCGGCGCCGAATAGAGTTAGATGTGTCTGTTCCTCCGCTCTTCGTCTCAAAGGCGTTCCAGCGCCAAGGTCGGGATCCGGGTGCCCGAGCTTCTAGTTCAACGAAGCTTTGGCCAGTTCCACAGGCCCAACATACCAATCACAACGAGTGCTCGTAGCCCGTCGTCCCTTCCAGGCGGCTCCGTGGCGGGTTCGGGTTGTCGAGGTGTGAGACGATAGGCGTGTGACGAGCGCGTGGGAGGCGTTGGAGACGACGCCGCCGAAGGCTGTGACAGTTGGAGCCGCATACGCATAGTCGGCACGACCCCTGCTCCACCCTTCCAACCCGGCTCATAATGCCGGAAGCGCCCACGAGAGCGCGTTGAGTTGTCCTGTCTTTGGTTTGCATTTCTCTTTTCCTCTGTTTGGGTGGTGCATCTTACGCTCTCTACGGATAACGGTTTCGATTCTTTCAACTSGCTGGCGAGGGTTACTGCTGGGCAGCCATTCCTCATCTCACGATTCGTCTACACGACCTCCATCATTATTAAACTCGCCGCTATATCCATTTACACCAACCATGGGCGCCAACCTCTCCTCCACCTTGGTCCCCGACACCTCCAAGGTCGTCCTCAGCCCGACGGACCGCAACGCCGACATCACCCTGGCGGTAATATGGGTGCTCGTGCTGTACGGGTTTGCCATCATCTTCAGCACGTGCGCGCTCGTCGACCGGTGGAAGGGCCCGACGGACAAGATACGGGTCGGCGGCAGATCCGTCGCGSCGGCGGCGGTGCTGTCGACGGCGTGGCCCGTGGTGCTGCTGTACTTGATGTTTGCGGACTGAGATGGCGGACGGCGCTGTACACGACAAGCAGGGTGACCGGGTGATGGCCCAGTATGAGCTGGCCATCTCAGTGCCGAGCGAAGCATGCTGGACACGGAATCATGGATACGTTGAATTCATTACCTGGCAAGCGTTCCGGACGGGTTGGAGTAAATCGAGAAATGCTTCAAAGTTGACTTCACTACACCATACAACATGCTGTACATGTGCCCGTTCCAAGTGCAGCTCAGCCGACCAGCGTGTTGCGCCGACTCCTGTCCTGCCGTGCATCCTTGCGCCCAACAATCGACTCGAGCGTCTGCCCCAGCGCCTTTGCATCGTACCGGCCTCCCCGGCCCATCTCGTCCTTGGGCCCGTACAGCCGCGTCGTGTCGATGCCCAGCTGCGCGAAGCGCGGCTTGTCGACGCGCGGCGCGGCGGGGCCCTCGATGTGGATGACGTGCGTCACGTAGAGATGGTACTCGTCCTCGGGCGGGCGCGCGACGCCCCGCGAGTCGGCGCAGGCGTTCGCAATGGTGGCGACAAAGTCGAGGCCCGTCAGCGGCTCGTGCGAGGGCCCCGTCTCGCGGTCGGTGGTGCCGTTGAGGATGAGGATCTTGTTCCGGACCAGCGGGCTGGCGATGGCGTCGCCGACGCCCTTGAGCACGAGGTTGGGGACCAGCGACGTGAAGAGCGAGCCGATGCTGTAGATGACGGTGTTGGCGGCGTGGATGGCGTCCAGCACGCGCGGGTTGGCGGGGATGCGGATCTCCTGGCCGTACGGGTTGATGTACCAGACGCGGTCGATGCGCGCCGGCAGGTCCTCCTCGTCGTGCTTGGAGACGGCGATGGCGGGCCGGCGCAGCGCGGGCAGCGAGCCCGGGAGGTTCGCGTCCTCGACCTCGTCGACCTCGTCGTGCTCGTCGTGCTCGTCGGCGTCGTGGCCGAGCGACGGCGCGGGCGTGTGGACGCCGGAGCCCGTGCCGGGGACGGCAGCCGTGGGCGTGCTGGGGTGCGAGATGTCGTTCTGGCCGGTGATGACGGTGCCGTCGCGCAGGCCGGCGGCGATGTGGTGAGCGAAGTTGGTGTTGAGCGCGGGCAGCACGGCGACGCGCGCGGGCACGGCGCAGACGGAGCTCAGCAGGTAGATGGCGGCCTCGAAGCTGCCCGTGGACAGGCGCGCGCCGGTGAGGAACAGGTTGCCGATGCTGGCGCGCGAGAAGTCGAAGCGGCTGGTCGGGCGCATGCGCTTGACGGCCTCGAGGTTGAAGCCGTTGAGATAGGCGCGCACGAGCTCGCGCTTGGGCGACGAGATGCCGCGCCACAGCGGGTGCGAGGCCTCGAGGATGGCGGACCACTCGGCGCGCGCCGCGTCGTGCGCGTGCGCGAGGCGGTGGTTGAAGAAGCGCCGGATGGCGCGCGTCTCGCCGTCGTCGTCGTCGTCGTCGTCGTCGTCGTCGTCGTCGTCGTCGTCGCCGTCGTCGCCGTCGTCGCCGTCGCGCGCGGGGATGAGCCGCACCAGCCGCGAGCGCACGTCGCCGATGCCGGGGCCCCCGAACACGCGGATGATCTCGCTGGTGCTGCCGCCGTTGTCCGAGATGGGCAGCACGTAGCTGAGCGCCGCGCCGTGCGCCGCGCGCGCGCGCTCGAACACGTCGACGAGGCTGTTGGCCGCGCTGCCGCCCGAGAAGACGACGATGCCGCTGCGCGCGCCGGGGCCGGGGCCGGGGCCAGGGCCAGGGCCGGCCCCGTGAGGCGAGCCCGGGGCCGCGCTGCTGCCCGGCAGCTGCAGCGTGCTTTGCCGCGCGGGATCGTGAGCCATGGCCGGTGCGAGACGGCGTTGGCGAGGGGAGGAGTTGAGTGTGGACCGTGCCGCCGAGGCGTCTCGCCCGCGGCGTGTGGAGGAGCCACCTGGCCTCGTCGCGCGCCGTCCAGCCCCGGGCTCGCGCCGTGACGTGGCCTCACTGCCGGTTCTGAGGTGGACTGCGCCTGGCCCAGCGGGTGAGCCCACCACGGCGCAGCATCATAGGCGTACTGCGTGCAGGCCTGGCTCGGTGGCCGGAGCTTCTGCCCGCCCGGCCCGCGCCGCTCACCGGGACCCGGCCCACCGGAACCCGGCCCGACACTACCAAGCACCGCTGCACTGCCACTACTCGCGCCATGCCGTCTCCCGTCCGTCTCGGAGCTTCCCGGCAGGGCCAGCCCTTTGGGCGAGGACTCGCTCCGCTCCAACAGCCATCGCCTGCTCCCGGACCCACGTAGCTGCCGAGGCATACAAGCACGATGGAGAACATGGGGCTCGCCTTACAAATCAACCTTGATCTATAAAGACCCCGGCAGGAACGAGTGGGTAGGCCGTGTTCTCGTCTTCGTACCGAGTCCCGATTTTGTATTCAACCCCGGCGCCGGCCTCGCTCATCGTCCCGAATCGACCCCCTAGGCGCAACATCAGCACCGAACCTGTCCTCGCAGCCATGGCGCAGCTTATCCCCAAGACCTCCAAGCAGTGGACCGTCACCGCCCAGGACGGCGAGGACGGCTTCAACGCCCTCCAGTTCTCCGAAGAGCCCGTGCCGGTGCTCGGTGACGGCCAGGTCCTCGTCAAGTGTGCGTCGCCGTCGACTCGTGGCGATTTGCTTCCAGGCTAACTTGGCACACGCAGTCCACGCCGCATCCCTCAACGTGAGCCATGACTCAGGCTGCTCACGGCACATCGCTAACCGATGCAGTACCGCGACCTCATCATCCCCCTCGGCAAGTACCGCCTCCACACCGTCCCCAACGTCGTCCCCGGGTCCGACGGGGCCGGCACGGTCATCGCCGTCGGGAAGCACGTCACTCGCTTCCGGCCCGGCGACAAGGTCGTCACGCTGTTCAACCAGGAACACGTCGGAGGCCCTCTGACCGCCGAGGCATCCCGCTCTGGCCTCGGCGGCGGCCTCGACGGCACCCTGCGCTCCGTCGGCGCCTTCAACGAGCAGGGCCTCGTGCGCATGCCCGAGAACCTGACGCCCGTGGAAGCAGCCACGCTCTCCTGCGCCGGGCTGACGGCATGGAACGCGCTGCACGGCCTGGCGGATAACCAGGTCGCCGCCGGCCAATGGGTCCTCACCCAGGGCACCGGCGGCGTGAGCATCTTTGCCCTGCAATTCGCCAAGGCGGCCGGCGCGAGGGTCATCGCCACGACGGGCTCCAACGAAAAGGCCAAGCGCCTCAGGGAGCTCGGCGCAGACCACATCATCAACTACAACGAGACGCCCGGCTGGGGCGCCGCCGCCAAGGAGCTCACCGGCGGCGTCGGCGTGGACCACGTCGTCGAGGTCGCCGGCCCCAAGTCCATGGCGCAGAGCCTCGCGGCCATCAGGATCGGCGGTGTCATCACCATCATCGGCTTCGTCGCCGGGCCCGCCGAGGACCAGCCGGGCTTCCTCGACTGCCTGTTGCACCTGTGCACGGCGCGGGGCATCCTGGTCGGCAGCAGGGCCCAGATGGACGACATGTGCCGCGCCATTGAGGCGAACCCCGAGAAGCTGCGGCCCGTGGTGGACAAGAAGCTGTTTCGGCTGGAGGAGCTCAAGGAGGCGTACGAGTATCAGTGGTCGGGCCAGCACTTTGGCAAGGTGTGTGTCCAGATTGATTGAGCGGTGCTATCGCTGGGAGGCTCGACGGCTAGCTATTGTTGCTTGCAACGCCCGTTGGGTTCAAACACGCCAAGGTCATGACTGGGCATGGCCGGGGAGAGGGCTTAGACAAAAGGGCTGAGTGTGACCGACTGCAATAAAAGCCCTACTTTACACGCTACAGCATCCAAGACTCCGAGCAGGGCCAGTTGCCCATGCACCAGGTAGCCAAACGCGAGAGCAGATCCGTTTCAAAAACATCTACGGGCAGTTCACTCACTTCATCCTCACTCACCGGGTTTTTCCTTCTTTCTTACGCGCATGCAGCCCTAGGGACTATGACGCGGCTTCACGGGTTAACCGGGCCGTCTCACTCAAACTCATTAGTCTTGTACTCATAGTTGACAGGCGTGTTGATTCAATCAAGGCGTGGCCTTCTTATCTAGAAAATCAGGAGAACTTCGTCCTTTATGCACGCTGACTGTCCAAGAACTCCGAGCACAGCCCTTGTCGCCSGGTGTGTCCGGCTTCCCCGTCAAAATGTACATTACCTCCAGCGCTTAAGCGTGATTAACTTTCGCCTTTTCAGGCTTGTCGTTAGGCATCTAACCGTTAATATACCAGACAGCCAGGTTCATATATGTAACTAAAGGAGGMAAATGACTATAACTATTAGAATATAATATAAGCGAGATAYAGTAAATATAGAATATAAAAGAGTACTCATAAGCTTCGAATTCAACCGCCCCCGCTACAAGGCACTGAAATAATGCCATCCGTGCCGGCATAATGCCTGGGTAGATCCCCCCCTTATTAGGGGAGGCGGGGCTAGTCWCGGGATACATAGTCTGCTCCGTAGGAGACCTCAAAGGGGAAGCTGGTCTCTAACAAGCTTTAGTCTTGGAATCAATGCAGAGCCCCGGTTCACTCTCTCGACTGAMTGTGCACCTGTGCAACCCACCTTACCGTGTGTTTCTGGCCACGGCATTACAGCTGCCGCCGGGGCGGCCTCGCAGCCTTCTTCCTTTGGTAAAGCGCGTGTCCAGATTAATTGAGAGGCGCTAGGAACTACGAGTATGACGCGGCTTCACGGATTAACGGTTAGCCGGGCGGTCTTACTCACTTATACTTATTAGTTAACGTAATTAGCCGGTAAGTTGCTTGTAGGCGTGTTAATTCTATCAAGGCGTGACCTTCAAATCTAGAAAATTAGGAGACCTACGTCCCATATATATACGGTAACGGTCTGGGAGCCCTGAAAGCATAGTTGACAGAGGAGAACGCACACACCGAAAGGACACTGCACGGCCTGGCGGATTCTTGTGCTTTGACGGAGGAGAACACACACACCGAAAGGACACTGCACGGCYTAACGCGTTCTTGTACTCAAGTCTCGCGGGTGTCAGTTCACTTGACGTCAGGGGTTTGCACTCACTTTAGACTATCTAATCTCAAGGTAGCGGACACGCTAGCGTAGTCCTTTGCCTCATGACTGGTTTCTTCACTTCATACTCACTCACTTGGTGACCGGTGGTCTCACTCACTTGCACTTACTGGGTAACGCGATTGACGTCGGGGCAAAACTGCCTGTTGGCGTATTGTTCTTTGTTAAGGCGTGCCCCYTCCTCTAAGAGGTTGGGGGTCTGTAGTCCTTTATGTACACGGGGGCTGTCACAGCCCCTGAGCTCATCCCCCCTGTCAACGGGGCCCTCCTATCTTCCCCACTAAAGTACTTTGACGACGGCAAACGCACCCCCGAGGACATCCGCAGCAGCGCAGCTAGGCAAGTGTGTGGCAAGGCGATGAGGTAGGTAGGWAGATAGGCAGGCAGCTGGCTGCCGTGCCCACGAGGGCCCGAGCTGCCGTGGCTACCGGCGGAAGGGAAAAAAAAGAGACATCAGAGCTAGCATTGTAGTCCTTTGCCTTGTAACGAGCGTGGTTCCTTCACTATGTTCACTCACTAGTTGACCATACGGTCTTACTCACTTGTACTTAWTAGTTAACGCGATTAGCGAGGGAAAAGCTGCCCGTAGGCGTGTTGTTCTTGTCAAGGCGTGCCCCCTTCTCTAAGAGACTAGGGCCTGTAATTATCGCTTTGAGCGTGATCAATTGGTATGACTCTGTATTTCTCTCTGTATCTGTGTTGCTCTTCTAGCTGCCCAAAGAGCCCGGAC
>LFRF01000044.1:0-25757 GCA_001189435.1 Tolypocladium ophioglossoides CBS 100239 | reverse complement strand
AACGGGGCCTTTCTGTATGCAAAGTCTGCGACGCGGATTTCGTCGGCCGTGCCCAACTCCGGGCCAGCTCCGGGCCAGCCCCGGCCTCTGCGCGTCCTGCTGCCGCACCCGCAGCTCCAAGCCGCGATCATGTTCGGGAATGTCGCCATTTATATTGTTATGATTTCGTGAAAGTGTATTTGCTCGAAATGCGTTGCGTTGGAATTGGCTGCATCAACACAATATTGATTCCTTGATGCGACGTGCGTGGTAGAATCTCCCCTTCTCGCTCAGACTGACTCGATGTCAGTCTTCCCGACGCAGTGGCGACACACTCAACAACTAAACACGGTGGCAACACTTGTGACATGTCAATTCCAGGCAACGACATGTCAAAATCAGATGTTCATGACCCTTGCCAGCTGAGCGACATGACGAAAGTAGACGCCTGGTCTGACAGGCAGACGGATGGGGGCTGACCGGAGCCGATTCCATCTGCTGGCTTGATACGAGAAGGGCGACGCGTCGGGTGTGCGTGTAGGCCAGGTTGCTTGTCAAGTTTGCGAATATTATGGGACTAGAGGTTGCTTCATAACGCTTGTCAAGGTCCTCAGAAGTATTTCAGCAAGTTGCGGAAGCAAAGTGTCCGACGCAGCAGCTGTAGATCTGACCTTGCCAGACCGTGAGTCTCGGAAATAGAACATAACAACCTACATTCATAGTCCCAGACGTGTTTATCTAGATGATCCTGTATCAGGAGTCGTCTCTGTACGCCTAAACAGATTAACGCGCCGTCAGGCGATAGCCCGAGATAGCCCGGGAAGAGTTGGGAATGATTGCAGCTAGGGCCATGCTTTACGAGGGTCCTTCAGTAGGCTGCGAGGAGCTACATATAGGCCTACCGGGCTGGGATCACGATGACGGATTGCATGAATCCCTCCTAGCCTCGTCCGGTCGGCCAAAAGGTACAGCAGCAAACGGACTGGAAGTCGGTGGTTGGTGGCAAATGAAGGACGCGAACGTTGGTCGCCATGGTCTTCTCGCCGCGAACAAGAACGGGACGCCCCTGGCAAGGGGTGGTTGGTCGCCTTCTGAGATGTTGAACTCCAACATCAACGTCCGGACTAGTCTCTCGAAGAACGGTCTCACATTTTCATCCTTCGCAGCGTCATTGATGGACGTGTCGTCGGGGTAACCCTCCGCGCAGTGACGTAACTCATAAAKAGTTATCATTTCGTAGGGCGCAAGGCGAATATGTTGGAAGTCGTGGTAGAGGTCACGCCCGCGACTGCACTAGAGGTAGCGGTTGATTAGTTCGCGGACTCCATAGAGGGCCAACCGGTGGGCGATGGGGCCGTTGTCTATCAGGTCGTTGAGTCACTAGGCCCAAAAGATAAATAACTGTTCAATTGAACAGTTATTTATCTTTTGGGCCTAGTGACCTACTCGCGACTAAGGTATACCACTTCGTGGGAGTGCCTCATATTAGTTGCCACGGCAGTTTCAATGCGCGTCCCCCACGGGAGACAGACCACCCAATCAATCAACAGAAGGCATGTGCCCGGCGCAACTCCTAACGGTTAAACTGCATGTCGGTAAAGTTGAAGGCTAATTTTATTTCGTAATGTAGGCGAGGTTGTCCCGTCGGGTAGTTTGAGACCCTGGTTCAACCTGATGTGAGTTATGACTGGGCTGCCGTATTGGCTCCTTGTTACGAGTGTTGGGCGGTAGTAACTGCTTGAGGCTGTCACGAGGCAAACTCCAGTCACCCCGCGCCGGTGTGTTAGACATTCATTGGGTCGCCTCTAGCTGTTGGTTCTAACTTGTGGTCTTATGAGTCAAATGGACTGTGCGCTCTGCAGGAGGTCGTCCGAGCTGCAGGCCAAGTCCACCAAACCTTGAGGAGACCGGCAGGTACACGCGGTTTGGCCGGACAAGCGAAATTCCTGATGGAGCCGGCCCGATACGTCCAAGAGGATTTTTCGGCTGGATGCGTGGGTGCTTGTGGTCAGCCGGACAAAAACAGGGATCCTTGCGTATAGGGACAGGCAAACCAGGAATCAGCACGTCGTAGCCAAGCCGCACTTGCCTAATAAGGGAATTCCTCAAAATAAGCCGGATGGCTATGAAGGTCCCCTTTGAGACAGCGAGGGCACGAACCTGCTGACCTGAGGAAGCCGGCGCTTGGAATCAGGCCAACATCAGGAAGTCACGCCTGCAGGGCAAGAAAGGGTTGATGGGCCAGCGCTAAATGCGTGCGTGGGTGGTATCATAATGAGGTATCACAATGACTAGGTGGCGCAGCTGGGAGACAAGGGAAGCCCGGACGGATGTGCCCCGAATCGCAATCTAGACTAACTAATCATGCGCCCGCATGTCGTCGACCGGCGAAATGACTACAAACCCGTTCCTTATAGCCGGCCCGTTCTACGGCCTGCTATTAGGTCTTATAACAATGGAGAAGACGGACAGATGCCACCATGTGACCTGCGTGGTATGCCAGATACATATGTGCTGGAAATGCATGTGGCGTAGAGGAGCGTTGGACCTGCGGAAGGCTACGGAAGATGTGATGATCTTGATAATGCTAACTAAAGGCAATAAAACACACATAAAGGGGTCAGGGGCCCGAGCCCCAATTACCATGGGCGCCAGCAGCAAGAGATTGGTGTATTCCTCGTTCTAAATTCTATGCAAGAAGACCCAGGTTTGAGAGTGATGAAGGTAGGTAGCCACACCTCCCGGCCCTCTCTTGAACATCGGGGGGAGGCCGTAGCATCGCTAGGATGCGCAGTTTTCTCCTTAAGTATCACTCTCTCCACATATCGACCATCCCATTCATCTGTGCGCAGATACGCTGCGGAGATTCACACAATTTGTAAGGACGTCTTTCTTCCCCTGATATATTGAAGGTTGCTGAATGTGTTAGACGAAAGGAAGATAAACAAGCTAGTTGCCCAAGATGCCTGCCGATAAGAACCCTTGGCCCTGCCCCGGTTGTGGCAAGACTTTGTCGGCATCCTAAAGCATGGCTGAGTGCATAAGCTGTATTCAGTATGTTTCTGTCACATGCCTAATAGTAACTCCAAGACTGACAGTTCGCATAGACGAAATCAGATTGACGAGGCTGCCAAGAAGGCCAAGGAGCAGGATAAGAAGGAGGACGGGAAGGGCACGAAGCCTATCCCGATTAAGAAGTGATGTCTGCAGGCATTATGGACGGATGGAGCAGGCACCTGTCTCCGGCGAGTATCTGAGAACATGGACAAGATAGCTAGCTGGGTTCGATGAAGGACACGGATAAGGGTTTTCAAGCACTAAGTGAACACATTCTTTATATACTTTGTTCTAGATTGCCCACTAAATATTAGTCTTTCCCCCCCCCAGTTCTTAGGAATCAAGATCGTAATATCTATTCAACTGCCTTAACTCGTGTCTCAGCTTGCATCCTCGACCTCCAGACTCGCTGCCTCCTTGACCTCTAGACTCGTTGCCTCCTTGACCTCCCGGCTTGCCGACTTGGCTTCATGGCTTGCCGAGTCGGCCTCCCCACTTCTCGAATCTAACGAAGCATTAGACGAATCGTTTTCGGGCGTCGCGGCCCGGGAGCCTAGTTTTTCCTTCAAGGTCGCCAGGTGCGGCAGCATAACCTCGTCGCAGTGGCTCACGAGCCACTCGCGACAGCGCTCCCTATTATCGTCCTCGCCCTCTTGCGGGGTGCTCCGTCCCCATTCCTCCCAGTAAGGCCGCTCGAACCACTCAGGCCAGAAGCCGCCAAACTCCCAGTCGATAATGGCGTTGATCTTTAGCGTCTTGGGGTCCACGATAATGTTATGCTGGCCCAGGTCATTGTGGCAGAAGACGAAGTCTCCCTTAACGTCGTTGCGGGGCCGCCAGCAGGCATTTGGCTTCCAGCGACCGTTGCAAATTCGATCGGGCGCGCATAGTATCGACTCGTGGGGAAGGGCGGGCACGACGGGTAGGAAAGGCAAGACGCGCGTAGGAACGACGGGCATAACGGGTACGCCAGGTGTATCCGACCGCAGAGACTTGAGGGTGGCGATGTGCTGTAGCAGCTCCTTGGTGACCACTTGCTGATCMTCCTTGCTGAGATCTCCCATACCAACCCCCTCGACATACTCGGTACAGTGGTAGAAGGCCCCATCATCCTCAAAGACGCACTGAAGCTTCGGCAGCGGGATGTTCGTCCTCTCGCTCAGGTACTGTAGGATAGCCGCGTCGTTCTTCCATCGCTGGGGGAAGGTCGGGGGGGGCGCTATGACGATGCCATGGCCGAACGACGACCACTCGTGCTCTCGAAGGGTGCGCTTGATGCATGAGTTTCCCACCTGGAAGTACTTTCGGTCGGCGAGAACAGCCCAGCAGCCGTGCTCCCGGTACTCGTTCAGATCAATTTTGATGGATACTGGCATTGCAACCGCCGTACCGGTGGGAGTACGAAGTAGGAGCGACTTAGATTGACTAGAGGATGGAAATAATGAAGGAGAGTATTAATTAGCGGGAGAAATTTTGAGAGGCCACATTGCTAATAGTTTCTATTATCACCAATCGGCCCACTCTCGGAACCGCCCGTACGCCCGATGACCGCTCTCTGGTTGTTTCGTCAAAGTCGTCCCACAGGACAATGCGTCGAGGAAATTCGGTCGTTCGGATGGGAGTGCTGCCTAGTGTGCGGAGCAGGCGTGTCGTCGCGGGCGGGGGTGCTAGCTATTAATAGTGGGTGATCTCTCTCAGGCGCTCCTTCAATGAATTCTTCTTGCCTGCTGAACAGCTTCCGCTGGAAAGATTGCTACTGATGTCTGACGCCACTGCCACCTCACAAAGCCCTTTTTCGTGACTATGTCCAAGTCGCGTCTGGATGGGCCCCATTTTCGACGGCATTTTCGACGACAAATCCCTCCCATAACGACATACGCTGATTTCTTTCCGGCTCGCCCGCTGCCCGGTGATGCATACGAGGCGCTTTCACCTGGTCAAACAAGGATTGCGAATAAGGCTTGAGTATCCTTACTCGTCTACGAATCCATCTAGGGTGCAGACCATTCCGATCGAGCAGCTACTGATCCGAAATAAAGCTGCTGAGGCTATCGATCGGGGTAACTAGGAGAGCACCTTGCATGCAAAATCGACCCATTCCTGCTCTGATCATTGCATAGTTGGTGGACTTTTTCTTCAGCAACTTGTCTCCGTTTAGAGTCTGCGTTTACTTTGCCTGTCAATTCTTCAACTTGGTCGCAAAGCCTCGCCTTCTCTTCTCGCAGCTGATCAATAATATCGCTTAAGCTTGGCTTTAAAGGGGATAGCTGGCATATGTATTAATTATTGATTGTTCTGATAGAAGTTGCATCTACTCACCGGCACAATGCTGTCCAGGGCGGGCCCTTCCCTATGTGCTACAGCTTCAAATAATTGCCCAACTTCGCTGCATAGGAGTTGAAAGGTGCCAACTGAGTGGTCACTTAGACCTTTAGCAAATATCTTGGAGAACATTATAGAGAATATTTTCTCTTTTCCTCGGACAGGTTGCCACGAGTATAAGTCAGTCGCTCGAGGCGTAAGGCGAACATCGGAAGGTTTAATTCTGATTCCTAGTCTGTTTTCTAGACTTTATTAGCCGAGCACCAATAAAAGATTAGAGTGAATTACTGATATGGCGGGCAAGCTCCAAGCGACACTCATCTCGCCTTCGGCGTCGTTCCACGTTGCTCTGACGACTAGGGCTCATTTTGAGTTACTGTTGTTGGATATAGATTTTAAATTTGTATTTGCGTTTGAATCCACATGATGGCTTCAAACTACTTAAACTGTGGAAGCCTGGTTGGTTGTGGCCGTCTACTTGCTTCCTGGGCCAGGGCAGTCATGCCGGTGCTTGAGCGCGTTTGCCAGTGCCCCGCGCCTGGATCGCATCCTCGGCCTGACCTTCCAGTGTTGATCGCCGAGGCGCTATTGTGCATGCCTGCCCGGGGGCCGGGAGCTAGGGGTTGAGGCTGGGATTACGGCCCGGGGCCTGGGCCTGGGGCTTGGCTAGGTGCCCAGGCTCCGGCACACAGTATTCTAGACCGTAATATACTGTGTAATGGTGCCTGAGCAGGGGCATGAAACGATGCCAAGCACTCAGCTCTGACTCTGATCACCATGCTCACCTTTGAGATCACCCTTTGCTCAGGGTAAAGCAGCGATAGCTCAGGCTCCACGCCAGAAACGGATTTGGAAGGCAGGACTTGTCGGGTGTGACTATTGAGGTGGGCAGCAAGTGCAGCGAGGGCATCAAGTCACGGTAGCAAGGGCTATAGAGCCAGCAGCGCCAGTAGCAAGTCGCGCCAGCGTCGCGGCAGCAAGGATAGCAGAGCCAGCAAGTCACGGCAATAAGGATAGCAAGGCCAGCAGCAAGGGCAGCGCCAGTAGAGCCAGTAGATCAGGATTGCAGTACCACTAAGGCCACCAAGGCAAGCAAGGTCAGCACGGTCGGATGCACCAGCGTACCTACCTACGCGGGGAACTACTTTTCCTCGATAGGGAAAGAGTGCTATCAATAGCATATTGGGAGAAGCAAAATGCTATTAACGGTAGGTATAGTAATTAGGGAAACCATCCAGCTTGATAGGCATAGTGCAATGGACGTGTACGAAACTTCGGATCAAGTCTGCAATACCGGGGTGCGGCATGTGGTCTGGCTCGATGAAAGAGGCCGATTGTTTCACGGGGGCCACTGGAGGCAGCGGGTCTCCTAACTCTGCAAAGTCCCAGATGCCTGTCTCGTCGTTTCGAATAGCTAACTTCATCTTCGACGACCAGTGCCGGTCCACGCAAATAACTATCGTGTTGAGCTTGTGAAGGTCTCGTAAATGCTTGTAGGTGACCACGATCCTGGCCCAGTCAGAAATGCGCTTCATTACCTCGATAAAGGTATCGAGGTCTGGGACTTTCTTGTGATCCACAGTCTGGATGATACATCCGTTATCGGTGTCGCTGACACTGAATGACCCAGCTGACTTGCAAACATATACTCCTTTCACAGGGACCTCGTAAAGTCGAGCTTGTTGATAGGATAGGTCGTGGAAGCTTCCGCCGGCCACCGTGACGAAACGGTCTGGCGTGATATGGTGAAGATCTCCAACTTTAATCTCCACCTCGACATCCTGGCCACCACGTTGTAGCTGAAGCTTGATCGGCTTTCCAACATTCGAGTCCATGATTTCGTCCAAACGAATGAACTGGGTAATGAGCTTTCCGTTCACCTTGAGGACGACATCGCCAACCTTGATCTTCTCGTGCGAGGGGCCAGAAGGTAGTACGCCCTTGGCCACCAGCATGTTTGTCTCGTCCGGGAACGCTTCTCGCATGGCAGCCTCCCATTGCGGGCTAAGTCCCAGCCGGCGGCATTCATCGAACGGCTTGAGCAAAAACTGACACTGTATATCGCCTCGCGTGACAGGCTTGCCCTGTTGAATGCACCGAAGAGCACGCAGAGGACGGCCCAGAGGCAGGAAGTAGTCGGTCGACGAGCCGTCGCAGCGGCAATCCACCAGCAAGGCAACCGCCGAACCGTCTTTGCTCACGACCGGACTGGCAGAGCTACTTCCGCTAGCGCTAGTATTGGCCTGGTAGCAGCACGTGTTGAAGTCACCATACCCTTTGTCGTATTCGGGCGCGTTTCGGTTCAGGCGGCCGATGACGCTAGACAAGATACTGAGCTTTTCACCGGCATCGTTGCCCACAACTAAATCTCGAAGCCGACTAGTAAATGCATATTAGCTAATGCTCTAAAATAGACGCATACGGCGCGGTGCTGGAGATAAGCCTACCCTTGGCTTGGTCGGGGMTCAGTTCTATCCCATATATTGCGACCCCGTCCACGATTTCGGTGTCCTATAGTCGACTTCTTCGTGGCTATCGAAGACGCAGTGACCCCAGAAGGGGCCAGCACTGACGACGTGCCGATTTGTCAGGATGTGCTTCGTACCTGTGGAACAAGCCTACGTTAGTTATGAGCAGTAAAAAAAAATTGCATCACGTACCCTCGCTCCGAGTCGACAACAAAGCCGGTTGCGTCACTCATCAAGGCATGGTCGGTGTCGAAAGAACATGTCTGGCAGAAGCGGATGGCGACGACGTTGCGAACGGCCCTTTGGATAGTGTCCTGCCATTTCCCTAATAATAATAATAATAATTGTCGTCTACTAGCCGACATTTAAAATCGGGTAGGCGACGATAAATATAGGGTAGTAGGACCAAGTCGAGGCGAGGGAAAGTATCGGACTCCTCCAAGTCATCGGACTCCTCCAAGTTATCCGACTCCTCTAAGTCATCCGATTCCTCTACAGAAGATTGAGTCCTGCCAGTTGCACTAATAATGACAATTGTGTTTTGCCTATTCGACGCTACTTTCAAGCAGCTACTCACGCACGCTTACAAGACTAAAGGACCTTAGAGCACATTGAGCGTCTAGAGAGAGAGCTTGAAGGATTGCGGAGCCATCATAACCACGACAAGACAGTTCAGGAACTCCTTCGCCGCAACAAAGCTTTCGAGAATAGCCTTCGCCACCTTCAGGAGAACATAGGTGTCTCCGTCACGTCTTGTACTCAGCTCCGGCAGGCACGGGCGACGACTCCCGTGCTGGTATAATCTGCCCTAGCCTCCAACGGCTCACTCCCTATCCATTAGTGTACGAAGACAACCTCATTGCAGGCAGCAACGGCGCCATCCCCATCCCACAAATTATCTCCCCTCCCCTCCGGTGTGAACTACGCGCCGCCGACGGAAGCAGCCACCAGCAGTACGTCCTGCTCGGCGACTTTGAGTTGTGGGCCTCGGCCCAGCCCAACATCACCACCATCCCCTCTAGTGTGCCGAGCCCGTCATCACTCCACGGCGTTTGTTGGATCGACGAGTGTAACGGTGGGGGAGGCGGGGTGAATTCGACGGTAGCGGCAGACACAAGATCCCAGATCAATATGTCCTGGGGCATGTCAGCAAGCGCTTCCTTGAGGGAGAGGCTTGACACGGTCGAAGTTGCAGTTATCGGACGCGACGGCCGAGATTAGTTTCAACAGGTCGCTTCGAAGGGTGCTAGCATTCGCCCTTGAAACCAATAGGCCAGTGACTGGAAGGATCTGGAGGGCGAAGAGAAACGGGAGCATGAGATACCGCAAGTCTATTCTGCCGATCAGAGGAGTGTATTTTAGTAAAGTCGGTCAGAATGCCATACTATCCTGAGCCAGCTGATCAATGGCTGTTGACGAGCGTGCTATGCTTCTGTTATTACAGGTCGAACTGAAAGAGGCGCGGAACGCATCTAAGCCGCTTCTAATAGGTTTGTCCTCGAATAATGTGCGAGAGATGTCCGATATGCTCGCAAAATAGCATTTCAATGAGAGCAGGAGACCGTCATTGATATTTTGAAGCCTAAATCCAAGTGTTCAAATCGAACATGCCAGGGAATGAGAGCAGCTCATCGGGATTAAGTGAACCACCTTCGGCACTACCGGCGTCGTACATTTGCTGCGTAGTGAAAGGCAATTCAAAGATTCCCGGTGCTAGTGAAGCATTGGGCATTTGTTGGCTTCCTAGGGTCGACGGGGGTCTCTCTCGAGGTGGGCATGGTGTTGCTCGTCGAGAGATGATGGGTGCTGATTGATCACCGTGGAAGCGAGGAAAGTCGTCCGTGATAATTTCTTCTATCATCCGCATGATGGATCGATGGACGACCAAGGCTCGGACCTGAGGAAGTTTCTCCCGTATCTGCTTTAAGGAGCTGTCCGAAATGCGCGTTGGCGGATGACTTGGTCGATCGACGAGTGGTACTTCTCGAGCCAATAACTCAAAGACGTCTCGGAGACAGTCTGCTTTTGGCCAGCGGTCTGCCATGATGGCAAGAATATTTGAACATGCCCTGAGCGCATCTGACACATCGGGCGAGTCGTAGTTTTCTGTACGGTATTCAGGAGGAGTTGCCCAGCAGCAGTACAAAAGTGTGACTCCGGACTGGAATTGGACAAGAAGCTATGTTAAAATTAGCAAACATCCTCATTGGTAAAGTAAACAGCAAAACTCACTCCGATCCACGCCTGAGCGATTTCGCGGTCCATTTGGCTCTTACGAAATATTAGGCACGCCTGGCTGCTCGCTTGGATGGACCAATCACCAGCAGGTCCCAAGACGCTCTCCTTGGTAGGTCTATATAGGGTCAAGAGAGTATAGTGATAGATCATGGCAAGCCATCTCTGGGACGTGTGGCCCTTGGCTTGAGGATCACAGAAATTTTGTACCCGCGATTTGTAGTTTTGCAATTCGGCGAGGATTCGTATTCGCCATTCCAAAGAGGACTCATAGTGCTCCTTATAATCCGAGCGAAGAGTGTAACCTATGATTTCGGACTGGATTCGCCGACACTGAAGAATATGAAGAGAAGATGAGACGCAGGTATAGTTCGGAGAGTCGGGTAGCTCCGTGTCTGCGGCTGTTTCGGCGGCGACCTTCTCAAGATCCTCATCATCGATATTTGCATAGAGTTTGGCTGTGATCATGACATCTGATACTGACGGGGGCAGCTCGAAAGATGTCATGACAAGTCGATCCACGCAATAAGCAGACCAGAAGCAACGGCGACGGAGCTGGTTCCGAAGCCTGACAGTCGGATCAACAGGCTCAGGCTCGGTCTCAGACAGATGAAACTGCAATTGAACGCAGTAACGTATGGTTAAGGAAGCTAGTGAAAGAATCCTAGGTGTTGATGATTCGTGAAGGGCATGCACACTTAACAGTAGATAGCTCTGCAAAATGAGGATGTCATCTTGCTGTTCGTAGACGGAAGGTAAAAGGGATATCGCGTTCCTGTAAAGCGTTCTGGCGTCCGAGTGGCCAACTTTGGGTAATGAAAGAAGTAGAAGGGCGGTCGCGTAGACGAGGTTGATAAAGAAACCCTGCCAAGAACGAGCCGGAATCTCCGATGGTGGACAATGTTTCCAGTCCGATAGCCATGACAAGAACGTGTTCCAGTGCAAGAAAGGGTACTGAGCCTGCGCTCTTCCGCGGTAGGCGTATAGAAGTAACTCTTCAACCTCCAGAGGCATAGCAGTGATATAGCTTTGAGGGAGAAACTCGCCGTCATGGTCGACATTGATAGGGAAAGCTGGAGACCTTGCGGAGCCGAAGCCGTTCCCGCCATGAGAATGCGCCGAGGGAGATGTCGCTAAGCCGAGCACCAAGTGATCAAGACCGCAGTCCAAGTCGGAGGCAAGCGACAGGGCAGCACCTGGCGACTGCTGAGAGTAGCTTCGCCGAGCGGCAGACATGTTTGCTGGTGAGGCCGAAGCGGCGTCATCGGAGTTGGAGACATCCACGGCTTCCGGTAGCCTGCGGTGCATGGCGTTGTCTTGCTGGAGATTGGCATTCCCGATACCGGCCAGATGCCTGCCGTTGGTGCTCTGGTTGCTGCTCTGAGTAAATCTGCGATCCCGAGGGTGCGAAGTCTGCTCTTGACCGAGGGTTGGCATATGATCCTGGCTCTGTCGCGGATCATGCGCCTCGAGACCTGCTATCCTCTCCTCGAGCGCTCGCACGTACTCGCTGTCAACGTGAGGGCGAGGCGCTGCCTCGGTCGGGATACACTCGTCACCCGACCTTGCGCAGTTGGCGCAAGGCCTTTTGTCTTCACATTTCTGCTTACGGCCTCGGCAACGCCTATTGAACTTGTCAGATAACTGCGACCGACGCGTGCCGGAGGCGCAAACTACCTGCATGCGAGAATTCGCTGCCTTTTTTGTGGCTGTTCTTCGGCGACCGGGGAGCTCCTCTCCCGATCCGTTGCGGACCGTTTGGCTGACAATCTGGTGTCGCCAACGCATGAGTCGCGTGCTCGGTACATAAGGAACGAAGGAAGCGATGCTGGTACCAGTGAAGCGGTCTGATCTTGCGAGACTTGAGGTGCGATGAAGGTGGATGGATGGCAGCAGGCGTTTGCTCCGCACTGGAGAGCGAGGCTAGTGGAGATAACAACTGGATCCGTAATCATTAACCCACTGTCTAGGCTAGCTGCAGGGCCCCCCCAGGGACGTGGGGAAGTCCGGGGACGGCCAAGGTCAAAATGGCAGAGGCCTATCTCGACATCCCTCCTCTACTTATGGTTGAGGGAAAGTACAGGTACCTAATGAAGCACGCCTCACTGTGCCTTCGGCGAGACAATATCACATTACGTGGCCTCCATGTTCTCTGAGCCTCTACGGTACGGTTTGGTGGTACGGAGTGAAGAGGCGGCACATCTTGGACTGAGATAATTTTTACAACATTTCTTTATCTGTCTTGACCAAGCGGCCGCAGGTCAACCCGAGATTCTGATACGATGCGGACCGACTTTCCCTCATTTAGGCGTAATTGGCTCGCCAGCGACAGCCGAGAAGAAGGCATCAGCAAGATACCCACCGCACCACGAGAGCTTTTCGAAGCCATCAACTTTCGGGTCCGCAGCCAGCGCTGGTCCTTGGACATCGCGAATGTAACCCGCGATGGCCTCTTCGGTCCACATCTTGGAAAACTTCTCAACTGCCTGGTTGAGTCCCTGCAAAGACCATATGGGCTGGACTTGCCAGACGACGCCCAGCTTGGCCAAGTCCAGGTGGAATGTCTTAACTTGGTCTGGAGTAAAGCCAGCCTCTGCAAAGTCATAGCTTCCGGTGTAGCCAAACGCGAAGAGGCGATCGGGATACACCTTGCGCACCCCGGTGTGAAACTCAACAAGGTCCTTCCAAACAGGAGCATCCATACGTGCCCAGGTAACATCGCCCAGTGGAGCAGCAGCAATGGCTCTCTCAACAATAGCTTTGACACAAGGCTTGAACATGTACTGACCCATTGCCGATCTCGGGAGTTCCCAGTCGAACAAGACTTCCTGCTTCACAGTCCTTGAAGCAATCTTGCGTCTTGAGATTAGCGAACGGAACGTCTCCTTTGACAGTTCGGCAGAGTATGCCGAGTATTCACTCTCCGAGGCAATAGCCTTGACAGCCTCGTCAAAGGTCTTCAAGTTGGCCTTTTCCTTCCACTCGTTCCTTGCTGCCGTGAGGTCCCCGCCTTCGGATACAGCCTTTTTGAGGCAGTCCTGAAGAGGTTCAATGTTTGAAGTCGCACCAAGGACGTATTCATGGTCTCTCTCATCGACAACGCTGGTGATGAACTCGGAGTGGTCAGTATCACACCGGCACAACAGCAACGTCTCGGCGCCCATGAGGTCAAACTGCATTCGGACAGCCTTGAGACGATCCAGGTACTCGCTAGTTGGAACGACCGTGCGTCCCTGACCAACTGTGAACTTCTTCATGCCGATGGCCAAGTCATCGACATGAATCATGGCCACTCCGGCGTCGACAAACTCCTTGGCCATTTTCATGGTACTAGTCAAGCTGCCGAACCCCATGTAGCCGTCAGCAACGATTGGCGCCATGTAATCCCAATTCTCAAGCTTGGCGCGTTTCTCAGGAGAATGCTGGAGGCGGAATTGGCGCTGTCTTTGATCATGCCAAAGCTGTGATTTGAAGATCTTCTGTACGACCTTCGGGACAGTGTCCCAAGGGTAGTCGGCGTGATCCATTCCAGGAATAGCCACCTCAGAGAAGCCACAGAGAGCACCGGAGACGTAGACAGTCTGGGAGTGTCTGGCCATTTGGGACACGACTGTCGGGTCTGTCGTCCCGAACGTGAGTTCGAGAGTGCCATTCTTGTCATGTTCACGGAGCTGGTTCCAGAGCTTGATGGCCTGCGTTGACGAAGCAGGTGATGCTGCATCGATAGAGTTACGCAGTGCCGCGATGGTACGAGCATCATACGGCCTGTAAGGATCGGTATTAGCGCTATAACTGCCATGCCATTTCGAATCACAACTCACCTCTTAAGATGTGCTTGACGCGGGGAGCTCCATTGTTTCTCGACGGCAGCGACGTCGGCTTCAAACTGCTTCTGTTCGTCCTCAATCGAGATGTTAAGCTTCGGCATGATGAATGATTCGTTGGCTCTTTGGAACGAACACGAAAGACAACAGGTGAGGATGTACAGGATTCAGACTGTGCAAAAGTCGAGGAAGGTAACAAATAGCACGAAGCTGTTTTTGAAGCCCAGGGAGAAGGCTCTCTAAGATCATCGGGAGAGCACGGGTCAAGACCTGTGAAGCCAGACCATGGTGTGCCTCTATCATTAGGAGCTGAGGGTTCAGGGTTCCACCAGGCGGAGTCCGAACTCCGAAGCGTCGCACACGCGACCCCGAACACCATTCACCTTCTATCTGCGGGGTAATTCAAGCCATCTCGCAGTTTAGATACCGAAACGCCGGTTCCTTAGCCTCTCCACATTTTCAATCCGGCCCCGGATGCCGTGAGATGTCGATGGAGCTTGTCAATGTCTGTAACTCGACGTCTTGTCTAGACAGCCGTGATAAGACTGCAAGGGGAGCCGCTGGCAGCTGGGTTTAACATACTGGCGTACACCTGACCATCATCAACGAACCATCTGCTGCAACATCCCAAGTCTTTGTTCACATCCATTGCTAGTCCTCAGAAAACATCATGGAAGGGCACATCAACTTGCAACTTGGGTGGCCTTCGCCATCGCTCTTCCCGGCAGCCCAGCTGTTGAATGGCCCCTCTGCTATTATTCAGTCACAGAAGAAGACGACTGCGGCGCTGATCTACGGACCTGATGCAGGTTATGCTCCTCTAAGGCAGAGAATTGCAGACTGGCTGAGCTCCGTTTATAACCCAGGGAGCATTCACCCGCTTTCGTCAGATCGCATCTGTATCTCGAACGGTGCATCGGCGAACCWCGAGAATATCTTGGCCAAGTTTACAGAGCCAGGGTACACAAGGAGGATATGGATGATTGAGCCGAGCTACTTTTTAGCCTGCTGTATATTTACAGATGCAGGATTTGAGGGCCGGCTACGCGGTGTTCCGGAAGACGAAGAGGGACTGGACATTGAGTTTCTACGCTCAGCTCTCGAAAAGACCGAAGCAGAGCCGCATCCACAGGCACCGGAACTGAAGACGCATGAACGATATGCCAAGCTCTACAAACATATCAWCTACGCCGTGCCTACCTTTGCCAACCCGAGTGGTAAGACGATGTCGCTACGACGGAGGCAGGAACTCGTACGCCTTGCCCGAGAGTTCGATGCTTTAGTCGTGACCGATGACGTCTACGACGTCCTCCGTTGGCCCAAATCCCCCGATGTGGATGTGTCTGGGCTTGGAGTTGTGCCGCCTAGAATCATCGATGTCGACCGCACGCTCGATGGCGGACCCAAGGATGAATGGGGCAACTCTGTGAGCAACGGGTCGTTTTCCAAAATTATCGCACCCGGGGTCAGGACAGGTTGGGCCGAAGGCACCCCATCATTTGCACTGGGCTTGTCCACAGTTGGCGCGACAAGATCAGGTGGGAGCCCGTCGCATCTCACGGCTACCTTCATTGATGAGATGATGGAATCGGGCAGTTTCGAGGCGCACATCAAGGATACACTAATCCCGACTTATCGGACGCGATATTACTCAATGTTTAAAGCCATCGAGGAGCATCTACTTCCCCTAGGCTTTAAGGCATCAACAGGGATGCCGTACGAGACCTCATCTGGGGCTAGGACCAATGGTCATGTTCCTGAGATGGCTGCAGGCGGCTATTTTACATACTTGACTGTCCCTTCCGATCTACCCATCCCGGTCCCGGACCTTGCTGCCCTGGCGCTTGAGAAGTATAACTTGAAGTTTGCCTTTGGCGCGATGATGGCAGTTGAGGGTGATGCTACCAGCACGGCAAGAGCCAAGGACGGCTATGGCAAGGGCATCAGATTGTGCTGGGCGTGGCATACCAAGGAGGAGATCATTGAAGGAATAGAAAGGCTGGCGAAGCTGGTTAAGGAAGTAAAGGCTGGCTAGAAATGCATGCCATATACAGCTTTCAATACAGTATTCTCACAATAATCAGGTTTCATCCTCGAATGATGCTTGCCCACTCATCCCATTTTGCACAATTTTTCGGCCATGTGGCTATCAATATCCGACGATTGATGTTAGATGGCTTGGGATTGAGTTAAAGCATGTCGCGTGGTTTACTAGGCATTATATTGGTGTATTATTAGAGCGCAATAAGGGACATCTATGAAAGAAAAAAAGCGACACTAACGACGCATAATCGAATATAGAGTGGAAAACATAAGGCCGTCGTAGTGCGTGATACAAACCCAGTTTGCATCACTTAAGGAGGCGTCATCAACCCATCCCCGCCATAGACAACCGATCTCCCTTCCAGCAAGAATCTAACAACCATCCTTGCAGCCTCCTTTGAGTCATCATCCTTATCCATGGCTTCTAACCCGCTCTGCAATGCCTTTGTATCCCATTTCGCACCAAACACCTCTAGCGTCTTCGTATTAATAAAGCGATCAAACTCAAAGTGTCCTTGGTACGTAAGAACACGGCCCGGCTCGTACACGCCCTGGACCGCGCAGTGCTTTGTCCAGCCCATGAGAAGCCACGGAGAAGGAAGACTCTTTCCCTCGGGAATCTTGACATGGTCGGCATGAATAAATTGAAGGCGCAGTGTTTTCGGGCTTGGTGGCTGCGGGTCGTTGGCAGTCTCCGGAGTAGGCTCGCGGTTGGCAGAGCAGAACCCGGGGCCTAGAGCCTCAAGGAAGGCCTCATTGAGCTGGATTTCGTGTACGCCTAATTCCCACCCCTTGGGGTCCTTCTCAATTATGACGCCGTACTTGCGCAATATGCTCTGGCAGACAATCTGATGGCCAAAGCAGCTTCCAAAGATCTTGACCCTCGGGCAGGTTTCGTACACACTCAGAAGGTACTCGTCAAGCTTGTGATTCCATTCGCTGTCGTCATATGAGGATGCCGCTGATCCCGTGATGAGCAAGGCATCGAAGTCGGATGCCGATCTGGGATATTCCCCACGCACAACGTCAAAGTCCTCAGATTCGATAGCAAGGTTCGGGGCCACGTGTTTTGCTGCGGCTTTCAGGAGGCCATGGAAGAGATTGCCATAGGAGCCTACTTTTGCGAGGACATTCGGCACGGGCGTATCGGCATTGAGCATGGCGATGCGTATGATGAATGGTGATGCCGCCATATTGCCGATGAACTTGGTGTTGACTCCCAGGATCCAGAGATAGTTGGCACGTAGGAATAACTATTCATACCTTAGTACACAGGAAGTTGGACAAATGTAAGCCTCGCATTCGCTTCCACTGTTCTGTTCTTGTCCTCACGGTTCATGACCCACCTTAGCACACCGGCATCGGCTTTCGGACTACTGGGAAAAGAGGAGCAACGCCTCCTCAGCTTCTGGACGGATTGAGATCCCGACGATCAAGGCTTTGTTGTCGGCCAGAATGTGTTCCGATCCCCGCAGAATGGAATCCTCAAGAGTACATAGGTACTCCATACGGTTGTTGGATATGCGATCGGCTTTGAGACGGAATCCATGCTCGAGGAGCGCACACCCCCCTGGTGTTAGCGGCTTCGGAGTCTTGACGCCGATATACGGGGACAAAAGTCCGCCTCTTTCGCACAGTTGAGGACTCTGCGAACCCCACATGCAAGCCATTTCTCCGACGCACGATTGCCATTGCCGTCGGTCTGAGAATGCCGCTGCACTTCGCTCAAGCTGGCTGGTACCCTGCAGCTGGAATTGGACGAACGTGCAGGATGTATTTGTCCGCGGCCCGAAAGGTGAAGGTTGGAATGTGGCGCTGGCACTTGTTGGCGGTGGATACGTTCAAGTGCCTTCTTTGCGGATGTGTGTCCACGGCTCCGACGATGGCTCTACCTGCTCGACTTTGGCTAGGGCAAATGCATCCGGGGCGAGGGAGGCGTCGTCGTGTGGGTGCTGCAGTGCGGTGAGCCTGACGTACTTCGCACCTCGGTTGCAAGGCCCTGTCAGTAAGGTTGGTGTGGCTGGCCCCGCCTGCGCGTGCCTACGAGTATTATGTATGATTATTGATACGTAGCCCTCGATGACTGTTAATAGTTCAATTCCACTACGGACTAGCTTGCGCCCGTGTGATTATGCATGACTCAAGACTAGCTTTTGGCCCTCATCTGACCGTGTTTCTTCCTTGTCGATTGCCTGGCCTCGGTTTGGTTGTCCGACTCTCGATAACGGTTCTTCGACAAGGAATCCCAAGGCTAATAAGTCGTCTATCGTTGCAGGCCGTATTGAGACTTGGCTACCACCATGTGTGGCATCATATAAGTTGATGTAACTATCGCTCCACATCACTCCTTCATTTATCCCCATCACTGCCGTCGACATTGCGACCCACAGGATCGTTCTTTGAATACCTACTTTGTCAACCTCAATCCTGTTCTTTCATTTTTGGGGTTCACAGGCCAAATCTACTATGTCGGCAGAATACGACAAAAATATGAAGACTGACATCACCCAAGGGGGCGCGGAGGACGCCTCCATCCATCCTGGCAAGATTGATGCTGCCAGTGACGTTGATGTTGCTGCTGCGTACGCTAACCAGTTCACTGATGGTGATGGCTATACCAAAGCGGAATGGTCGCGCCTGCGGTGGAAGCTCGACTTGCGTCTTGTCCCGTTGTTGTGGTTCAACATCACGCTTGGCGCCATGGACAAAGTCACTACTGCTACAGCGGCTTTGTACGGTTTCAGAAAGGACACTGATCTCACCGGAGACCGTTACAGTTGGGTTGGCAGTGCCTTCTACGTGAGTATTATCATTCCCCTGGATCGTTGTCTATCGACAACCAATTGACAACCCGTTGATAGTTTGGCTACCTGTTCTGGTGCCTCCCCAGCGGCAATCTCCTCCAAAAGTTCCCCATCGCCAAGCTCATGTTTGTGGTCCAGCTACTTTGGGGCTGTATCCTCATCAGCACCGGCTTCGCCAGCAACTTTGCCACTCTAATCGCTCTCCGCGTCCTCCTGGGCGTCTTAGAGGCCCCCATCGTTCCGGGCAACTTTCTCGTCCTGGGCATGTGGTATACCCGGCGCGAGCAGCCTATTCGCACGGGTCTCATGTACACGGGTCTGTCCGTGTGCTTCACCGGCCCGATCGGCTGGGGCATTGGCTTCCTGGCTGGTGAGCACCAGTGGAGGTCAATGTTCTGGATCACAGGTGCGATGACCATCGTTTGGGCTTGCGTCATTGGCATCTTC
This sequence comes from Tolypocladium ophioglossoides CBS 100239, assembly GCA_001189435.1. Lineage (NCBI taxonomy): Eukaryota > Fungi > Ascomycota > Sordariomycetes > Hypocreales > Ophiocordycipitaceae > Tolypocladium > Tolypocladium ophioglossoides. Next base: position 6,578 of record LFRF01000044.1, on the reverse strand, counting down.
TTGCCTGATAATACCGTCAAGGCAAAGTTTGTGACAGAGAGGCAGAAAGCCATTGTCATCGACCGGTTGAGGGGGGATCAGACTGGTGTCGAGAACAAGAACTTCAAGAAGGAGCAGCTCATTGAGGCATTCCTCGACCCCAAGACCTGGCTCATGTTCCTCTTACACATCGTCATCTCTATCCCCAACGGTGGCCTCACCAACTTCGCCCCGCTCGTTATTAAGGGATTGGGCTACACCTCGCAGCGATCGACGTTGCTTATGATGCCTACAGGTATCATACAGACCATTTCCTCTTACCTCTGCAATGGTGGCGTCTTCCTGTGCGCCAAGTACCTCCCTAAGAAGCAATGCCGCACCGGATGGGTCCTCTTTGGCATCATCATCGGTCTCATCTCCTCCGTCTTCCTGTACACGCTACCCCTGGACGATTATCAGGGTCGTCTTGCGGCATTATACATGTCCTATTTCTACCTCGGTCCTTACATTGTTTCCCTGGGCATCAACACCGCAAACACGGCTGGACACACGAAGAAGGTCACTGTCAATGCGATCATCTTCATCGCGTACTGTGTGTCCAACATCATTGCCCCTCAGTTCTTCAAGGCTACGCAGGCGCCTACATATACACTCGGCATGGCTGCTATTCTAACAAGCTACATCCTCGCCATGATTTTCATTATCCTCTACGCGGCGTACTGTTGGTACGAGAACCGTAGACGGGATGCCATCGATGAGGGTCGAGACCAAACCGTCCATTCGGATACTGATTTCCGTGACCTTACGGATAAGCAGAACATTCACTTCCGATATATTTGGTGAAGATTTGGATGGATATTTTCGGGAAGAAGTGATTGGGAGAAGTTTTGTCTGGGCAAAGAGAGACGTGTTTCTCCTGTTTTCGTCGTTGAGGATAACTATATGCCTATACTTCTCAACTGTTCAGTCTGTAGCAGCCCCTCCATCAATTCAGATCGAGCAAGGTTTTCGACACAATTGAATTGATTGAAGTTGAATTAATTTGAATTGAAATATTGGTATATTAATTACTGTTATTTTTATTATTATCAGCTCGTGGAGGTTGTTGAAGGCGATTAGGTGCTATATGGTGGCTGTTGAAAGCTCAATACATTGTAAGGGAGAGCTCGTTGGTGTCATGACCAGATCTGCTAAAGCTACCCACTATGATGGGATGTATTGGGTGCTATGACAGCCTGCTACATAGTGGCCATGTCGCTATAACTACCTGTCAGCCACTGTATTTTAATGGGCCTGCTGATCAGGGCTACGAAGATCTAAGAAGATCCAAGTCCTCACCCTCCCGAGTAGGTCTAGCTATTTTCCCTCGACAACATAAAAAATACGAGATAACTTGAAAAAAAATTACACCTAAATACCCTAGCCTGTATGGATTGGATTGCTTAAAACCTGACTTAAATTTGGTTGGGCGAAATTGGATTAAACTTGCGGTTCAATTGAATTGATGGGAGCACTGGTCTGTACCCCTCGCTGGACTAGTGCAGGCGTTCGATCTACCTAGTGCGTGACAGTGGGTGACTGACTCGACTTGGTTTCGGAGTCCAAAGGCCGACAATGTCCGCGCCAGCTTCGGACTCTGGGGAGCGACGGCTTTCCTCCGCCGTAGCTGAAGTATTAGCTTCTGGAGCTTTAGATTGATACCTTGCTACGCGACTGATAGGAGGAGACCCTGAGGTAGCTGCAACATGCCTTTGGAAGTCCGTGAACGGAAGACGATTACTACAGGTTTGTCCCCGAGCGGCGCCTTTCGGACAGCCATCGGAGCCGCTGCCGTGAGGAAGTCCGAGGCCTATGAAGCTGGAACGTTCTTGGGACTAGGTGTTCTCGGGCAAGTAACATTTTGAAGAAGACTCGTCATATCGATTGTTATATCAACCAAGGCGCTCGTGAGACTCATACTTCCGAACTCTGTCGATCATTCCTGTCAGCCTTCTCTAGAGTTAAAGCACTGTCGCAGTCATGCCTTACATTGATGGAGAGTCCTCGACACGCATCCGCATCGCCATCGATCGCGGCGGTACCTTTACAGACTGCCTAGACATTGTCCCTGGCAAGCCAGACATCCTGGTCAAGCTCTTGAGTAACGACCCAATAAACTATGCCGATGCACCGACAGAAGGCATCCGGCGGATCCTCGAGATCGCGACTGGAAAKTCCATCCCGCGCGGTCCGAAGATTGACACCGCCGGCATAGAGAGCATCAAAATGGGCACGACGGTGGCGACGAACGCGCTTCTGGAGAGGGCGGGCACAGCGTGTGCTTTATTCGTGACGAAAGGCTTCAAAGATCTTCTGAGAATTGGAGATCAGACGAGGCCAAAGCTGTTTGATCTGAATATCAGGAGACCGGAGACGTTGTTCAAGGACGTGCTTGAGATTGATGAGCGCGTCACGCTGCATGATTCCACAGAAACTGCTACGAGCCTGAGTGACCCTGCGAGAGAATCGCTCGGACTGAGGAAAGGAATTGGTGGAGAAGAGGTTCGCATCATTGAGCCCTTAGGTTCGTTTCTTTCACCCATATACGCCGAGAACAACTCGTATGCTAAATGAGAAGTCAGGAGTTGAGGGAGCAAGGAAAGGCCTCCAGGCGCTCTATGACAAAGGCGTCAGAGCCCTCGCCATTACCCTCCTCCACTCTTATACTTTTCCCGATCATGAACTCCAGCTTGCGGACATCGCTTCTGATGTTGGCTTTACACAAATTTCTCTCTCCTCCCAGATCTTCCCCATGATCAAAGCCATCTCGCGCGGCTACTCTGCCACTGCCGACGCCTACCTTACCCCTGTCACGAAGACATACATTGACGGCTTCCGCAAGGGCTTTGTAGGCGAACTGGAAGACTCGAAAGGTGCGAAGTGCGAGTTCCTGCAGAGCGATGGTGGATTGGTGGGATGGCAAAGCTTCAGTGGCTTGAAAGCCATCTTGTCTGGACCCGCTGGTGGTGTTGTGGGCTTCAGTAGGACTTGCTATGATCCCGCGAGGAAGAAGCCGGTCATTGGATTCGACATGGGAGGCACAAGTACGGATGTTTCGAGATATGCTGGTACTTTGGAGCATACCTTTGAGTCCATCACGGCTGGCATCACCATTCAGGCGCCTCAGCTAGAGATCGATACTGTCGCTGCGGGTGAGCCAGTCCCCGAGTCTAAGGCCCCCCTCAAGCTAACAGCGTAATAGGTGGTGGCAGCATTCTTTCTTATAGGAACGGCCTATTCCTCGTAGGGCCAGAGTCTGCGAGCGCTCACCCTGGTCCTGTAGCCTACCGTAAGGGCGGGCCCCTGACGGCAACAGATGCTAATCTAGTCCTCGGTCGTCTACAAGCCGAGTATTTCCCCAAGATCTTTGGTGCAGAAGAAAATGAGCCCCTCGACTACGACGGCGCCAGGGCGGCATTCCAAAAGCTCCTCGAACAGGTCAACGCCGACCTCGCCGCGACTGGTGCAAAGCCCAAGACCGTTGAAGACCTAGCTCTTGGTTTCCTTCAAGTGGCTAATGAGACCATGTGCCGCCCAATTCGATCGTTAACGGAGGCAAAAGGTTACCGGACTTCGGATCACGAGCTTGCTGTCTTTGGTGGAGCTGGCGGGCAACACGCCTGTGTAAGCTTCCATGAAACCTTTTCCAAAGTCCTTGTTCTAATAACTTCAAGGCCATTGCAGCGAACCTTGGGATTGACCGCATCATCATTCATTGTTACTCTTCCGTCCTATCTGCCTACGGCATGGCCCTGGCCGATCTTGTGCACGACGTCCAGCTGCCTTACTCGGCCGACTTGAACTCATCTATTGATAAGCTCGATTTCCGTCTCCAGGACCTCGAGTCCGCAGCGGCTGACAAGCTCATTGCCGACGGCGCGAGTCCATCCTCCATCAAGTTTGAGCACTTCCTCAACCTACGCTACGTAGGCTCCGACACAACCTTCATGATTCCCAGACCAAAAAAGGCGACGTGGGCGGCGGCCTTCACAGCAGAGCACAAAAGGCAATTCTCCTTCACCATGGACGGGAGAGATATCCTTGTGGAGAATGTTCGTGTTCGGGCCACGGCCATGAGCCAGAGCGTCGAGCCAGTCTTCAACTTGGAGAAGCAGCTAGCTTCCTCACCAACCGTTGCTGTGTCAATAGATAAGATCTCTGACAGAGTCAAGGTGTTCTTTGAAGGAGGATGGACTGAAGCTCCACTCTACCACCTCAACTCGCTGCAGAAAGGCGACTTAATCCAAGGACCGGCGATTATCCTTGATAACACCCAGACCATTGTGGTCAGCCCCGAGGCCAAGGCCATCATGCTAGGACGCCATGTTGTTTTGGAGCTTGAGCGCAACAGCTCCCAGCCAGTTGAAGCAGCCCCCTTGGATCAAAAGAAGGTTGATCCCGTCCAGCTCACCGTCATGGCCCACCGCTTCATGAGCATTGCAGAACAAATGGGTCATGTCTTGCAGAAGACTTCTGTATCTGTCAACATCAAGGAGCGTCTAGATTTCAGCTGTGCGCTGTTCGGCCCCGATGGCCGTCTAGTCGCCAACGCTCCGCACGTACCTGTGCACCTGGGGTCCATGGAACAGGCTGTCAGGTACCAGCACAAGAAGTATGAGGGCCAGTTGCGCCCTGGAGACGTCATTGTTGCGAACCATCCCATCTCTGGAGGAACTCACCTGCCGGACATCACATGTGTTACCCCCGTTTTTGACGCAGAAGGCAAGGAGATCATCTTCTACACTGCATCCAGAGGTCATCATCAGGAGATTGGTGGCATTCTGCCAGGTTCAATGCCTGCTGGCAGTGTGGAGTTGTATGAAGAAGGCGCTGCGATTGTGTCCGAGTTCCTTGTCCGAGACGGCGTATTCAACGAGAAGATGATCACGAAACTCCTGCTTGAGGATCCTGCCCAATACCCTGGCTGCTCGGGTACCAGAAAACTCTCAGACAACATCAACGACCTCAAAGCGCAAGTGTCCGCTAATGCCAAAGGTGCTGCCCTTGTGTCAGAGTTGATCGCAGAAAACGGACTCGGAACAGTGCACTTCAACATGCACGCCATCACCAACAACGCCGAGGCTTGCGTCCGTGAGTTCCTCCTGCGCACGCATGCTGCCACAGGCGGCAAGCCATTGTTCGCTGTAGATCACATGGACGATGGCACGCCCATCCAGTTGACCGTCACTATCAACCCAGAGAACGCTACAGCGCACTTCGACTTCACCGGCACGGGTGAGGAGGGATATCACTCCTTTAACGCCCCGCAAGCCATCACCCGCAGCGCAACACTTTACGTCCTACGGTGCCTGATCAACCAAGACATTCCCCTTAATGAGGGCTGCTTGCGTCCTATAACGTTCACCATCCCGCCTGGTAGCATTCTCAACCCTTCCCCTACAGCTGCCGTCTGCGCTGGCAACCCCATTACATCTCAGCGCGTCACAGACGTCGTGATCAAGGCATTCGCCGCTTGCGCCGCCAGTCAAGGTGACTGCAACGTCGTGTCCTTCGGTATCGACGGAAACATCGACCCGGTCACTGGTGACCTCATCCCCGAGACTGGTTTCGGCTTCTGCGAGACTATCTGCGGCGGAAGTGGAGCAGGACCCGGGTGGCACGGAACGAGCGGTGTGCACGTCCACATGACCAACACGAAGATTACAGACCCGGAAGTCCTAGAGAAGAGATATCCGGTCCTCCTGAAAGAGTTCAGCATCAGGGAAGGATCTGGTGGTAGGGGGCAGTACAACGGCGGCAACGGAATCCGTCGTGTGTACGAGTTTGGTCGGGACATGGGCTGTTCCATTGTCTCCGAGCGGAGAGTCACGCGGCCCTATGGCATGAAGGGCGGCGAGGACGGCAAATCTGGGGTGAATTATGTCGTGAAAGGCGGAGCCGGTGGCCGGTGGTGCCGTGTTGGAGGCAGAAAGGACTTCAAAGTCCAAAAAGGAGATTGGTTCGTGATTGACACGCCCGGAGGCGGTGGCTGGAGAGCACCCGGAGAGGAAGTCAATGGAAACGAGGAGAAGACAAATAGAGTTGAGCGGAGATTTTGTTAGTTCTAGCTGACGTAGGAGACGGGCAATTGATCGCGTTCTATAGTCCCCTCGTCTTTAGTAAGCACCCGCGTAGTCTTTTTATCTAGTCTAGCTGCTTTTAAACTAAATATCCTTATATTCCTAGTAATAGAAGGGGGTATTAAAGAGGTAGGGTCTTATCTTAAAAGCTACCTTTACTACTTTTACTATTACCTTATTTTCCTTATATTTACTATCCTAGGTAGGGTATTCTCCTTAATAGTTACTATATTTCGGGAAAGTTATAGTCTTCTTTAAGGGGTACTCGGTCTCTATATACTACTAGGAGCTATACTACCTATAGTATATCTTTTTCATATAATATTGTAACGGGCTAAGCCCGTRGGAGTCTCGGCTTACACTCTCGACCGTGGAGTCACGTGAGGTAGCGCGGGCGCCGGACTGCCGGCGCCGCACCCGAAGAGCCCCGGTGCCACGGACCCCTTAGGACCCCTGCCCCCTTTGTGTATGGCCCACTAG
>LFRF01000043.1:161780-180667 GCA_001189435.1 Tolypocladium ophioglossoides CBS 100239 | reverse complement strand
TGATGCCCATGGTTACCGTGTTCCGAAGCTCAACGCAGCCGTGGCGAAGGAACCTCCAAAGCTTGGGCTACGAACACTGTCCGAGTCAACGGTAACCTCGAGCGACGTGTTATCGGAGTGTTCCGATGCGGAGTCATGGGACAAGCTTATGTCTGAGTTTATATCAATTCCCAGCACACCCGAGCCGGAATCGACGGCGACGCTATCCGAGTCCTTGCCATCGAGCGGAATATCGCCTTGCATCCAGCCATTGCTACTTCATTCATCTTCGGATACCAAGTACGATGGCCAAAGCATGTTGAAGTGCCTGGTGGAGTGCGCTACATCTACCGGTGATCACCTGGAAGCGCAATCAGCGCAAACAGTCGATTTGATTGCACGCGACATAGAACAGTCGTCTGCCATGGAGCTCCCATCCATCGGTGCCGTCCATGAGGCGAATCATTGCGAGCTATCGAGTGCGGCATCTGATGTCTGGGGATATTCATCTATATCCTCGCCGGATATAGCCCTAAGCCCCAACACACCACCAATGGGACCGACCGTTGATTTCGTATCGTACGCATCAGATGCATTGCTGGTGCTCGACKAATTGCACATGGCTATGGATTATGATAAAACTGCAGATATGTCGTTGCCCGACAGTCCAAAGGTCCCCCATAACACCCCGTTGACTGAACCAATGTCAAGTGTTATGGAGGCGTCAATGGGAGAGAAGACCGCCAGCACGATTTCACAATTGCCAGGCGCGCCTTCGGAATGCAGCCAGGATAACAAACCCAAGAGGACGCGTATAAAGCTCAAAGTCAGGCCAGCATCGAGCAGGGCGGACTGTCAGGGCGCCGACACTTCACAGCCTTGTCATGGCAACTCACAGTCACTAACAAACAGCCGCATGTTGCCGAGGATTCGAATCAAGCTGAAGTGCGGATCGGGAAAGAGGGTCGGTGGGTCGGATCAGGACGTTAGAAGCAATGACACTGACGAACAGCCTCGTAAGAAGCGGAGGGTGTTGTTGAGGTTAGAAGAGACAGGAGACAACCCTTTGGCTATTGAGGAAGACACGGAAGAACAAGAGGCATTGCATTCGGGGAAAGACCGGGACGGTGGATGTATCGAAGTCAAGCTTTAAGAGAATGATGTCTCGACGCCGTCAGATTTCCTGTAATAGTGCAATTCCCAATGAGCTTCCTGCGAAAAGTCGCCCCCGCCGCGACGCGCCGATTGCCAGAAAGATGGCCCAAGGATGTTTTGTGAGTCAGGGTCTTCGCAGTTGTAACTTTCGAGCTATCGTTGGGTCTATCATAATCCTCGCAAGCCCCCTGTCGATAACTGCTCTGGCGCAGATTCTCTCTATCCCCCAAGGCGCTATTGATAGCCAATTGGGCATGCTTCATTCGGTCTTAAGCATCCCGCAATCGGCCAAGTCTCCTGTGAGGCTTCTACATCTCTCTTGCTGAAAGCCTTCGTTACCGCCTGGCATCCCGCTGACGGTTTCTTCCGGACATCGGGTGCTTCTCGATATCGAAGCCGTAACAGTCGAACTTCGCCTCGTCGAGCGGCGTGCTCTGCCGGGGTGGGCTGCGCTGGTGTTGCAATCTCAGGTGTTGAAGGAGCCGGTGTCTGGGAGCCAATTAAAGAAAATACTGGACGTGTGACCGCGTTGAGCCGGAAACGCCTTTAGGCGTCAACGCAACCAACTCAATATCCCGACGACATTGAGTTGATCTAGTGACTGCTCCACAAGACCCTCTTGCTGTCCAACACTACACACTGCCTCCAGCCACAGCGTGAGCACCTCGTACGTCCATTTCTTACATTTCCGTCTTGATCTCGAACACCAGCAACAAAAGCGCGCAAGCCGCCACACGTATCGCCGCCCTTCAAGCGGAGCGTGAAGCCTCACCTAACAGACGGCCAGGCCTCGGCCACACAAGCGCTGCAAGACCAATACAATGAGCCTAGGTAGAGCCACACATTGCGCCGATAGAAAAAATGTTGCCATAACAACTCAAACCTGGTTTCTCCCATATCGTGTGGCAGCCACGTCCTCCAAGAAGGCCACTGCACGGTCTATCAGAGAGGCAAGAATCACATAACTTGGCCTCGTCGTCTAGGAAAGCTCAAGCATGCTAACATCCTAAGGTTTCTTTAGCGGAGAACGTGACGTGCGTTTGGCTGGAGGTCGAAAATCTCGTGATAGTTCATCCTCGGAGGTATCGGACTCGCAAAGCGATGGTGGTGCATTGGAACTGGGGTTCAGGACGGTCTCTTGGCTGGTGACAATCGTATCGCCAGCTGACACCTCACTTGCGAAGCTCAATCCCAAGCCACTACCTTGAGGAGACGCAGCGGCTTCGTCTCTAGCTGCTCTCTCGTTCGCTTGCTCGATCGCTCGGTCTCTTTGTTGCCTAGCCCAGTCCCTGCCATTACGGTATGCAGCAGCGCCTTGTCGAAATGCCTCGTAATTCCCTGTTACGCTCCAGGAATTGACTGGCGTCATAGCAAAACCAGGTTGTTCTCCAGGCGCAGATGGCGGTATTGGATGACTGGTGAACATCTTGAAGGTGCCACCGTGATATATTGAAGCGAAGGTATAAGCCTTGTTGTCATATTGTGGCTGTAACTGCCCGTATGACTGCAGGCTGTGGATCCCTCTCGCGCCTAGCGCACCGTCGTAACACGCCTGTCGAGATGCGACTGACAAACTCCTATCAGGCCCCTTTGCTTGGAGAGAGAAGTTTGGCGCAATCGGGAGATCATGCTGTGTGGAAGGGACGATCTTGCCGTTCAGCTGTCTGCGAATGCTCCGGTCAAGCTGCTCGGGACGCGCGCCGTAATACAGATCGGGATTGCCTGGCACGAGCGTACCGTCGGTCAAATGGTCCAGGTTGGTGAACGGGATCTCGCCGGCAACACATCTGCTATCCCCAACGTTCCCTTCAAACATGGGAATAACTTTTGTCATGACCTGTCTCTCTTTGAATGATTGCGCATCGGCTCGTTCGAACTTGCGGAAGTCATCGTTCGTGAACTTAGACGGCGACAGAGATGCTCTAGGCTGAGCCAGCGCTCGATGAATCTCGTCCATGTTATCAGGCTCCGGCGGCAATCGGCCATCTGGATATTCGTAACGAAGGGGTAAGATATTGTGATCGATAAGATGTTGCTGGAAAGTACGATCGTATGGGCCCGTACTCCTTGTACTCGTGGTATTCGGGGTGGCATTGCTCTTCGAAGGTGATTGCGAGCCCCTCTTCTTCGGTGACTGTGACCCTCTCTTTCGGCGCCCGAGACTCGACTGGCTGGAGCTCATACCGTCTTGGGCCTCTGCTGGTGTCCGATACTGCTGGCTGTTAACACGGGAACGATCAGGCACGAATACCCACACTTACCCCTCTTATATCTCTCAGATCTAAGCCGCCGTGCCTTGCAAAGCGCTTGATTCGCTTCAAGCAAGCCGGTGAACACCGGTCAACGAACCGATCCACGCGCTGGAGGCGACTGGCCTCTTGGACGGAAGTACGTCGTCGCGTACGCCTTCGAATGTTTCGGGTGCGTGCCGAGTCGCGAGAGACTTTGGTATTCCTTTCCTCCAACTCTCGTAGTGCGTTCCGCGTGAGAGGGATCTCCGAGAGATTGTCCCAGAATCTCGCAGGTGGGAATGCTGGATGTTCGAGCTTTTGCTTCTTGGATGAACGCTGAGCTGGCACGTCCTCCACCGGACTCGAACAAGAGGGGATTCGACGCTTGCGCCGGCTAGGAGAAGTCGGTCGGATGTATGAACCTTGTGGCGGAAGCATCCTTGGGCGCTTGCCATGGTCGATATGAGGTGCAGGAGACTGTCGTTTTATGTCTGGTCGTGCAAGCGTGCAGAATAGAATGGTACGGTTTCGCCAGTCGACAAGGGAAGACAGGAGATGGATGCCGTTGCCAATAGTTGATTGGCCCACCAAGTGGATACCATGGAGCCCCGCTCTATCGGGGAACACTTGCGTCCAACCACCAGTAGGCGCTGCGTACATCTCAATCAACCCCGCGCGCTTAGTGATGCGTGAATGTGGCACGCGGGTCCGGCCAAGTCTACCCTGCGTTCGTGAACAGTTTCACTGCCTGAGAGATTATCCGCCCTCTCGAAACCAACGCCCTGCAGCCTGTTCGGCAGTCCATTGGTCTCGCGTCCTGCATYATCGTGGGATACAGGAGCTCCAAGAGCCTGTTCAGGGGATCAGTATTGACCGATGCCGCTCCTGTGGCTTCTGTCCCCGCTGAATGCCCCACGTATCCGCGCAGACCTCGCGTCCCAGGTAATGCCTTTGGAAGGGAGTCGAGTTTGCATGGTCAAGCGCAAGGTTCCGCAGCGATTCGCTAATGTCAGCTATTGGAACAGTTAGCGAGATGGACTCGACATCAGGAAGGACCAGACAAACCGCTTCATTGCTTCAGATCGTCTCTGAGAGGCAAAGGTAATTCCCGTTCGTCTGGGGCGGAGGGTGTCGTAGACCACCTCATAATGAAAGCCTGCCGTTTGTTCTCTGATATGCAGGCTTTACCGGAGCCGCGTCTCTGGCGCCACGGTACCGTCCTCGGTCTGGTACACGACAACGGTTTTCGCTCCAATGCTGAGGCTGCTGTTGTCGCGTATATGCCACTATAATGGCTGCTGGAAAAAAAAGCAGGCCTGCACTTTTGCTTGAATGTACTATCTCACACTGCCTTTCGGTGGTCATCTAGATATCCTCTGCCCTTTGTAGTGCCGCTGTTCTAGTGAATCGTCCGGGCGACAGTGTGCGGTCATACTCGTACGCAATATCTGGACTACCTTCTCGTGTCCACGAGACGAAGCAGCTACCGTACTCTCCGCCCTCGGCGTTAATTTGTCGAGTAGTATCTACATTTTAAACTTGTACTCAGCTGCCCGAACTGACGCACATCTAAATTAGTTCAGTTGCAAACGTCAGCTGGGTTGCCAGCACAATTGGCCATTGTATGAACCGTGATTGGCGGGCGTGTAGACGCCGAGTAAACGGTTGTAACGAAACGGATTCACGAAAGCTGTATTATACACCTCTAAATATAAGACTTATTGCCTTTGAGTTCGTCTCAATTTCTTTACCAAACATGACGAAACCTAGCAATATTGACCGAAGTCGGTGGCGGACTCAGTGCCGGGAAAAGCTTGCCCTACACATAAGTCAGTCATTTGAACCCTAACTGACGAGAGGTGACTGACAAGGCAGTAGGAAATGTACTGGGTATAGAGGTTGATCCAAGCAATATACGTCTAATACCAAGTAGCGACGATCCATACCGGTGGGATCCACTTCTCGGCAAGGAGTACCTATTTGAGAAACATCTCAGCAAGCTTTCTATTGGGCCGTTGATGGAGTTGTGCCGTGAAGTGGGAAAATCATTTCGGGCTGTCAGGCCTTCAGAGACAACGGAAAGCTGCGCAGCTCAAGTGGTTGATCCCAGGAAGGAGCTACAGAGGCTGAGGCAAGAGAGGGCTGAGCTTATCAGCAGTGTCAAGAAAAGGCTAAAAAGATATCAACGGGAGCATCAAAGATTGAGGCGTCATAAGTATGTGCGGTTCGTGAGGGAGGCGGAGGTGGAGAGGGGAGTGGACCGGAGCTTGTCAACGACGCTGGCCAATCGAACCGTGCAGAACCTGGCGGGGGCGTTGAAGTTGTTTCTCGATCCGGGCAAGATTGGGTTCTATTGCAAAGTGCTTGAGCAGTTCTCCGCCGACGCCGAAAGCAGCGGTGATCTGCTGTAGGCAACCCTGCGTCCTACCTGTTCTCGGCCATTCTGGGCGGCTCTTTGCTGTAGTTCATCACCAAGATGAAACATGCTTTACTCGTCTTTAATATTGGCTGATATTGGCTGAGACACGGGAAGGACGCTACTGGGCAGCAGACAGCCCTATTNTCATTTCGGGCTGTCAGGCCTTCAGAGACAACCAGAAGCTCCGCACCCCAAGTGGTTAATGCCAGTGAGGAACTGCAGAGGCTGAGGCAAGAGAGAGCTGAGCTTGTCAGCACTGTTAAGAGAAGGCTGGCAGGATATCAACGGGAGCATCGGAGATTGAGGCATCAAAATGAGCAGCAGAAAGCTGTGATTATGAAGTATAGGGCCATGGTAGAGGGGTTTCTACAGGACAGTGCCTTTGTACTGAGCTCCCCTCGAAGCTCCAGGGCGTGCCATTAATAAGTTCAACGCCCTGGCAAAGCGCCTCGATCTGCCGTACGGCTAGCTAGGCCCCTGGTGGTCAGGTTTCAAGAGCGCATAGACCACTTGGTTCTCCACCATCTTGGGTCCGGCTTCAAACTCATCATGATCCTGCAACTACTTCGCATGGCGCTTGTGGTCTTAGCTTCTTTAAGTTATCAGTCAGCGACGTAGACATACTCCTTTTAGGTTGATGAACCGATAGTGTTCTTAACCTATAATACTCACTGGTAGGAGATTTAGTGTTCTATTCTACCACCCGGAACCAAGGTTGATATCCAAGAGACACAAACTCTGGCCGTCCCACGTGCAGCCTATGCGATGTAACAACAAACTTCCGCGTCCCTTTCGTCGTCCACCGCGGTTTTTTCATCGTCCGCGGCGGAAGACCGCTCGGATTGCTTGTCAATGTATTTAGAAATGGCCGCGATGATGGACATGGTGAAAAGGACAGCCGTGATGATAAAGGGCGGGGCCCATCGGAAAGGCATGGGCTGGGTCAAAAGCTGGCCCACGCCGATAGCAGCAGAAAGGATGCTGAGACAGAGAGTCATAGTAAAATCCTACCGTCGTATAAATAGAAAAATTATCTAACAAGAAGGAAATAATTTACCTTATAGGCAGCGAGAAAAAATAGGCCATAGGCTAATATGGACCAGATGAATATGAAGCCGAGAATTCGCGTTGCCAAGCTTTGGTAGGTGACAGCGATAGCGCCATTCCAGTAGATGCTGGCGAAGCTCCATGCAAGAGGGCCGCAAACGACAGGGATGTGGACCGAGAGAGGACAGTTGTGGCGAAAATAGAGCCAAGAGAGGTTGACGAAGTTGAGAATCAGGATGACTTCTGCCGAGTAGAAGCAAGAGTGAGCGAAAAGCAGAATAAATGTAGTGTGAAGAACGTTATGCGAGACAAAGTGGGCCGCAACACTGGCAGCCTCGTGCTTGTAATAAGTATTGTCAGAGTGAAAGTGGCCGATATAACCAAACTGGACGAGGAACAGGGCGATCCTTTCTCAAGGAAGCCCGTTAGCCATGTAGCTCCTCAAGGTCTGTCTTAACGAGGAAAGTAACGGACCAGAAGGTATTCCCTATAGATGAGTCCATGGTAAAAGCGTTGGGATGCAGATAATTCTGGTCCCAAATAACCCTATAGGCAGCTGCGTTGTTGTCGGGCTTGATGACGGCGAAGCATACAGAGACGCAGATGGATACGACCAAGGACAAGGAGGCGAATGCCTGGTACGCGAGAATAGAACGAGGCGTGTAGACCTCTCGCCTAGCAAATGGGTTGTCTGCGTAAGCTCATAGATTAGCGATAGTCATGTAATTGTCGCGGTATATAGATCAGAAGGCACACTTACATGTCTTCAACTTTGCCATGATGCCCTGATCGTGGATGCTATGCCTTCAAGACGGATAATAGAGAAAAGCTCGAGGTGAAGACTAGCTGCAGTTGATCCAGTGGAATCGCTGATCGCTGATCAACGAAGAAACGGGGGAGAAGCTATAAAGGCCTGCTCCCGTCCTCCCTCCCCTTCCGCCAATGACTGCCTTGCCAAGAACCTCTCTCTCATTGGGCAACTGCACAACTTTTCCAATGACTGTCTCTCGCCCAGGCTATTCGTTGTCATTGGTTTTGTCGTGCCTATGTAGCATTGGCTGTTTCGAGGCGTTGTAGCCTGCACAGCAAACGCTAATTGGCTGTTGATACGGCGTTGTGATTGGTGCTACGCGCCAGACCGAGGCGGCAGTGCCGCACACTGAGCGACCATGACCGAGGGCCCAGTGGACAGCGCTGATGGCAACGCTAATGAGCTGCTGGTTCACCACACCAAACAGGCAAAGGCGTGCAGTACGTCGGACGGCTGCCATTCTCTGCGTCGCGAAGACGTCTGGAGACCTGTTTCTCTGGTCACATACACTGTACAGCTCCGGCCCGCCGCACCGAGCTCTAGCGAATTCAAGATACGTTTGGGCATCTTGGCGCTTGTTTTCCTTGCGGACGGTGTAAGTTGACTAGCTAAACGATATAACAACGAGCCTGGTAAGGACGTTCCCGGTGAATTTGAGTGAGCGCAGAACTGCACACACTATGCATAGTGATATTTAAAGAACGTGAATTCAAGGGGCTTTCGCATCTAAACTGACTTCATCCCTCCCGGATCGTGCCTGCGCTGTGGAGGATAACACTAAAAGCATGGGGCCGCCGTGATTGCGATCTTCGGCTGCGCGGCGGTTGTTGCCAAATCTGGATCGTCCTATCGAAGGAGCCAGTGACGAGCCGCTGGCCGTCCCCAGAGAAAGCGACCGTGCTGATAGGGCCATCATGTCCATCGAGTATCTGTCTTCGCAAGCCTGTTGCCGGATCCCAAATTTCCACGATGCCTTCAAAATGGCGGCCTAGAGCGAGCAGTCGACTGTCCGCCGAGAACGCCATGGAGCACACCATGTCTTGACCATCGAAGGTTCGGAAGCAGAAACCCAGCGCTAGGTTCCATATTCTGACTGTGCGATCGATCGAAAATGAAGCAAGAGTCCTGTGGCTTGGCGAGAATGCAATCGAGTTTACCGAGTCTTGGTGTCCCTTAAGCGTATTCCGGATTCTCTCGGTCTGTAGGTCCCAGACTCTAACTATGCCATCCTCGAAACCCAAGGCGAGCCATTGACCACCCACTGAGAGAGGCAAAGGACTTTGTATCTATGGTTAGCTGCGGCGTTGGCGACCGCTCTTACCGATCCCTCATGTAAGGAGCCAGAGGCAATCCACTTGCTATTTGCCAAGAAAGCTTCAGGCTCATCGGACGGAACAATAAAGATTTGGAGTTCGGCCGCAGGAGCATGCCCATCTGGCGATAAGTCGATTGCATTTATTGGCCCTTCGTGGCCATTTTTAGAAGTCTTCAGGGGCGGCTTCCAGCCTATGCTTAGCGGAAGCTGCGCTTCAGTCTGAGGTGGGAGTGTAGTGGCGCTTGGTCGCTTCAGCTCGTCGGAGAGAGGATATCCCCAAAAAGGCGTCTTACCCCGCCATTGTGGCCTTCGTCATTTTGGTTTTCAATTGGCTATTCATAAGGCCTCTTCTCCAATTCGTTACTTGGCTTTCCTCCCCACCTACTCTACTTCAAATCCCTTACTATTGGATCTGCTGTTTACGGCCCTCAGCTGCCAACCAGCCAAGGGCCTTAGTGGCGAATTAAGCAATTCGACCAGGGGGTGATACTTCCTAGTTAGATAGCAATTGGACCTAATGAATCATCCTGATTGACCCTCTTATTGGCCGTCTTTAGCTCATTGAGGTTTCACGAACTACCCAGCCTGATTGATGTCTGAACTCGCCAGCGCTACGGCCTCAGGACGCCTAGAACAAAATAACGGACGGAGGTAACGCAGCATTCCACCTTGTCCATATTGGACAATAATGCAGCTACGCTTCAAAATGCAGAGTACGTCGAAATTTGCTTCTAATTAATCATCGTTTATCCAAAACTAATAGTATGGCATACAGTCGATAAGGCGTTAGACGCGCGGGCAGCGATCGTTTTCTTCCGCTTGCTACGGTTTTATCGTGCGATCACCTTTATCGCGACTCTACTAGGCGGCTTGTCATTGGCCGTGCTGATGTTTGACGAGTTTCATTACCACGACGCGTATGGCTTCCTGGATTATTCGGCAGGATTTCTCGCTAGCTCGGCTATTACGGCCGTATTCGTTAAAATAATAGCAATCTTGCTGTTATTTAGGTTTGAAGGATATGAGAAGCCGACAAGAAAGGATTTAGCCATAGCCTGGGTACCTTTCGTGCTGCTAGGCTTTGGTGCATTCGAGTATTTGCTCGGGTTGTTGTTCTGGCATATCGCAACTTACTCGCCGATGTCCTCGTCGCTGATGGGAGTCCAGCTTGGTGTTCTATTCTTGGCCACGTTCTTGTTGTCGTATTGGATGTGGAAATCAATGAATTCGAAASGTGGCCTTGGTGAGGAGGAACGCCTTGCAGCTAAGACGACCAAGAGAGTAGCAGACAAATAGAGAAACCCATTACCGCCAAAGCAAGGACCGACTAATCATAGCGGAAGGATAGAAGACACAAATAGTTTGCCACCCATCAAGGAGTAAGAGAGTTCCTGCTTCGATGACGTGCTAATAGGCTGCAGAGGTGATCACGGAGAGGGGGCTGAAGCACGGGGCGTACAGACAGGTTGCCACGATAGAGGCCGAGAAACGATGGCGCAGACGGATGACATACCCGAGGCGAGACAGACGCCAACTTCTGGGAACTGTACACCGGGTGCGAGACGTTTGATCAATGGGCGGTTCCCATTGACGCGATGACAGCTCCCTTCACGCTACGCTCTAACAGTGCGCAGACAGGCTCGCATCCGCTGCCCACCTATCATCGCGAGCCCGAGAAGAGACCGCAAGCCCGCCACTTCATCCAGGGCGTCGAGGGACCCCAGATACTCGCAAAGGGACGAACAAGCTCACTCAGGCCTACATTTTGCAACACCGCAGTTGCCCCTGCATTCTGTAGCGCTACAGGCGGTTGTAGAGAGCACCACTGTACAGGACCTACTAATTAGAAAGAGAACGCCAAACATCCAAGTCGCTTTTGCTCGTCCACCCTCAAGTGCGGTCAAATGTCACACTTATCGTAGTCCGACTCTTCGCGGCCATGTTCTGCCGTGGACTCATCCCTGACCTTACGTTTTGTCGAAATCGCATCCGAGCCGAGGTCTTCCTTAGTAGCCTCTGATACAGCCTCGATAGACTCATCGGAACCAGGCTTAACGGACACGATTTCTTGCCTTGGGCAAGAACAGTGTACTGATTTAGATTAGCTCTGAATAGAGAAGGAGCGCTGAAATACCTACGACCCTCAAGCAGTTCAATCCTCGACTTCAGGGACTGACAAACGGCATGGAATTCAGCGAGCTTGCCAACATACTCGTCATGGCAGCGGCAAGACGGAGAGCCTTGAGGATTATGCTTGCATAGCATTAGGACTGGCTGTTGCCACCGACGATCAAACATGCCGTCAGACTTCTTTTCTTGAGGAGACGTTGGTGGCGAATTTATCGCCGGGTTTGGCGTGTCTTCTGACATACTTTGACGTAGCATCACACAAAACACCCTGACCAAAGACGAAGGGCTTTGGTACTGAGAAACCACGAGTGATTTGACTCGTAAACATGCCATTGGACCAAGGTATCACGAGATTCCATCCAGTGAGAAGGGGCCGTGTGTAGCCAATAACAGTCCTATCCAATCGGCGCAAGCAGAGGCTTTACTATAAAAGTTAGAATGTGAAGCCTAATGAAACGGCTGAGCAAAGTATCGTGCCCTATCGATCTCATCATGGCTTCAACAACCTCAGGAGAAAATGCAAATGAAGTTGCGAATTCGGCTTTCAAGTCAAATCGCGGCCGCAAATACAACAGCTCTCGTACACGGGGGGGTCCTTCGACACAAGAATGTTCCAAGGATATCGCAGAGCTACGCCGTCGCTTAGAAAAGCTAGAATCAGAGGTATGGGGAAAGGCATCCAATACTATGGTATGAATCATCGAACTAGCGTTTTATACCTGCTAATGTGATCGCTAGAGCACACAGAGGCTTCGATGGCCTAGTCCTGAAACACCCATTGCTATGGAGTTGGATACCCCAAGATGAACGTTCCCGGGTTTACTTTGCGACTAGATTGTGTATATTTGCAGACATAACAGAACCAAGACTTCCATCCCATTTTTTCAGTACATTGCTAATAACGACTCCATCTCCGTTGAGAATGCTACTATGTCCTGCTCTACGGTGGCACCGTAGGTCAAAAGCAACCCGGCAATAGCAACAAAATCTCTCGCCACTGCAAAAAATAACGGTCTTCTGCCAAAGTCTCCCCGAACTCGGGGGCATGCACCTTGTTCCAAGAGAAGGCGAACATGGGGCTCGTTGTTGTGCTGAACCGCGATGACCAGGGCCGTATTGCCACCTCCCTGGTTATTTCGCTGGTTAATAGACGCCAGACTAGAACATTGTATTTGCTCGGGAATGTCCAAACCCCCGCAAAGGATTAGTTGCAGAAGGAGAAGCACCTCAACGCCCGAAGCCTTTGGAGAGGCTGCAAGTATATGCAGTGCATTATTGCCTCGTCTGTCCAATCCCAGAGGGTCAACTCCTCTCTGCAAGAGCGCTCTCAGTGTCTCGATCTTGTCGCTTCGGAATCTCGAGCGTGGCGTTCGAAGAAGGAAATGAAATACTCTGTCTCCCATTTGGCCAGGAAGGGCTGGATTTAGGTCGATGTGAGGATTGAACGAAAGGGCTTGGACCATGTCGACGCCGTGTAAACATGCCTCGAAAACGATCCAAGCATCAGAGAGAGAGATGCCAACACCAAGACTAACAAGAAGCTTCGCTTGTATGACGTCTCCTGACATGACAGCATATACCAACGCCTCTGGTGAGGCTGACAAGGTGTCGATACGGGGCGAAGTCTCATTGTATGAGTGCTGTGAGGAGTTCATGAGTGATCTGTGGAGTTTTCGTGTAATGGAGATTCGCCCTGACACGGATGAACGCGGACTAAGCACCTTTGATGAACAGATCCCTACTGGTACAACCGACCTACAGGAGCAACTTACACTGTCGAGCAACTTACACTGTCGAGCAACGTTCACCACCGACCTATAGGAGCAACTCACACAGCCGGCCTATGGGAGCAACTGACACAGCTGACCTATGGGAGCAACCTACCCTGGAGTCGGCGTCAAAGAGGAGATGCGCGTTAAACGGATACCCCGAAGATGGAATAACCAATGCAACTGACACCTATAGGAGAAACGAACACAATTAGCCTATAGGAGCAACCTACCCTAGAGCCGACGACCGATCCCCAGGGGCAAAGTTTACCCCCGACCTATAGGAGCAACTTACGCGGCCGACCTATAGGGGCAACTTATACTGTCGACCTATTAAGAGCAACGTTTACCATCGACCAATAGGAGCAACTAACACTGTCGACTTATTTAAGAGCAACGTTTACCATCGACCTATAGGAGCAACGAATACAATTAGCGTATCGAGAGTCAGCAAGACGCTCGACAAGCTCTGCAAGACGCTGCAGGCTCGCTTGAGCGTATGGCGCAAGCATGGTGCTATCCTCGATTTCCCTTGGTTGAAGAAAAAGGAGCTGTCTATTGGAGGAAATCCGATCTACCGCCACCGTGCGGGGATTAGCAGGCAATGTCTTAGTACACGAGGCACTGTTGCGGCTCATGATGAGTGGAGTAAAGCCCTGTCTTCCTCGGCTCTGTATTCGGTGATGGCGCGAGACTTGCAGCTCCGGACACTGCCATAGTCGCGTGGTGGCCGCTGTTTGGCTGCCACGACAGGGGCGTATCCATGCCGTTGGTTGGATGGGCGCTCGAGCTGCCTGCCGGGATGTGTTGAAGAGCCCTCGAGGGTGCTCATTGGGAAGGCCTTCAGCCAATCGGGACAGCAGTCTGCGAACTGTGCCTGTGCCTTGTGTCCATAGCCCCAGCAGGGTACTAAATGGGAACGAAGAACTATTGTCATGCTGCTGCGGTTGGTACGACCGACGTAACCTCAGGACGCGACCGAGCTTTCAGCATGCGTTTCGAATGCCCCTTCGTTGGTGCGGCGTTCATCACCGCCGTTCTCACTTGCAGTAAGCACATTGCCGACTTTCGCCTTTACGGCGGCACAGACTACTTTACGGACAATCTTGGCGTGTGGACTGTGATCGAGGGAGACTTTCAACCGAACGAGTGCWAGATTCTTCGGAGTGATGACGCGGATGAGATTGGGACATCAAGTCGTTGATGGTGGTGGACATCTGTGACAGTTGCGAATGTTGGTGATACGACTTGCTCGGGCACGCATGAGCCACTGACGTTGACTTAGTACACGTTTTCGCCCACGATGACTGCATTACGAAGAAGCATGCAGTTGCTCCAGCCGAGTGCTACGGTGCAGCTCAAGGACTCCGAGCTTGGACTTTGACATGTGTGTAGGAGCTGCCAGTGTGTCCTTTGCTCATGTACCCTGGCACCATCAGCCGACTGATGCATTAGTGTGGTGGCTGGGAAGAAAATTGATAAAAGGGACGACCATGGTCCTTGTTGGTCGGCAAGAGGAGTTTGGGAACTCATTCATGCAAGGGTCAGCCAAGGTACCGCAGATAGCGTTGGATGCATGATGGTGCCGCGCAGAAGCCAATCGGCGCACCTGATGTGACATGTCAGTTGCTCTACCATAATGACCATTGGCGGGCTGCCCTGCTGCCTCGCCAACTTGGGGTGCGAGCTTTGCGCAAACAATATTCGGGAATCTCCGGTCGGCGGGTAGGCGATTGTAGCGGCAATCGACGAATAGCGTACGTACTTTATTTTCCTCCTTCTGTGCGCGATCACTCATTGCTTTTAGGGTCCTAGAATGTCGATGAAACAACGGCACTGCCTGTTTGATGAAACGAGAAAACTGCAAAGTGACAACTCATAACTGTTGGTCCTAACTCAGAACAAAATCCCGCTGCCACACCTCCGCCGGGTCGAATCCTATTGGCTGCCTCCCGCGCCCGTGGCCCAAGCCAACAAGGGTGCGGGAGCCTCAACCATCACCAACTCGTACGACAACGGAAGTTCACCGGCAACATCGCTGCCTGGGGCCACCACTGTTGACCTTCCCTGCCGCTTAGCGAACACTGTGTCGCCGAGTACGTCGATGATACTGTGCGGATCGGGCCGAGGAAGGTCTCGCGGAGGGGTACTGGGCCCGGCGTTCCCTGCAACGATTGCAATCATCGCGATTCCAGCGTCGGACAAGTCTGCCTACTGGTCAGCCGGGTCGCCATCACGAAGTGAAATATGCACACAACATTTTGGCAAATATGAAAGTGCCGATGGCGAGAAGACAGATCTTAAGCGGCCTCATTGGAACTGCAAGCTGCGTAACAGGTGAAGATTTACAGGCTGTTGAGATAAACTCGTGGCGGGCTTAAAAACCTTGACCAGCAAGACCAAGCCGCTGCATAAACTGGAGTCCGTATTCGAAATTACTGAACTAGGAAGCGTGAAAGGCCCAGTCCCCCGCTCAAATAAGCGCCGAAGCCTCTGCCTGGCGCAGAGTCGCCGAGTCCATACCAATCTGAACGTCCGAGCCTGCCATTGGATTGGCGTGTACTGTTTCTGCTTGCCTCTCTTTCGCCTTTGCTCGACAATCCGAGACGGTGACAAGGGTGTAGCTCATGATGTTCTTGAGAGCCTCTTGGTAGTCTCTGAGATCTTGTCGCAATTTGTCGTTTTGAGCWTCTTCCTCCATGAGCCTGTGGTTTTCCTCAGTAAGGTGACGGATCCCATTGACGAGCAGTTCCATCTCCCCCTTGAGTGTCTTGATCTGGCGCAATAGAGCCTGGATCTCGATTGTCTGGGGATGGTTGCAGACATTGACGTGGCCCGAAAACCCATGGCGTTGACCCCACGGATCTAGTGGTCGTGGTGGTCTCGGAGGTGGAGGGAGTTGTTTGTCATTGAGACTCATGATAAGTTCAGATGGCTCGCGCACTGCAGTCCTTGGAGCGTTTTTAGGTGAAAGGCAAGCAAGGGCAGTTATAGGTCCCGGACAAGATGACTTTGTTCGTACTGCACCAGAACATAACTGTTATAGAATAGTAATTGCAAGCGAGCTGAAGCAGGATACAGTAAACAAATATCTGGTAGTATGGTCCAGGTTGCCGGCCCTGTTCCTCATTGGTCCTGAGAAACCACTGCCCTATCTATAGGTACCTGTCAAGATCGTCGACGCCATCCAACTCCTCAAGGTTGAAGACATGCAAGTCGTCATCATCGCTCGTGTCACTCATTGGTTCGCTGTACTCCGACGATGACTGACTGGTCCTGTCATCGGTGGTCCAAGAATCGGCCCTCACGTCTTCCGCAATGGCGTTCACCGTCTTCTCCAAAGCAGAGAGCGTCTTGATTATCTCTTGCTGGTTATCATAGATCCATCGCAACTGGGCTTCGATCACAATCATCCTGTCGCCAACTCCCTCGCTGCAGCCGAGTCAGTGCCTGTTCAGGTGACCATAGGTACCATCTTACAGTTCGTTGTTGATCAAAGCTTGGGTTCCACCTTGGCCCAAGCCGTTCTTGGTGGACTGCGTGAGTTGCGCGGGATCCACGGTCTGCAGAGAATGGGCAGAGAGCGCGGGGTAGGAGAACTGTGGCAACTGTGCGGGGTTGGTGGTTTGCGTCGGGTTGGTGGGCTGCGCGGTGTTCGTCGACTGCGCCAAGCCTAGCGGGCCGCCCGCTAGCTCGGCAGAGGCGTTGTCGAACATGTTAAGCCATTCAGCGGCCATAGAAGGATATTGATCCGCCATTCTAGCGACTTTGTAAGGGGATGTGGTTCTCGGTCATGAGAAGAGGGAGCCGATCTGCGGCCCTGGACGACCATTATATACTCTTCATGCCAGGTGCAAGCGCCCTACTCAAGGTGCACAATATTCAGCATGCTGATTTCGGACTCCTGATGTCAAACACTGAAAAGCTACAAAGCGCCCATGTACATATAAGCACAATCCACCCAGTCCTCTTCTCCTCTTCTTATTCATCTCCGTTTACGCTGTTGACAATCATTGCCGCATCATGTTTAGACGTACTGTCTTCTTCGCCAACGTACTCATTGCGTCTGTGGGCTCCCTTAAGAGCCCACCAGCTATTTGCACATGGGATCCCGTCCTGTCGGTGGTTCTCAGATTGGCCCCCGCGACAACCAATGATGTGACCTGCACCTAGTAGCCAGTCATGGTGCGAGTTCAAACTGCAAGGGGCCTAAAGCACAGGTGCTCAGTGTTCGTATTCATTGGCTGCCGCTTCGGAGAGCTGATTGGGCAAATGCGAGGTCTTCGGCCTGAAAACCGTGAGCTCTGGTTTGTCGATCAGTACTTCCCTATTGGCTCAATGTTCTTACGAGTCGTTACTACTTCGGGCTTATTTTGTGACATTGTCGGGGTGATCTGCAAGGAGATACTCGAGAAAGCGATCCTGGAAGAAGGCTCGCTCACCCTGTCCCCCATTAACGACCATGAGACTGAAGGGGCCCCCGTACACATGGCGTGAAGATCGCCGTCGCGAGTCGGACGCGAGCAGCTCCCAAGCAGAGGAAGATACAGAAGACGAATTTGTCGCTGGTGAGGTCCGAGGTAACGCCTCTAGTTGATTCAACAAACCTGTCAAGTAACTCACGCAAGTCACATTTGAAGCCGAAGGGCATAGTTCGGACGTCGAATATCGCACGACAAAGGATCAGCTCCAGCAAGCTCTAGTTAAGATAGAGGAACTCGAACAGCAGCTTGTCCTTGTCCAAGATAGGCACCAGAACCTCCAACATACTATTCTCGACGGCGTTGGCGGCAGTATTAGCGATCGGGAGATACTGGACGGCTTTAGGAGCCTTCGACAACAGACTGAAGCTCTCGCTCACAGCAATACATGCACTGTTGATCAACTACACCTCTCGATAGGCCCGAACTGGTCCCAGGCGTCACAGAAAGACCGCCTCCTAATTTTAAGAGCTGAGATATTCAAGCTCTTACATTTATTCTTTCTCGACATAAATTATTTCGGGATTGAAGGATGGGGACCCATGGCCGAGCCGGAGGCAAACGTGATAACTATGGAGCATCACTTCAAGGACTTTGAACGGTTGATCGTGGACCGCAAAGGTAAGTTATCTAGTCGCTGGTGTTAGTGCCTGTACTGAGGGAAGAAGTCCCAGAAGCCGCGGTAGCGGACTGGAGAGTTGCAACGCTAAGGTGCATTGGGTTGCACGAGGGATGTGCGAAGCTGTTGGCGAGGTCTCTATATAACTTCCTTGAACCTCTAATATCCAGTACAGTTCCGCCAGCATACCTAAACAAGTTGCAAGCCCAGATTGATCAGCTTTGCAAAGACACATGTATGTTTCAACGGCTGATGCGCATGTCAGAAGAGGGATATCGATATCAGGTGGTTCCCCGTGGCACACTACTCAAGGATTCCGAGTCTTTCGCTGAGCCTTATGGTGTCGAGAATGGAAATGAGGCCGGGGATTCAGTTGCTTTTACGCTACATGGGGCTTTAATTAAGCCTCCCAAATACCGCGGAGGACGGCAAATGGTCTTGGAAAAAGCTCATGTGGTGATGAAGGCAAAATGAGTATATGATGGCTCCTGTCTCTTGCGACCAACGTAAGCCGTCAAATTTGGAGGCCTCAGACATTTCATAATATTAGGATACGCTCGCGCCCCGTGATAAAGTATTGGTTCACTTAAACCATAGCCCAAAGACAGGAACAGTTATAACACGTCCAAAGTTCCCCCTGGTGAGCCAGGACGTTTGGAGTTGTTACTCCTCGGGTAGCGCTTTTGATGTACTGCAGAGAGGAGTGTCTTGGCTGAGGGCCTCAAAGCCCACTTAGATTTTGATAGCTTTATCAGGTAGTGCGAACAAATGCTCGCCTTTTGGACGTTTGGCCCGAACTGGCCAAATTCTCGAGACATCTTATCCGGCAAGCCAAACCTCCAAGTATGGGGCCAGCCCACGGCCCGCTTATGTGAAACTCAAAGATAGAATTGTCGCGTTATGAGGATCAAGAATTCAATTTCTATCGCTA
>LFRF01000043.1:135341-153638 GCA_001189435.1 Tolypocladium ophioglossoides CBS 100239 | reverse complement strand
GACAGCTCGACCCCTGCGTGAACGCGAACTGTCTGGACAGTTTAGCGCTGCGATCTTGACCACCCATTTAGCGCCGCGGACTGTCTGGACAGCTCGACCCCTGCGTGAACGCGAACTGTCTGGACAGTTTAGCGCTGCGATCTTGACCACCCATTTAGCGCCGCGGGATGACCCCTGCGCGAACGCGAACACTAGTAACGCGTTGACTACACTGCACTGGGGTATACGCAAAGGCAGCCTTGCGAAGCGTGCTGTTTGCAATCAGAAACACCAAAACATCTTCTTGAATAGGCGACGGTACAAATGTTGCACCATGGCGTGGGCACGCCGTAGTGTTTGTTCGGAGGCGTAATTACTGCAATGGAAACACATTGGGAGAGACGCGACCCTTCGACGAAAATTGGGTGCATGTCCAGACTGCACGCATACAGCCTGTTCATACAGTACACACCACGACCTGTTTCGCAAGCGGATATCAGTCGTAAAGATTTCCGAGCTTAGTGGCCAGCCATTATGGATCTAGGACAGAAGTACGCCGAGCATGAGAAGCTGGGCAAAGTACGTCAATTAGTGTTAAACCTTGGTAGAGTGGCGGAACAACTGGCCGTTGGCAACCTTACAACCTGCCAGTTACCAGCTTCTTGTGGTCTCCGATTGAGACAAACGGCCGAGTGCATCGCCGTTGCCGACTGTGACAGCTCTGCCTGCCGAAGGCTACAATAGATACAGTGGAGGCTATCACCAGTCGATTAGCTTTATGGAAGAGCAATTTTTCCGCTGAGCGCTGTTGTGGTTCTGTTCGCGGATAGACTCGGCGGAATCACGAACGCTGCTAGGGTTGTTGCAGGGCTACTGCGCTTCTCGCCCCTTGTCGACGCTATATCGCCACCGTCGCTCCTAGTTCTCTGCCGAAGAAAATCATGCTCTGAAGAAGCCTTTGCGCATTAGCTCACCACCGAACTTCTATATACGCTTCGCGAAGCATACCCGGAGAGCCCCTACAGTTTCTATCAAATTCGCCGGATATAGTCCGCCCGTGTGAGCTACATCCGCGTCATCACGCAGGAGGTAGCTAAATGCTGGCCCGAAGTCACCGCAGCGGCTAAACACATATCGAGCCTTCGTATGAATAGAGGCTTTGGTCTTTCCGCTCGTTATTTCCGGCGGCTATTATACCATGCGGTGGAATATTTTGACTAAGGAAACAACGCCCCATTCAATATCCTACAAGCCCTTGGCGTATAAGATCTAGTAAACGATTACGCAAAGGTGTATCTATAAGCTCTCCTTGGGGGGAAAACAGGCACTCCTGAGAATCGAGTTGAAGTAGCTGCGTCGTGTCTGGCATTTAATGCTTACAGGGGTGATGCATATAGTCAGTCAAATAGTTGAAGCATGGCAGCTTGAGCTAACTAGATAGTATCTCATCCCGGGACGGTGCTGGAAGTCCTCGCAGGCCGCCTTCTACGTATAGTTGTCGACGACTACAACGTAGCCATGGCACCTTTGCGGTATTACTTTACTAAGGCCGTGAAGCGATACTAGCTTTATAAAAGAACCATAGTAGAATAGTATATAGGGCTTATGCGAACCCTTCGCAGTAGAATTCCTAGCTATAGTTTATGTTTGCTAAGGGTCCCTATATATTCGTTGACTTACGAATACGTATTTTATGACAAGTATATAGAACCGTACTACGATCATCAAGGACTAGAACGTTATCTACTTTGCAACGCTCTTAACGTGAAAACCATCTATGTTAGTCCGAACACTATAGGAGTTCGCACTCTTGTGATCTCGGGCTCTACGGAGTCCGCCACAAGATTCCTTTCCGTTATAAGGAAACTTTTATTTGGACATCTCGAGGACTACTTTGACCTCATTGCAAGTTCAGAACTAGGTAAGCAGCACTCACTTCGCCTATTGACTTAGCCTAATCTGTAGCAGCTGCTTCCGTAGTTATCGAATACTTTAGGTACAGACGCTCTCTCCCTAATTGCTATAAACTCGCAAAAGAACTTCAAAAGAAGCTACCTTTCCCTCGGATAATAGCGACTATACTAGACGCCCGCTCCCGTCTCTTAGTCTTAGCAGGGAACCGAGTTCATAGCAATTACGGGATTAGCCACTCAATCAACGGTAATCAAGTCTAACCCTTCTCGCGTTTCTTCCATAGGTGGCGTAGAAATAGTAATGCAAGGAGCTTGATTAGATAACTAGCACACTTTGAATGTTACACAATATAGGGACAGCGCTACTTCCTAAGCATAGAGCACCACGGAGATATAGTAGGCCGAGCAAGACAGACAGCTCTAGCCAGAATATTTTCTACCGAAGAAGTAAGAATTTTAACCGGGAAGGTCTTTGCCTCGTTATTTTATCTTCGTCTTTAACGCCCTCCTGCCGTTAATAATCCGCCACCGTTTATTCTAGAGCTTGAAGTGGCATGTCGTCTACCTATGGGGGAATACTTAAACGTGGTGGTTCATGTACTATTAGATTATTAGATTCAGCTCTATTGGAGTCTCTCGGGCAGAGAAGTCCAAATATGCATGTATAATCGGCCTACCTGGAAAGACATAACGTCGTCTAGCCATCCTCTCTTATAGCAATTGCAGATAGAGGCACTGTCACTAGAATCGCAGGTCAAGGTCCAGATGGATACCATATATGCGGCTAGAGAAGCTGAATACATAGGAAATTCCGCATATATAGTAACTGAACTGATAGCCAAGGCGCACCAAGCTCCATGGAAGGATGAACATCATGATGGCCGGCCAGGGGTCACAGCCTCCGACTCTGACAAAGAGACAGGACTTTCCCCGTTCGAAAACAGAGTTAGTGGCTTTGGTGGTTGGCCCAACGACCTGAATAACCAGCTGGAAGAGCTAGGATATGAAACTGAGTTAAAAGATAAGGATCATGATGGGCAGTCAGTGATCACAGAGTTCGAGGGAGAAACGGCACCGTCTTTACGTGGAAGCAGATTGAGTAGCCTTGACTGCAAACTCGACGAACTAGGTAATGAGTTAGAGGAGATGCTAAACGAGTGGAAATAAACATAATGACAATCAATGCTATTGGCAGCTCGCGACATTATGACCACGGGGGTGCCCTATACCCTCGCTACTCCCTTAAAGTATCAGGAGTTTCGGATATAAGCTTCGCCACCTTGTGACCTAGTCATGATCCGACGACGTTTATTATCCTGCTTCTTCCTTCTAGTGCTATGTGCGAAGCTATCTGGTGCCTTCCTTCTCCTCGAACTACCATTTAGCTCACCACACATCCACCTCTTTAGATCCGGAATTGGCTCATCTATCATCTGCGCCTTAGGTGCTCGTCGTCTGTCAGGCACAGGGTCCGGAGTGTTTTGCATAGACCGGGACACGTGCGGATCTAGAGTGTGGTACATAGGCGATACTGTCCCTGGCGCTTGGTTCTGCACCGACGGAAGCTCATGTGGCTCAGCAGTGTGCTGCAAAGATGGGACAGGACGTTCGCTGACTCTCCGCGGAAGATAGTTCAGAGCTGCAGCCGCTTAGGTACCGTAGCCTGCACCTAACATCGGCCCATGCGTTGTTGCCTGATCCGACTCTAAGGTCGCATCCAATACGGATGCGAGCATCTCTGCCATGAGGCGGTCGCTATTACTGGGCTCGCTAACGCTTTGGGCTATAGTTAGGCTTTCGGAAGAAAAGGACTGGGCCGGCTCTCGTTGTCGATCGGCAATAGTTTCGAAGTTGTCTGGTCCAAGCACGTTCGGGACCGGGATCTTTAATAAGCTAATCGCCTCATGCAACTCCGGCCAATCGTCAACTGCATAGGAGGCATACCCTTGGGCCTGGCCGCCTTTTGGAATGATGAAGATGGCGACCTTGGGGCTCTGCAACCTGAATAGGGCATTCCCTTTCCTGAAGAGGCCGGTTGTTCGTATCTCCAGTGTACGTCTAGACATCCTAACTCGAACTGAAGATTGAGACTTGAAAGATAAAAACAGTTCTTTAGGGATATTGTGTTTGCAGTCTGCTGGGGCTAGAGTCATAGGACGGGGCTGCTTTATATCTTGAAAACGGGGATGTGAGAAATGAGCATATTGGTTGCTATAATTAGCCGTTCGCGCTTATTGAGGTTATTGGCCAGCTCGTTGTTTCCTGAAGCGGCACGCTGCCAGCATTTCATTGGCTGAACTGTCCAGCAATGTTGATTGGCGGGTGCTCTCCATCTGGGGGGGGCTGCGAGTGCCCATGCAAGCAACAGCAAACGAGGATTGGCTTACCGCTATAAGCAATCTTCTTACAGTTCGTCGTTTGGATTGTTGGTAGCGGTTTCATAGTGCGTAAACTATAAAGCTCTTGCTCCTGTAGCGCAGATCCCGCATCCCTTTGCTTCTGTAACGAAGACGCTAAGATCTAGACTATGGAGTTCGAGGCGATAAAGGCATTTGTGGTTACCTAGGCGTGTTTTATTGTCGCCTTGCTTATTTTCGAGTGCCCAGAACGTTTGTTCAAGCCTCTTCTCGACGTTCTGGATAGAATCCCTGCATATCGCGGCATTTGCAGTTGCATAAGGATTCCATCTCGCACGTTATATGTCTTCAACCACCAAAGAGTCACACTTTACAATTATGTAGGCGTGGGTCTCTATATCTTAAGCAACGGACTTCTTTTCGCTAGACCTAATTTGAGTAATGGCTTTCAGATCGTGAGGGCCGATTCCGTCGAGTTACGCAGACGAGCGGCTATTGCAGCTACTATCAATTTGGTTCCCGTCGTTCTTGGCGGCAGAATATGCTTTCTTATAGACGCTTTCAACATACCCCTCCAGCGCTATTACTTTGCGTACTACTGGTTGGCAAGGCTAGCGGTTATGGAGATGGCGATGCACGCCATTCTCTACGTCAGAAGCGGCACAGAATGGATAGCACAAGCTATCTGTAGCCTTATCGTAAGCAGCCAATATCCCTACAAGCAAAGTTGAATAATCTACAACTCTTATTATAGACAATGGTCCTACTCCTTATAATAGCTGCCAGTTCAGTCGTCTGGATTAGGCAGTTTCACGAGGTACTCTTTACCTAGGTACACGTTGCATTAGCGATATCAGCGCTCGTGGTATTAGTACTCCATCTTTAGTTGGTTCAACTAGCCAATAGATCGCTCGAAGCTAAAATTCCTCTATCTATAGCTATAATAGTCTAGATTGCAAGTATCCTATACCGCTAGGTGCGGGCGCGCGGAGTTCGTGCCGATATCGTTAGAATAAGGGACAGAGTTGAACCTCGTACAGCTAGGCCATATACCGGGGCTGCCTTAATAGAGATCAAGCTATTCAAAACCGTTGCTATCCATCCAGGGGCTTATTTCTATCTATACTTCGAGCAGTGCGGTTGGAGACGATATCGAGGCGAGCCAATGATGGTGTATGGCTAGGAAGCCGCAAGTCCCGCGGCGACATAGAAGCGAAACTACAAACATATGAAGGGGTTAACGTTCCTCGTCCAGGATCGGCCTTATCTATCCAATCTTTTGTCAAAGCCGGATATCGCGGTAACTATAGATGGTCCGTATGGCAGGGATCCCAAACTCCACAAGTTCGACACAGTATCCTTAATAGCCAAGGGCATCGGAATACTCGGTATTTTGCCTCTAGTAATTTACTTAGCAGAGAGGAACCACCATAACAGCGGTGCAAAACAAATCGTTAGAGAGTGCCTTGGGAAGGGAGAGACGCCGGACAACGACCTATTGTCGAGCATTCACGGAGACAGGACACGAAGAATCGATATCATATAGATCATAAGAGACACGTGTGAATTCAGTTAGGTCGCAGAGAAGTTGCAATACCTGGCTAAACTGGATCCGGGACGAGTAGGCACAACTATTCAGTTTGTATTCCGGCGAAGCTAACCACGTACAGACACTTATCAAAATCAACATGTTCACACCGGACAACGGACAAGATAGCCGGAGAGCAATAGAAAACATAATACCGGAGCAATTCAGAGAGCACTAGAGAGCTCGATTCTCGAACAAGACGAGGGAAGATATTCTCGGGAAGTATATGGGCTCCTTCCTGAGCACGTCACCAGGCGACTGCGCCGCAGCTGGTGAGCTTTCCGTTCGTGCCACCCCCAGCTAATCTAACATGAACAGTTTGTGGCACAGTTGGCTTTCGAGATGCGGTCAGTAGAGTTCTGCTACGGCATCCACGACGCGCAGTATTTTTTGAACTTGAGTATCAACCGCGAACTGTTGCTCCGCTCGTGGACATTGGGCCGCACCCAGACTTGATAAGGCAGGCTCATAGCACGATAAGGTCCGGCGGAGCAATGTCACATAGACAGAAAACGGCAGCCAAGGAATGTGTGCCGCAGGAATGTGTGCCGCGGCTGCATACAACGCAGATTAAGGCCGTACTGGACTCGGATGGAGCGATCTGGCATCCGTCGCAGGATAACGGAGGAGCAGTACTCTTTCATGACGGACGTGACGGACATAGAAATATAAGTGTGAGGGGTATTTTGGAATCGGCAGAGGAAAATACTGTACTTGAACGACGAGCACACAGGTATCAAACGTTCGAGATGCATGAGAGAAGAGTATGCTAGAAGACGGATGCAGCGGGAGAGTAAAAGAGGCAAACATGGACTGGTTTCCTGTACCTGCATGACCTGCATCGTGAGTCCGACCTGACAGATCTCTATTCAAAAAGTATGAATACAGACAACAACTGAAGCGCGCTCC
Source organism: Tolypocladium ophioglossoides CBS 100239 (assembly GCA_001189435.1). Lineage (NCBI taxonomy): Eukaryota > Fungi > Ascomycota > Sordariomycetes > Hypocreales > Ophiocordycipitaceae > Tolypocladium > Tolypocladium ophioglossoides. Next base: position 146,892 of record LFRF01000043.1, on the reverse strand, counting down.
AAGCTCAACAGAAACTACCTACACACAAAAGCATAGAGCGGAAGTTGTCTTGAATTCCTGTCTCAAAACCCTTCCAATGATTCGAGCCCAGTGTACGCTTTGAGCCTGCTCAAAAGCGGATGTGCTTCCTAATCATGTGTACTGGGATAAAAATCGCGCAGTGGGGTGTAGCTTTTGTCACATCTGTAGAAAACTTCTGTTCCACTAGCTGCCATTGAGTCATCTTCCGTCTGCATTTTTCTATTTAGCTCAACATGGCTTTGGCATAGATAACTCAACATCTAGACGGCATATCCGACATGATCTGGGACGTAAGTGGGGATCCCGATTTTGCTACTCTGAGTGAGAAGGTGTCGTCGCTGCATGCAGAGATAGCCGTTCACCGCGCCTTGGAACTTACAGCCCAGAATCTGCAAAAGCCTACGCCTCTCCCAAACGCTCAGTCGAGGTTGAGCAAATTCATCGACGCCGTCTATGGATCGGGGGACGGGAAAAAGGAAGAGAGGTTACAAAAACTTCGGAATTTCCCCCACGAAGGTTTCATCTTTGTCAGCATATCCTACACGCCGTTAGATATCACCAAGATGAGTCGAACCGAGTTTGAATGCCTCATCCAGACTGTACCAGTCTACCTGCGTCGAAGAAACCTTCCCCAGCGATGGATCTTTCGCGATGAAATCCAAGTCTCACTGGCTGGTAAAGCAAGCCTCAAGAGCGCTGCTGAATTCAGGAAAGGTTTGTCTGTCTAAGGTCGTGTGTGCACAGATGCTGATGTTGTCAGGATATTACGCTCTTGAATTCCAACAACAATTAGAAGACCAGCCACCACCAGCAAAATGCAGTCGTCTAGGTGAGTAGCGATCTTTTTGGGAAAAGTCCGATATCAATGTGTCATAGAGCCTTCCCACGGCGCTGCAAAGCAGTCTGGCCTCATAGGCGATTCCGAGCCCGACTGCGATTCTCGTATCGTGGGAGAAAAGCCTCCAAATGAGGAATCCAGGAGTATGTATGAGTATTTCCACCCCATGAGAGCCCTACTGACTTTGCAGGAATCGTGATCCAGTTCTTGCGTGCGGATGTCGGCAAACTAGACGACGTATTATCCGGCGGACCTCTTCTGAAGGCCGTTAAAAGCAGTCGCCAGTGGAGATGGGAACGAGACCAAGACATAGCAACGGACGTTCCGCGTACAGACTGCTTGATAGCCATGATTCCTGATTCCTATCAAGACATATCTATTATGATCAGAGCAGGGTATCAGGAAGGGCGCGCCATAGCGGCGGCACTCGGGTTCCAGAGGTCAGACGTATTGGGTATGTAGCCCGTGTTACCTCGTGAAATGAATAGTAACATCCATCACTTCCACCTTGTAGTCTTCAGAGACATCTTGTTCTCCTCCAGTATCATTGCCGTACCACTTTGCAACAGACTCCCCCGGCGCAAATATCATGATCAACATGCCGGATGCCACGACCTTCTTGTGATCCGTCACAGTGAATGTATGCCACCCSTCGATTTTTTCCGGTATCCCATTCAGGGCATCCTCCCCAGGCATCACGACCGATTCGGCAGACTCGTTCGGTGGCCAACTTTCGAGGTCAAGACGTAGTCGATACACTGCTCGTCATAAATCTCCCCCTTGTGAGGGTTGCCGCAGGGTCGCAAGGCGTCAGAAGGAACGTCTAGATGTATTGGACATACTCGGTTAGAAATCATACGCAGACAGCCAGTCCAGTTTTCCTTTCCCCATACCTGTAAAGTCTGGCGACGATGGTGCGGGGTCGGCTCGGCAAGTGCCACTGAATCCTTCTCTTGCCAGACTGTTGACACACGGTGCATAAGTGCTAAAGCAATGAAGAATATGTCCGCAAAGGCAGCATAATCATGATGAGAAACGAAACTGCGCTATGTCTGCTTTCTTGCCTAGCAGAAGTTGGTGACGAGTTGACTTGCGTCAAATTCGGATGGAGGCGGGTGATGCTACTAAGTCATGTGAGCCGAGCTGGGCACGAACGGGAAAAGTTCGGGCACCAATCTCCATCGCGTTACAAGAAAGTGTCTCCTCCCTTCGTCCTCCGTGAATCGGCATGTCATGGTCCTGTTTGCGCGCTCGAAGGCAGTGGCGAAAGCCTATCGATGGCGGCGGGGGCATTTGGGATGTTCAGCGGGCTCGACCCATGGAACAGAAAACTTTCGGATCGCCTGCCTCGTAACCCACTGCCAACGCTTTCAATTGGGCATGGAGCCAGTACGTATCCAAGTCGGCTCGGTTCTTCCGCTTTGGATATGTCATGTGAGCCGAGCACCGACGGAGAAGGTTTGGAGCCTCAACTTCAGCCACCAAGGTCCAGGCTGCAGTTGACGTCTTGCCTCATAAATTCGCGCATGCTGGTTGCTGGCCTCATTGTGCCGTCATCCTTCATCGGTCACCAGCAGGGCTGCCCGAGGACGGGTGGTGGTGTCATATGGACATTCCAATAGAATTTTTCAAGAATTCGCGAGAGAAGAGAATGTCGGCTGAGGGCCCATAATGAGATCTGCGCTCTGACTTCGTGATGGCAGCCACCAGTGGTCCAGGCCCATCTGCCCAGACCCTGGGCGAAATGAAGAAGGTTCCGGCGTACGCCGGAATCCTGCCGACGCAGCTTCGCTGCACCCCACTGCGCAAGCCGCATTGAGTGGGCGTCTCCACCTCGCAGGTCCTCCCACTTTCGTGAAAGCTGTGGCGCCAGCCTCCAAAAGCCTCCCGGACGTTGTCCTGTTGTCTCTGCCCATCAGGAGTTCAGGTTTAACTTCAAAGATCAGGGCAACATTCTTTGCCCACACACGGCAAGGCACAGCGGCTTGCGGTGTGGAGTTAATAATTCTTTACCCGCACAACGCAAGGCACGGCGGCTTACGGTGTGGAGTTAATAATTCTTTGCTCGCACTCACAGCGAGTCACAGGCCCTGCATCCGGTAGGTGTAGCAGCCGAACAGTGGCAACCCCCCAGCGGTTGTGCTGCTAGAAGCGGTTGTGCGCCCGCCACCGGGTCCGATCAGGCCACCGACGACGTATCCAGGCTGGCCAGTGCCTCCTCCGCCTGGCGTCGGCAAGATGGACTGGAATCAAAACGAACTGTATGTATCCGAACACCTGCCCACCGGATGAAGAGGGTTTCAAGCCTCCGTGGGCGAGGACTGGAGGCGATTCACGGGTCGGGTGGCCATGCCTATTGCAATAACAAGTGATACTCTAACGAGCATTGGTTATGGAAACGTATCAGCTGCTCACCCCCTGCTGCCGATCGCCGCATGCCATACACCAACATTTCGCTCCATTCATCGCCGCCGTCTCGATGGGCAGTTGTGTCGAAGCAGCCATCTATCTCTAAGGCCCCTCAAGACTTCCCGCAGTCGTCCACACATGTATTCTATAGAACTCTGTCCAAGCCTGAACCTCCGCACCGAGCGGCCCTTCCGTCAACTGGCGGCGCACAGCATTGCGTATGCCTTCAGCTCTTTCCGAGCCCGTTCATCTTCGTACATCCTGTCCGCATCGGTAGCCGTAAGTGTGACCCCGGCGCTATATTGATGCGGAGAGAAGCCTGGCAAGCAAAAGCAGTATGTAACATGACTGTGCGGTGTATCGAAGTACGTAATCTAATAATCTAATAATCTAATAATCTAACAATCTAACAATCTAACAATCTAACAACCTAACATAACAATCTAACAATCCATTCCTGTCTTGCCCCACTTGCTTGCCCCACTTGTCAGCCCCGCAGTCCAAAACGGCGAAATGCGCTTGATTGGCTTCAAATTTGATCTCATTACGACCCCACCATGCGACGTGTCTTGTGACCTTGCCGTTGCCCAAATTTTCGTGTCACGCACCCCGAGAGGCATTCATGCCCAACAGGCAAAGGGCCTTCGCGAAGTCTGATCCTGCGTCGTCCCCTCAGCCTGACCTCGTTCAAAATCGCGGACGAAGACTTCAAGCTTCCCAGGCTATTAGTGCACGGCAAACTTATCGAACTATGCGGCTTTTTTTTGAATCACCCTTCGCAATCCGGCAGGTTATCCCAAGCTAGCGACGTCAGAGGGCGACGACTACGCTCCTATTCCTGAATCGGCTCTCCCGACGCCCTCGCGAGAACGCGAGAAGCTCACTTCCTGATGGTCCGAACCCCCTCCTAGATTCCCGTCCGGGCACATTCCAGACCTGACCTGACCTGCTCATTAATAGACATTCCAAATTGATCCGCTGTCCGACACAACAGTAGACTTCTCAACCGCCACAACAAGTCCTACGCTCGTTGAAGGAAAGGGCCAGAAAGTGTATTGGCGCAACTGTTGGGTGAAAGTGTATCACAAGGGTCAGTCCGAGCCCTATGAACAATACGCAAAGTGTGACGGGCAGGCGACGGTTCCAGGCGATGTCGAGGTTGCCTTTGGCGGACAAGGCGGCAGCATAGTACAGACGTAGAGGGTCGAGATAAGAGAAGAACGTCTTATTCGTATAGCTTGTCCTTGACTCGAATTGCTTCCTTCTCGTCTAGCGAGAGATTGATGACAGCCCCATCTCGGGCTTGGTGCGATATCGTCATTGTCACACATTCTGTGAGAGGGTTGCCTTGCTCAGCCTCTTCTTTGTATGCCGGGCTTGCCTTGATTGCGTTGTATATGTCACGGCCGAAGACCTCCAAGATGACATGCCTCTTGCAGCCTCGGAGAACTAGGTCTGCGCTAGGTATAATCCTCAAACCCGTAGGCAGAATGAGGTATCGATTGTCGTCCATTGATTCCACAGGGGCGTCGAACAAAATACTGGCCAGCCGCTCGACCTTGTTGGCTGTAACTTCGATGCTCATCATGGATCCCAGCTTATTTCCGAAGGACGAAACGTCGAGGAACGACATTGTGATGGCTGCCGCCCACGAGTTTTCGCTGTTCGGCTTGCGGTGCCTCCTGATTGCACTAGCGATGAACGTTGGGAACACAGCTGTGACGCTCAGAACAGCAGGATTTCCAAGGTTGAAACGACTACTTATGCAAATCTCGGGGGTCAAATTTGTCCTGCTCGTCGAGGGCGTCGGGCTTGGGATCACGGGGGAAAGTAGTGGATCATCATCGTCGCCCATCGTGCCTAACGGACTCGTTAAAGAGAGAAGTCGTACAGGTCAACACGTACTCACGACGTCTTTTTGGTGGCGGCTCCGAAGCATCGGTTTGACTTGGTCTGATCGCCTTGTTGAAGACCTCTTGGACACGATTTTCAACCTCCGCGGGTATTGCGAGTCGTATCCTCTCCGCTAACTGTCTTTGGACGTTAATGGCGCTTTTGGAAACGTTGTCGAGCAGTTGATTGACTGCAGCTTGGCCATCAAAATGACTCGAACTCTTCGCAGCCCGCTTCGTAAGGAAGTAGGCAATCCAGGCTGAGAATCCGCCTGCGTCCAGGAAGATCCGTTCACAGGATGTCTCCTCCTCTTTTGCGGCCAACTGATACGCGTTGGCGAGACCCTTCGGCGTGCGAGTGAATTTTAGGTTTTGTAGCATTAGTTCAACGCAGTCGTGGACGTTCACGCTCGGTGCTTCCATGGCGGTTTCGATGGGGCTGCGAGCCAAGTGGATGAGACGGTGGATTTGGGGGATTGGGGGTTTGAGGGATTATGAGATTGTGGGTTTGTGGGTTTGCGGAATTGCGGGGATTGTGGGTTTGCGGAATTGTGGTCAGTGATGACCACACTAATGCATGAGATTATGAAGAGAGCAGGGTGGCGAGCGAGCATGGCACTCAAGCATGGGTTAGCGTCGCGAGGGCTGGATCATGGATGGTTGGCGGCCTCGGTCATATTCTTGCCCAAAGACGTCTAAACGCATGTCTCACCGGGGGGGTCACCTCGTCTCGCCTCCGAAGTCTCCGGTTTCCTGACATGTCTCATCCAATCGCGCAGTCGTACAGACTACATCTTGCCGATAATTCGGCCACCGCGGGCAGTGCTGGGATGCACACGCCCCCTCCATTGTTGGCGTCCCGGTTGACGCCGCGCCGCAATCTGGGGTTACGAACACAAATTGTTTGGTATGGGTACACAGCTTGCCGCCTCCAGCATGGCCTCAGAGGGGCAAGGCCCTAGGCCCTGCTACCGAGTGGGACTATCTCATCCGGTAGGTGTGACGCCGGTGGTTGCCACCGTACGGCTGCTACCGACCGTTGTCAGAGGAGACAGAGTGTTGCATTGCTGGAAGCCATTGCCTAAGCGGTTTACAAGACATAACTCAATTCGTCAGACGCTCCTCCCCGCCGGGTTGCCTGTTGAGCCGGCAACTGCATGGTGGAAACGATGGTTCTTATCCCTCGCAACCCGCTTGTTGTGCATCCATACCGAACGGCCTCCAATCGCTGGCCGTCTGTTATGTATAGCATAAAGCTGAGCCTTGATATATGTGGATGCCCCTTCAGGGAGGTCCTTGGGGCCGGTGAACGATCCAGTGGGGCAGCTAATAGCTCTTCAACTGACCTGGAGCAGTCGGCGCAAATAGAGTAGTGATAATCTAGTGTCCAAGCCAAGTCCGCATCCTATTCCACATCTTCCTTGCGAAGCGGATGACCTCCGCCTGACGAAGCATGACCACACAGAGCAGACACTGCAAGCTGTTTGATTGCGCGAAGACTCCGCCCAGCGAAAGTATGAGAAAGAGTGCCGATAGAACGACAACCACGAAACTGACCCAAAAGACTGCCCGGATGCTATGATCGTGTGGCGCGGAAGGGTCAGGCGCCTCGCTGTCCACTGAGAATCGGGAATATGAAGTAGAGATAGTGGTTGCAGGGACCAGAGTCTGAACAGACGCCGAGGGGACGTCTACCGCCATTACTTAGAGGTGGACTGCGGCGACGACGAGTATCGTCGCATGTGAGCAGAGCGCGATAATGGGAATGAGTTCGATACTAGGCAAAAACCACGCGAGTATAATAAAAGCACCTCCTATTAGGCCCTCGAGAGGTATAACGATGCGACTACACCGACACCAGCTAAGCTGTGGCGGTTCGAGGAGCGGAGCGAAGCGAGCAACCTAGGTCCTATTAGCATGATCCACAGCCTGCTGGTGGCATTGGCTCACCTCAAAGATACTGATGCCTAGGACACAAGTGGCTCTCCACATACATCCGAATCGTTCCTCAAGCTTCGGCGGAAGCTGCCCGAGGTAGTGTTGCTGTGCAAGTATGAAAAGGACCACGAAAGCAACTTGTAGTAGCGCCCAACCTCCGATAGGGAGCCGCCACCAGAGTTTCTTCTTGGGCCGAACGTGGGTATAGGTGTCCCAAACGATGTAAGTCAAAGTTAAAGCTGTTGCTGCGCCGGAGTCAAAGATGTGTCCTAGAGTAGCCGGCGCCATGCTTTGCACTTGAGGGATGGCTTGGTTATGTTGTTGGTTGAGAGAACAGGGTGAGCCCGCCTTCAAGTAGAAAACATGGAGCCCGCAGTGGCCTCGTCACAAGGTGTTCCGGGCTGGACATAATTTCAGGTATCGGAGGCTATGACCGGACGTTTTCCCGGCTCACGGCTCACGCCCGACATTCATATCACACGCCTCTTCGGGTGTGTCCCTGTCCTAAAGGGGGCACTCACATCCTTCTCCGGGACCCACATCCCGCCTCGACCAGGGCACCATGTCACTTCTCGCTTCTATGTTTCGGGAGGAGTTAGGAACTGCCGACCGTCCCGCGATTGGCGGACATTGGAACATACCCGCTGTTTTGCCGACTGACGCACACTAACAATTGGGAGCCACACCAAACACGCTGCGAGCCTTTCTGAGCCTCGCCGCCGTTCTCAGAGCCAGCCTTCTCCGATAATATGTGGAAATGGCACATGAATTGAATTTCACAAGGTTCTTCAGAGAGCGGCCGTATCATTGCGTGGAAGGACGCCGTGTTGTAGATACGCGCCCCGGAACGCGGGAGCGAGGCGACTTGCTCGCGCAAACCCCGCGTCAGGCATGTACATGCCTTTTATGAGGTCACATGTTCTTGCAACGTGGCGGGGTTCATCGTGCTCGGCGCTCCCTCCAACGACGATACCTCGACCAGTGTTTCCGACTACATATCTGTCGACATGCGTGCCGTGAACCCGGAATCTCGGGAGAAAAGAGCCAGATGAAAATTCCATTGAACTATCAGCACCAGACCAATCAGCCTCCTTGCCGTCGGACTCCACTGTTAAACCACCGCTCTGGACACGAGGCTCAAGGAGGCGATTGCGCAAGCGCCGCTCAACGGAGGTCAAGTCGTCACTCCACAATGGCGGCCCATCTCGAGAGCCGTGAGATCCCCGACGCCGAGAATGCTCTGCGAGCATTAGGGCAATTCCTAGTCGCGGCCGAGTTCAGCAACCTGGACGGCGCGGAAGTGTGCACGGACAGCCGACTCGCTCAGCAATGCTCTTACGCAATAGGCTTCCCACCTGGTACGGTAAGCAAGCCTTGTGCGCCTAGATGCTCTTGTTAGCTCAGCAACTCACATAAGAATAAGAAAGTTTGGGCGATTCGGATACGCGGGCCTACTCAGGCTCCCCTCATTCCCCCAGAAGTTGCCGACTTCGTCGTTGTGCAGGCTTGGGGAAATGGCTTAGAAGTTCAAGGGAGGGCCGGACACAAGGTCCCCTTATCGGCGGGAAGTATCATACGGCTTGCGGAGCAAGTCATAGTCTCAGTACCAAGTGAAACGACGGTAGACTTACTCTGTATCTCCGCTGGCGGGCGCGATAGTCTAATACCTCCGAGTTGGCCTAGGTCTAGAGTTGGTGAAGAAAACAATGGCTGAAAGGGCGTTGAAGGAGCGATCATCTGAGCAGGATAACGGGGGAAGTCGAAGCCTGGTCCGCCATCGCTACTCGATCGCTGACAGCCTTCCCAAATCGCATCGGGTAATGTGTGGTTCCAGGGCTGCGATAGAAAAGATAAAGCATCCACATGCGCCGTGGGTATCGTGCGTTCAGGGCCAATCGGSGTCGCCATCGAAGGATTAAATGGAATAGCGTCCTGTTCGTGGGAACGCGGTACACTAGAAACKGCCTCCCGTTTCCTTGGTTGTCTTGGAGCGCTCGGCACATAGTCTCTCGCTCTATCCTGTTCAACAACATTTGCCTCTTCTTCTTGCTCCCCAAGTTTTGACATCAGGCGGCGGAACTGTGTACTTGCTTCTGGCTTGAGAGACTGGAGGAAATCGAAGACTGCTCGGCGGTCAGCATCCAGAAGGCGGTTCCATCGCGCTCTCAGCGATCTTTTGCTGGCCGTCTCTGCAACACCAAGTGCAGTCAAGGCGTAAATACCCCCAGCACGAAAGAACTGCCCCTCGATCGTCTCGTCTGGGCCATTTCGCGTGAATTTCCATGCCAAGGTTCTGTAAGTGAACGGTGCTTCCGTCCGCGGCGGCCTCGCCAGTACTTCATGAAATCTCGTGCAGAGTTGTAGACGGGCCATTCTAGAGTCTAGACTTGAAGAGGTTGAGGCCAAGGCCAGTGCGTCGATGAGGGCATCGCGGACAGACTCGGGCGATTTCTGAACTGCTGGCCTGACGTCAAGGTAATGCTGGTCAAGCACAACCTTGATCGTGGGCCTGCTGTTTGTCATGGCCTGAGCAGAGTGGGAAGGGCTTGATGGGCAGAGTGACGACGAAGGTCTGCGAACATGCAAGCCCGCGAATGTGCAAGTATGGCCGAAGTATGCACGTGTGCAAGTTATGGCGGAAGTTTGCGAGTGCGCAAGCTATGGCGGAAGTATGCACGTGTGCAGACTACCGCGCAGAGCTTTCTTTTTGCCTCCGCCGAGACCTGCCAGCCGTCCCAAAACGACGAGTCATCTCCGCTACGGGTCGACGGCTGCCAACTGAGCCAACGATTCAGCCATCCTGGAACGTGGTCACATCAGTGGTTTGTGCATCCGGAGACGATCGCGATGTTGGTGTGGGAAGGGGTGAACATAGTACTAGACTACTAGGGATTTCCAGCCCATCGCTAACAATCGGCTGACAGGGGGGTTCGCCAGACAGGGATCCGCTCGCCAACTCCSTGGAGTGAACAACGCTTGGTCACCATTCTGTATGCCTGCGCGGCCCTTCCTGAATCTTGACCCGTCTCAAGAGATCGCACGCCTAGCTAGACTGCTCGCACCGGCTGCTACTGGGCTGGAAGAGGGTAAAATGAGCGTGTATTGATATAGTATCGTAGTCCTATTACACCCATATCCCCACAAAGAGGACTATTAAACCATCGTCCGTTCCTCATCGCCGGGCGACGGCGACCTCGAAACAGGGGGTGATGAAGCTCCAGAGGTAGACGACGGTGAGAATGGTCTCGATGACGGTGGCGGGGAAGGCGGTGTCGCCAAGGGGTGCCTCATATGTGTTGGCCTAAGCGGAGGAAGACAAGTCCAGCCGGGGCGGCAACGTAGATCAGCAGGGAACGCAGTCGACCTGTCAGGGAACCGGTTGACTTCTTCCACAAGAGCAAACAGAATGGCATGGACCGGGTGGTTCTGAAGGCTTGGAAAGTTAAAGCCCAAGCCTCGGCACAAAACTGCTGCTATCCAAACTCCGACGAGAAACACATCGCTTTCCGGGGTGTTAATGTCGAAACGGAACTCTGGAGTCTTGACGGGCGACTTGTTGAAGTGACGGAGGTTGTAGAGGGATTTTTTGATTCTTTCATCGCTGTCGATGTCCACGAGCTGCACGAGCAGCAGATTCCTCAGCGGCTTCCATTGAAGCGGAGAATTGTTGACGAGAAATTCAAGTCGTTTCTGAAGGGATTCCTCCGTGGCAAGTTCATGGCTGGGGCCGTATTGGGCGATACGCTCGGCGCGCAAGACGATGTTTTCCACTTGCTCGAGGAGAGTAACTTTCGGATCCCAGGATGTGCCTAGCGGCGACAACCTAGCTGCCTGAGCAACGAGCTGCAGCTGCTCCGTAGCTGCTCCGTAGTCAGTTGCGGTGACATCGTGATGGGTGAGGACTCTCAATGCTTGGTGGGTGGTTGATGGTTGGATCATTGATGGTCGCAGCAGCAAGCTGGCGGTCTTATATATGTATTGATCGTGCACGAGCAACCTAGATCGGGCTAGACACGTCATCTCGTGAATACACGAGTTGGAGGATGGTCCGCCTCACTTTAACACCGTTGGAAGGGGTTATTATACCGTGCAGGGAAGCATTTTGTAGCAAATGTTCTGCGCACCTCACATCCTTTCTAGAAATAGACACCCCCAACCCGCCAAGTCTGCTGCACACTCCCTTAGACTTGCCGTAACTAGCTGCATTCACCGGCAGGCTACACCGCTCGTTCTCCTGCGAAGCATAAGAAGGTACGATTGGAACAGTTGGGGCGACGTGGGAAACCCTTACCTCTCGTTGTTCTTTTTATCTTGCAACATGTTTATTCTCGACGTTTCGAATGCTTATCTGTGCTCCTACCTTGACAACGGCGCGGAAACTCTACCAGTCAACTGCCGAAGGGCCTGCGAGGTACTCATAACCAATGCCTGGTCATGGTTCATCTGCCTCCTC